>MU227632.1:256350-287903 GCA_018584345.1 Thuja plicata | reverse complement strand
AAGTATTTCTCCCTACTTCCGTGCTGCACCTTCCTCGTGGTAAGCTCTGTCTTCTGTTTGTAGGCGACAGCGAGTGGAAGAACTTGGAAGGGGTCCGAGCGGTGAACAATACCATGTCAACGGGGGACCATAAAATTACTTATTCCATGCCACCAGTAGCGACCTGTAATCAGCGCCAATTTGGGCAGCGTCCAGAGGGTGAGATTCAAACCCCTGGCATCCCCCGAATGAGGGTGCGCAACCGCCGTTGCGATACGGGGTGATCCCTGATATATATATATACAGATATATATATATATACACATATATATATATATATACATATATATATATACACACACACATACTCACGTAGGTATTTATGTGCGCCCATATATACATACACATATTTAATAAATTACACTATGAAATCAAATAAATCTATATTTATATTTATCTTAAGAGAACAAAGACTGAGAGTCATAGAACAAAAAATATTGACAATAACAATAAGAACATAATCTCCTAACAAAACATAAATCTAAAGATCCACAAAATAATGATACTGCCCAAACCAAATAAACAAGAACCTAAGTCACAAGGGTTTCTTGAGAGAGCCTTGGTAATATCTCCACATAAACCACAATGTTCAAGGATTTGTAGGCATTCTCAGACCCGTGTAGCTAGGTCGAGTCAATGCTTGGTACCTACATCCTGCATCATCAAGACGAAAAAAATATATACTCTAATATATATACAAATAGTGACAGACAAGGAGGGAGAGTGCGACATTGTGCAGATCTCCTGTAGAAGTGACTCTGACTGCCTCCCCTTATCCTACAAGCACATCAGTCAGCAAAGATACTAAAGCATCATTGGTTTAGTACTGTTAGATCCAAAATAATAGTAATATCATAAAATAAATTATCATTATTAACAATGTAATCATGTATATAATAAAAAAGCCATAAGAAGTACTTAAAATGCAAATCAACCAAACACTCTAAATCATTTACTAACTTTAATAAAGATGAATTTATTATCCAAGAAGATACTCAAAGTGTCTGATCATCTAATCTAAATGAAAAAAAGCATAGAATCCATAATAACCAAATATAGCAGTCCCATCTGTATCAAGTCTTAAGTATCCTGTTACTAGGAAAATGATAGGGGTCAAGATCGTGTGGAGCTCACTATGAATTTTCTCCTAGCTATACAAATAGATCCTAGATAGAACACATAAGTAAAACCCCAGTTTTACCTAACATTATTAAATAAAATAGAGTAAGGGTTAGATTAGATCTAAATATAATCCATCATGATTTGGGGTTAGTCCTGTAATCCAAAATCAATAATTAAATATAAGATCAAAATCATACATAAAATCAAAGGTGAATAGTAAATCAGAATCATAACATATTTAAAGAATCCAATCATTAAGGAGAACCTAAAATCATCCTAAATATATTCAAAAATCAATTAATACATAAGAACCAAGTATCATAATCAATTAGTCATTGATAAGGAGTTCTTCCCATAGTATACATACAGATCTATCTGGTGGACACATAATCATCAAGGCCCTAAAAATATCATCTATGCATCACTAGAGATGACCACAAAAACAAATTTGAAAGCATTAATAAGTTTATTATTGTCATTGCTAAGATATAGTCAGATCGGGTAATTTAACAAGTACCTTGGCTAGATTCACACCCACATAGACAAAAGGAGCACAAGGTTCCTAGGACATTATTGAAGACATATGAAGGTTTAGAGGGGTATTACATCCTCCCCCTTGGGTTTGACTTACTCGTGGAAGTCAGGAAGTATTAAAACAAGCATCGTGCCTAAATTCAAAACAATTAGCCACCATTTCTAGAACATGATTAACATTCTTAGATGTAATCATTATATTTTATAAAGCCTATATTATTAAAATATAATCCATAAATCATGGACTAAGTACATGAAGACTTTCAAAAAGGCTATTGTAATGCCCGAGCTAGTTGTACAGTTCTTATACTTCATACAATTAACCAATCAACAAGGTAGTTCAAAAGAAAGTATGTTTACAAGATATTTTACCTTTTTACACCAACGTGAAACTCCTAGAGGTTCATGATTAATTATTCCCATTACCAACATTAATGTATAAGAAGGTGTTCCTTACAAATTAAAATGCTACTCAAATATACAACATCAAAGTTATTATATTTGGGAAACCAATATAAGAGGCAAGAATTATATATAACATCCAATTCTCATATATAGACAAAATTATCTCATCAATAGAGATTACCTTGGGCTAGCTATACCCTCTTTAGAATGAAATTTTAGTTTATTACACCTCAAAACTTAGGAGTGATTACAATAATAAATTGTATTCAATATAGCATGTATTTCTTTGTTATGAATAAGGTCCCAAATTTTCAATCTTTCTAATATAAGTCCAAAACAAGAGGGTCACAAAATAATGATATGGGAGGTCAATTCA
This sequence comes from Thuja plicata, assembly GCA_018584345.1. Lineage (NCBI taxonomy): Eukaryota > Viridiplantae > Streptophyta > Pinopsida > Cupressales > Cupressaceae > Thuja > Thuja plicata. The sequence continues at coordinate 285,427 of MU227632.1, read as the reverse complement.
TTCATAAGGGGAGTACATAAAAAAATTACTATTTCAAATTTACAAAACTTTTATAGAAGCTTAAAACTTACTATTTACATTAATACCCAGTTCTACCAGTAATGTACTAGAAAACATGGGGAAATCTCTTTTATGATGTAGAGTTACTTCTTACCACCAAAGATCTATACTAACATAGGAGATTTACACAATTATTTTCAACTGAATGTAATCTAAAACATATTTTATCATTCATTTAGCATTCAAAAAGAATAAAATCCATACTCATAGAGGAAATTTAAATAATTAACTATTAGTCTTCCAGTTTGGATGTCACCCCTAGCTTTACTAGATACTTTGCTACTTACATATACCCAAAAATTTCTTGTCAAACACTATTCATATAAGCAATACCTCATTCCAATTAATTTTCAATGACTAATGTAAAAAGTTTGTTCAAAATTTTGATTCATAAATATTAAAAAGAGTCATAGAAATATCCATTGAAGTTATTAACTATTATATTCATATTCAATCTAATTTTTCACTAAACTACCCTATGTTGAAACTTATTGCAATGATAACATCTTCCATTAAAAGCATAACTCTTTTTTGAATTCTACATTTATTATCTTTTTTCCCTACTTTATTGCAAGAAAAACAAGCTCCAATAAAATATGAATACCTCAAATGAATAGGAGGAGGTATATGCTTCATCAACCCCTTTATGTTCCTTTTCAAGTGCATCTGATCTACCAAAATATTTTTGTCTTTCACCTACTTCCAGTCTACCAGTTCCTCTTTGTCTTCCACTTGATTCTGATCTACCAAATATTTTTTTTTATCTTTGACCTACTTATGATCTACCATATCCTTTTTGTCTTCTTCCTGCATCTGGTCTACCAAAACCTGTTTGAATCCATTTTTTCATACTTTCTTTCCCCACTGTTCTTTAGAAATACATAATCCACTTTTATTTTTGGAGTCCCATATCAACTTAATCTCACATTTATCTTCAATATAATAGATATTCCTAGCAGTCCTAAAACCTTTTGTAACCTTTTTACTAGTATATTTATTTTTGATAACACAACCATCACTTTTGAACATAAATCCATAACCTTTCTTACACATTTAACTAACACTTAAATAATTATGTTTCAAACCTTCAACATTATAATCATCTTCATTTCTATGCTTACCATCGATTAAAATGGTTCCAATGACTTTGATTTGTGAACCCCTTTCTTGCAAATTTGACTTCTCCACCATTATACTCTTCAAACTTAATGAATTTTTTCTTGTCTCCTGTCATATGATTTGAAAATCTACCTATCATATGATTTGAACATCTAGAATCTATAATATTTGCACCTATAACAACTTTAGCATGTAATGCAATCTCCTCTTTCTTTTGTGAAATAACCAAAAATAGAGATTCCTCAATTGTTTCATTAGTATCCTCCTCTTCATATAAGTATTTCTCCATGGAACATAAGATATTTTTACCTTTGCCTTTGAGGTTTATTGTCTTCTTAAAATCACCTTTCTTTTGATTGTCTTTTCCATAATCATCTTTCAAATCACTATAATATTCTTTATACTTGCAATCACTAGCAAAATTCCCTATTCTTCCATTATTAAACAACTTAATATTGGAAATAGTAGGTACTAATATTGGGCTTGTGGGTGCCTAATCAGTTCCTTGTCAGAGTGTGATGACACATCCATACATTCAGGAGCATTGGAAGAAATTAGGGACAAAATTAAAAACCTACTCCCTAGTTTAATGATAGAGAAAGTAGTTTGAAGTGGGCTGGCAAAAGCTATCACTTTTCCCATAGTGATTTCGTTCCCTAAATTAATAGTAGAATGTGCCAAGCATTACAGTAGGGAGGAGAAGTGTATCAAGAAGATAGATGGGAGCCCATTAGTTTTTATAACTAGGGATGTGATTCAGACAACAATGGGTATTCCTAAGAAAGACCCCTATGAAGGATGGACTATTGCCTCTTCTCAATCCATTTTCTCAACCTAGTGACAAGTTTATAGGAATGAAATTGCACAACATTGGCTTCTGAAAGCACAAAGACAAGGGTCTAAGCTTCCTAAAATCATGACTATAGATCACTTTAAACCAGAGGTTGGGGAATTATTCATATTACTCAATAGAGTCAAGAGGAACCAACACACATATTTTTGGCAAGATTGGATTTATTTTTACATTTAGATAACCCTAGATGGCCATAAATTCATTGACAGGGCTGACACTATTGCAGATGAACTTCATCATCAGTTGGAAAACTTCTCAAGAAGGTATAGTTTTTACATGTCCTCATACTTATTCTATGTGTTGGTATGTACCAGGGAATGATAAATCCTTTTTCATGAACTGCATGTTCCAAATATGAATGTATACGATTATTATCCTCATTTGAAAAGGGAATTCTACAATGATAACTTCATGACAGTAAACAAAACCTTTTCTGGGAGATTGGTCTATGAGTTACAAGGGAACACTGAATAGAGAATGTCAGAAGAAGCTAAGAACTTCATTAACACTTAAGGGAGTTTCGTAATCCAGTTTAGGAGATTCACTTACGTTAGGATCAGAGGATTTAAAGGTCAACCATTCAGGCTCCCAAGGTATTCTCAAGATAGCCATGTCATAACCGAAGTAGGCCTTCAATTGGCTCATGTGCATAAAGGTGTGAAAGATAGGAAGGGTCGAGAAAAGTCAAGATTCCCCATTAAGCTTGGGTTCTACACTTGTAAAACATCCTCAGATGCCCTCAACCTCAAATTAGAATTGAAAAAGTTAGATCTGAAAACCTTTGAAGCTATAAAATATTTTGACAACATGGGTTATGCAGCCAAAAACTTTAATCTTCCTACTGAATCTCAACATCTTCCTCTAATGGAAGATTATTGGGAAAACTGCATAGATGACTTTGAGGTAAGAAGAAGGGCATGGTCAAGATTCACTCTCAACCAAGTTGTTACACTAATAATAGACCTTGATATCACATGGATAGAGGAAGAGAAAGGTGAAGAGATAATTGATGATCACTTTGACACCAGAGTGAGGGGAACATATTTTCTTGAAATTGAGTGGGGTATTAATGAGAGAGACAATATACACATAGAAACTCTCAGTGTGATCAAAAGAACCAAGAAGTGGATTAATGAAAAAAGGCCTCCTATGCAAAAGAGGCACAACACATGAAGATCTTCCCTTGCCAGCCCTATTAAAAATCTTATTCCCCCATCTAATGTTGATGTTTCTATTGCAGGTTCATCCGAGGTTAAAAATAAAAAAACTCACAAGCTCAAGTTTGAAAAAATAGAGTGTTTCTTGTATCACCCCATCTATGTGGTTACAAGAGCCAAATCCAAAAAAGGACATTGTGGCAGCTAAGGAAAAATAATTAATCAATCTAGATGAAATGGACAATCCAATGTCTGAGAAAACCACTCAAAGCCCTCCATCTAAAGAGGTTGAGGTGTTGAAAATTGGCCAGTCCTCTATAGACACCACCTCTCATGGTCAAATGGTTGAAACATTGATCAACAAGAAAAGGAATGTGTTTCCCATCACTCTACCTATGGAGGATATGGTTAGAAAATGCTCGGGGGATATAGTCAAACCAAAAAGGATCAAAACTGAGTCTATGATTGACATAGATGAAAAGTAGGGTGTTGGGTTGCTGAAAAAGAAATTCCTAAGGAAGATAAGGATTTCAGGGAAGCCACTGCTAATGATTTCATAGTTCAAAAGATAGACCTTGGTGTTACAACCAGGGCAGTGGATGTAAAGCACAGGGAAAAATCTACCAAAAATATGTTATACAAGACTTTCAAAGATGAAAAGGATAAGGAGTTAAAGGCTACAGTAAATAAATTGGCAGATTTCCTATAGGAAATATAGAATTCCAACCCCCTACTGCTAGCTCAAGCACCTCAATCTTTTGACCCTCGTTCTCTTGAAGTCAGAAAGACTCTGGATCAAATCCATAGGACAAAACTCATTATTGACGTGTTCAGCAAGTGGATACAGGGTGTAATCTAGCATGGAGGAGATTATAACACTCAATTGATTCAAGTGCATGGGACTATTGTAGCTTCAATCTCAGAAACACTAATAGAGTTGGTAGAATGGGAGAAAGAAAAGAAAAAGTGGGCCAATGTGATGAATCAAATGAATGAGATTGAGAAGTATGGAATAACAAAGTTTCTTGCCAAAAAAATAGTTCTAGTTTTAGATGAAGATGTCCTCTATATATCCATTAAGAGTATTGAATGGAAAAAATTTAGTTATCAAATCCAAACATGAGGGAGCTACCCATTTTCTGAATGAGCTGAAGGAGCTGACATATATAATGCAGAAAGACCTAAAGTGTCTCAACATCACTTTGATGAGTGAAGATGGTCAGAACATCAGAGATGTAGGGGAGATGACTCAAGAATTTGAAAGAGGAGTTTCAACCATAAAAGACAATAAAGACCTAACTACAAAAGATTTTACATCGATGGAAAATATTAAAGCCATGTTGGTAGTTTCTGTTGATCATTTGGAATCACACAAATGGAAAATTATCAAGGTATGCAAAGACAAGAAGGTGCTGAAATAGAGGATTATCCACATCATCATACCACATCATGTCACTATCCTCAATGTTTCCAATGTGCACAAGGAGTGGAGTAATTCTCGTGCCACCAATGTTGCTAAGGAATAGTCTATGAGCTCCAGCTCATCTACCAGTTCGTGATTGTGCTCCACCGATCTCAGAGCGTTACTAGATTATTTTGCTCATTCTCTTTTTAGCAGTACTTTCAATTTTAAAAATAGTTTCTCATCATGAAGCTCTTGGAGAGTTTTCTAGGTTTTAAGTTGTATTTTTTAAACTAATGGCTATATATAGCTTGAAAAGACTTTGAATTGGCCAGTAATAATTTTGATAGAATAGAATAGAAGGACTTAGTGATCTTTTTAGTTTTAGGTTTTGCTGAATTTTTGGGATTCACTTTGAAGATTTTTTTCTGAAAGCAATTAAAAGAAAAAATTCCACTGTTATAAATCTGTTGATTTATATTGGTGAATGGATCTTTGTTGGGATATCTCCAATTGATCAAAATTCTTTCTTAAAGTAAATCTTCCTTAGCATTAGTTTGTTGATTGTTGCAATTTCATGTTGTAGAATGTGCAGTAGATGGAAGTCTATGGGCTTTGTAGGATCCAATACATTTATTTCATTATAGTAATTGGAACGTTCTTGAATGTGAATTACTATGAATGCCTTATTTAATTTTTGCTGAAAAGTATGTTTGTGCAAATGCAATTTTGATCTTTTAAATTTCATTGAAAATCTTTCCAGGATTTGTACTGTAATTGAGAGGGTCAGTATTATGAATGTCTGATCCAACTATTTTTGATTAAGGTAAATACATGTTTTGAAAGGACCCTGAAACCTTTTACATAAAAGTACTAGAGATAAGCATCAATAACCCTTACAAACATCGATAGCCTGCTACAAATAAAAAGTAGGACCTCGAGGAACCCCCATTAACCCAAAAAAAGGAAAATAGAAATCTGCCAAAAAAAATTTACCAACACAACTTCTAGTCCAGTTTCCAGCACAGAACAAAAATAAAAATTACTTTATACTTTCAAAGGCTTGCTCAGCCTCTTTCTACATATTTTCCATCTTATCGATGGAATCTTTCAACACTTTCATCTCTTTTTGAATCTCTAGAATTTTCCTTTTGATGTCACTTCAAGTTCCAGTACCTGGGCCTGAGCTCCCATCTTTGTCTTCAATTCTAATGGTTGTATTCTCAAACAAGCTTCTCTCTAAGTAGGCATATAAAGCTTTAAGATTTTGAACAAACTTTAAGCCCCTCGTTACTATGCTTGAGAATGATGATAATCATATGCCGATTGTGGTTTATTTGATTTTTCATATCTTTCAGCTTCTCCTCCACAAGAGCATTGACTCTAGCCGTTATCTCATCATTTCTGTTGTTATTATTTACCTTCATCAAAAGATCCTTCTCCATTTCTTCTAGCTTAGTTTTGAAGGGCTCCATGGATTCTTACATTTCCTTTAGGTGCTGCTTCATATCCTTCATATCCTTACTGATCCAATTTTCCATACTAGCCCCATGATCCTCCTTACTCTTTGGAATTTTTTCCTTTCTCTGTCTTTTTTTTTCTCNGCTCCATGGATTCTTACATTTCCTTCAGGTGCTGCTTCATATCCTTCATATCCTTACTGATCCAATTTTCCATACTAGCCCCATGATCCTCCTTACTCTTTGGAATTTTTTCCTTTCTCTGTCTTTTTTTTTCTCACCAACCTTTAGATTAGGCCGCTCTATCATCTCCTCCTTGTCTTTTCCTTTTTTCACTTCTTCATCTTTTTCCTCCTTGTCTTTTCCCTCATTCTCTTCTTCTTCTTTGTCCTCCTCTTGGTTTCTAGCTTCATTTACCCTGTTCTCTTCTTCTTCATTAAATGGCATTTCCTCCCCATTCACCTGATTTTCCTCCTCAATCACATCTTCATCCTTATTTTTCACCAAATCCTCCTCTTTATTCTCTTGTTCATCTTCTTCAGTCACAGGAACTTCCTCCTTTTCCTCTTCCTGAATGTTCTCTTCTTTATTACCCTGACTATCAAGGGTTTGAGATTCAAAATCCTCCTTTCTGTCCATATTCTCCTCTTTCTTACTCCTTACCCTTTTCTTCGGGTTCTCTTTTTTACTTTCCATCTTTATTTTCTTTGCATTCCCTTAACCCTTTTAGGAATGGGTTCTGGGATTTGGTTTCTGGTAAATTCAGTGATAAGCAGAATAAGCCCCTCATGAAGCACTGGATTGCTAGCTTTTTTCCTATGCTCCATGATGCTATTATTCAATGAGCTTAATAGATAGAAAGGAATTGACACTTTTTTGTTATGCCTAAAATGGTTAGCAAGAACAAAGTGAAGGTTGTAGATTTTGGAATAGCGACCATCCAGAGTGAAATAATCAATCATGACAGTCAAAATATTAGCCTAATGACTCTTAATTTTCTTAATGTCAACATAATCTCCTGACCCTGTTCTCAGAAGGGCTTCTTCATTTTCGGATTTAGAGAAAATTTTAAAAGTTTGAGACCCTATACGTTTATTTCCCCTATAAAATTTCATGCCTTCATTGGAAAGCCTTGTTATCTCTGAAATAATGCTCAGTGTAAGCATAAAAGACTTACCCCATAGATTCACCTTTCCATTCTTCCAGCCATCTGCAAATTTTTTGGTTACTTCTTTGTCCCAGCCATGCAATTTCTCCATGTACTGGGTCATACCACCCTTCTTCAGTCTTTTCCAAACTTTTTTCTTTTGTTTCCACTTTGTACAGTCCAGCGACTCCTCCCTTTTCAAACCTCCTCCCATATTTGCAGAAGTGTTCTGATCTTTCTGAAAGTGAATGGGAAAAAATGTGAGACTCTTGATTTCTTTGTTTCAAAATGACTGATAATACCCACAAACTTGTGAGGTAACGTTCTTCATAATTCTTGCATTCCTCGACTGACAACTATCATCACTCTTTATCTTAAGTGTCATGTTCATCATTGATTCTGGTTTTAATAGAGCCTTCAATGTGATTAAGCTTATCATACCTGATAAGACTTAAAATCTCAATATTGAGACCCACTTCCCCTTTCCATGATTGAGTGACATCAATTTGGGCCCCTATATTAGAAAAGTTGTCCACCGACTTATTTCCTTCTTGAAAAAGTGGGTTATATGACTTTCCTTAAAAAGAAACATTAAGGATTTAATTTTATCAATTATATGGACTATAGTCGAAGAAGCCTCATTCTTGCCATTAATACAGTTTATAATGTTTAGGGAATCTCCGTCCAACCAAAAATTCAAATAACCCATTTCTTTAGCCATGATAACAACTTGAAGTGTTGCCTTTGCTTCCGCTACATGGTTAGTCTGAATTCCTAGAGGGGTAGCAACAACTCCCAGACAATTTCCAGCCCAATCTCTTATTATACCTCCCACACCAGCTCTTCTTGGATTCCCTTTTTTTGCTCCATCAAAGTTACCTTTGACCCAACCAATCGGCAGAGTAGTCCATCTTTTATTTTCCCTCAAAGTTAAATCCTTATCTTTATGCCCCTGATTTTTCTTGTTAAGAATTTCACTTAAAACCTGAGTTTTCTTAATGGGGGAGTTTCTAGGGAGAGTACCTTTAAAATTTTCCAGTAAGCTTCTACAAATATGATTAGCCACAATCTCATGGGAAGAGGTTTTTTCTTTGAAGACTCTATTGTTTCTGTCCTTCCAGATTCTCCAAGTAAAGTGGGGAAGAAACAACCTCCAAAGATTTTTGGAATCTTTACCAGTATATGGATAGAGCCATTGTTTAACTAGATCTTGAAAGTTATGAGGTTTCACCCAATCCAAGTTGAAATCTTTGAAGATAGAATCCCACACTTTACAAGTATAAGTACAGTGAATCATCAGATGATTGCAATTTTCAGCTTCATAGAAGCAAATGATACATTTATTGGGTATACTAAGTCCCATTTTACATAGATTATCCATAGTAAGAATTTTGTCCTAAACAAGCAGCCAGAAAAACATGTTAATTTTAGGTATAAGATCCAACTGTTAGTATGAGATTAATATTTCTTTTATGGGCTACAAAGTGGAGAATTAATTATACAAGAAAGGGATAATTTCATTTACTAACAAAACCTCAATAAAGAAGTTGCCCTATTAAAGGCTCTACAAAAATAGAACCTATTAGAGTTCACCCAGTTAAGGGATTTTGCTTGTTGCAAATATTAGGGAACAACAAGATTAGTGATCTCAACACAACATTGATTGCTTTTAAGATGCAATATGTTATCATTTTTCTGTAACTTTTCTCTTCTCTCTATCTATTAACTTTGTGATCGCAATCTCAAATTGAAATCACAAAACCCTAATTGCATTGCCCAAAAAAACTCTTACAACTTACAACATTTCAACATGAGTAGTTCCCTCTATGTATAAAGAACTTCCACCGACATAAAAATGATCTTCAAATTACTTTCCCATGAAAGAACCATGTGTCAAAATGATAATCTCAATGAATAAAATTATTATCATGACTACATTAGGTCAAGATAAGATCTCCAAGTTATATCTCCAAAGTATTCAAAAATGTTTTGACTTCTCCAATGCAACACCTAAAATCTGACTTAAATGTTTGCATCGATCTCATAAATATTAAAGCATTAAATGTATAACTATTATTCCATGTCATCATATCATTATAAATGATCACACACACTTTACCACTCACCGATCTGTGATCTACCAATTGTTACTCAAGAACATAAGTGTTCTACCTATCTTAATGTCCATGACAACAAAAACTATCTCGCCAATCATCAAAATGAATGGTGGTTTGAACCACATTGCAATCTAAACATTTTGAAGCTATATCTGTGATCTCTTTTCATAATTCCACTTCTACCATGATCACCACCAAAGTTATTTTCTCATTGTTTACCAATCTTCTAGTCTTAGCCAATTTTTAGCATTACCTTCTTACCGATTGTATCTTCACTTCACCTATAGTGTTTCATGACTATACTGACTTAGCTACACTTTACTAACTTATTTTTCATCAATAAAAACCAAATAAGTGACTCCTTATGACTACACCTCAATATCCATCACTATACCAATAATCTCCCAACATAATACCAACAATCTCCCCCTTTGGCATTGATTGGAAAGACATGCTTAAAAACACATGCTAACTGCTTACAATCATGCAATCATAATCTCAATATCAACTTATGACTCCCTATACATATCCTCCCCATATATGCATATAATCCTCCATACATTTACTCCCCCTTTCACAACAATGAAAAAGGTAAAAAAACTAAAATATATGTATATTTAAACAAATCTTACTTACATTCTGTCAAAGATCACCTCAAATTTTATCTTCATTGAATCCAAGGATGTTTCCCATACCTTCTACAAGTATCCCATAGAAATTTTTTTCTCAATAAACTAGAAGCAAGCTCTTCCATGCTATATAGAGTGTTCATGTTAGGTAAGGAAAGTCTATCTTCTGCCTTCTTCACATTCAATTGTAGGACCTCTATTGTAGGGGATAAGGATGATTGAAGTTCCAGTATAGTGAGCATTCTATTCTCTTTCTCATTCTAAATCTTCTTAATCTTGTGTGATATTTTCTTGACTTGACTACTATAAGTAGTGACTGAACTTGACAAAGGATCAAGCTGACCGCTTAGGTTCTCCAACTCCTTCTGAAATTCACCTCCGCTTTGTTCCAAATCTTGAAAAAAATAGGATACCTTGATAATTTGGTAAAAATTTGACCTACCTCAGTCAATATAGTCTTAACTTCCTTTATCAAATCTGGCAATTTGATTCTATCTGTGGTAATCTTCTCCATCTAGTTACCTATCATATTCTTCTCTAATTTCTCCTCTGCAAGCTTCACTGTAGCTAACTACAAATCTGGGCCTTGATCTAGAATTGAATTGATAAGGGTATCCATCTGATCAATATGAGTATCATCTTCATCATATTCTACCTCAAGAAATAACGCAACTAGAATGTATTTATCTTTCCTTAATACTCTTGTCTTCTTCTTTGATCTCAACTTGTCTCTTACAAACTTTGTCCTCAATTGTTCTAAATTTTTTATCAATTCCTTAAGATTTCAATTTGATTATATTGACTGGTATGGTCGGTAATTCTTCTTCAAATTCCTCTTCTTCCTCTTTTGCAATAGTCGCGAGTTTATGTCTCTTCCTTACACATGTCTCTCCAAGACTTAATTTCCTTTTAGTCTCAATTTCTTCTTCAATATTTTTATGAGTCTCCTCCTGCTTACTATCTACTACTTTCTCCTCTTGCTTCTTAGAAATCAATTCCTCTATATTTTCCATAAGTGATGGTGAGGATGAATCTTCTTTACCTTTAATTTCTACAATTTCAATCTCATCTCGACCTATTTGTGATAGACTAGTATTTTGTGTTCCAACATTTTGCACCAAGTTAGGAACATCAAGAGCAACATCTCCAATTAATTGATCTACAAAAAATGTATCATCTCCCTGCATAGGTTCGTTGAATTCTTCTTGAAATTTTTCTTCTTGTTTTTCTACCTACTTAATTCATAGTAGCTTCTTCTATGTATCAATAGTCTTATTATGTACACCATGTGTGTCATCAATTAGTATTCTAGCTTCTTTGCTCTTAATTTTGAATTTATGTGTGTGACCATTAATCATTATCATAACATCTTCAACACATAGTTCAGGTTACACTTGGATTAGTTCTCTTTCCACAATCTCTCTGTCCAACTATAATGTAATGCTCCATCTAGAATCAATCAACTGATATAGCTCATGAGGAATGTAAGAATGGATATCTAAAGGAGTTCTGCAAAATTTATGAAAATGATACAAAATTGCATCTTCAAACTTATTCCTGTCTTCATCACTCCCCAAAGTGTATCTTTGGACAACAGTAGAAAGTCTACCATTGTCCACAATACCTTTTTCAATATCATCAATGGAATGGGCCTTCTTTTTCTCACCACTCTTTTTTCAGTTTAGATGAATCCTTGTCTAATTATGTCCTTTCTCCCTCATCCTCATCAGTTTCCTTCTAAAAATCCTTTACCTCTGTGGATTTTATCTTCTTCTTGTAAGTTTTCTTTTGAGTAGAAATGCTTTGACTATTCTTCCTTGATGATTCTACTTTAGACTTAACTTCACTAGTAGTTGTCTTTCTTTGTTTTCTCTTCACCTTAGCTTAAAATTTTCTTGCAGTAGTGCAAGATGTTCCTGCATCACTACTTCCAAAATTATTCTCTAGGTTAGATACCATTTTCCTTGTGTTCCTTTCAAAGATTGGTTTCTTCAATTCCTTTTGAGTTTTGGTAAATGCTTCATCATGGGTTCAAAATCTTTGTGCTTGTTTGTCTAAGGGCTTTGACAAAATCTCATCAACATGTAAAGTTACTAAATCACCCTCTACTTCATATCCCATAGGAGGAAGCCAATATGTCCTAGGTTCCATAACTTGAATAATATATGAATTAGTTTTTAGGATTGAGTAATACAGAGGGGGGGGGGGGGGTGAATCAGTATTACAACACTTTAAATTAAACTTAAACCAATTCCAAATAAGCCATAATATTGTTGAAATGAAAATAACATAAGAAAATAATACACAACTCATTACACCATTATTCGTTGTCGAGGAAACCCTGACCAAGGGATTACCCCAGTGGGGATGGTACCCACAAGCATGCACTAAAGTAATGTCCCTATTAGGAGACCTAGCACTGTTAGGAGTTGAGTATTACATAGTACATTTCCTTGTTAAACAAATATCAACCCTGTTAAAGGTATACAAAACCATGTTAGGGGTGTACTAAGCTTACAACTCTTACAACCAATACTTTTGTTACAAAGTGTTCTTAGCAATAATAAAACAAGCATCTGCAATGCCTAGATAATTCTAGTTGTAGCTCTCAACAATATGTATCAACCTCAGATCTTGCATCTGCCATCAATCATCTCTAACATCTCTTTCACATCTTTGTCACATCTTTTCTTTACAAACTATTCTTCATATGTGTGTGTGTGTGTGTGTTACATCATTTAGTCAGCTCTCAAATACAATGCAAAATAGAACAAATAATTATACAAAAAGTGAATATAATATCGACGATCTTGTACTACCAAAGTATAGGTAATTCACAATAAAATTCCAACTTAGCATATTTGGATTCTATCTCATACTCCCTCAATCATCATGACTTTTCAACTGCTTTGTTTCACTGTTCTACTATCTTTGCATGTGTTCAAAACACTCTAACTCTCTGTGATCTATACCAAAACACAAGCCACCTTAACTAAAGGTCATACATATCCCAAAGTGTCTTCCTCTAAGCTTGCAAGTCATCAACTATCATATACGATCTTCACTGCCCGAAACAATACTGTTATACTTTGTACTTTTGTTTCTATACTTAGTCTATTTCAAGACTCTCTCCAAAACTGTACTTAACTCCAAGTGATCATTATTTTAGATGTGTTTCCATAAATGAAAACTGTCAAGTGTCTCATAACACTCCAAAAAAATCACTTTCCAACAATCTCTCCCATTGGCATTGATGGAAACACTTAACAAAAAATGACGAAGTGTCCCAACAAACCGTTCTCTTTTTCTCTTCTTTTCTTCTTTTCTCATTTTTCTTCTCTTCTCCCCCTTTGACAAAAATGACAAAGGTGTACCCAAAATTTACAAAAAAAATGTAGAATTCAGTGCTTGCTCACTAATTTAAGAACATATTGAAAGGAATCTTCCAAGATCTTCACTTCTGCATTCCATGACTCTATCAACAACTCAATAACATGTATTAGTCCATTCAATGCATAAGATAAAGTCTCTACTACTTTTAACTCCATGGGCATAGAATTTGTCAATGAATCTGCAGTCTTCTCCACAAAAGATAGATGAACTTCAAGAATTGATATCTTGGGAGTGATTAGACTCTTCAACAAACCAAATCTTGTCATTACTCTCCCTTTTTCTATATCCAAGACAATCAACTTATCAAAAATATTTGATACCTCTATGTCCATCTCCAATACATATTGTGAGGAGGTCTCGGAACTTTCCATCATGCTATCCAGAGTAGCCATGTCCTTCGCCATAATGTCTTAAATATTATGAATGTGTCTTATAGGGTTGATACAATAGTTATATAACATCCTTCCATATGTGACACAACTTTTGGCCTTTTATGTAGTTGATCTCAGAATTCCCAAGTCCCATGAAATAGAGTGGAATACTTCCTTCAACTTCTTTTCTAGATAACTTTTCTTTGCCTTCTCTTTAGTGATCTTCACTAGGGACTCATAGTGACTATCAAAATCATCTAGTGCCATATTCATATTCTCTGCATCATCTTTTCCTTGAAAAAAATAGCTACTGGAAGTAGTTTATTCACAGTGCCAACTGCTCTAGTAATTACCTTGGCTATTTTGTCTCCTTTCTACTCAGATCTTTCTTTTTCCTTTGTGAAGGTGATGAAAGATAGTCTCATCAGTTCATCCTCATCCATACTATCAACATCTGTGCTTACATATTTATCCTTGTTTTCCAACAATAGAATAGTGGATGTGTCAATTTCATGCTTTACTTCAACTCTTGTCTCTTCTCTTTTTTTTGTATCTATCTCTTCTCTCTGTTCTGATTCTTCTTTCTTCTCTTCCTCTTTTTGTTCTTCTTCTTCATCTGCCACTGTATTATCAATTTTCCCTTCAAATGGGTCTTTTTGATCAAGTGAAGTGTCAAGGGCCACAATCACAACAAAAACAAAGAAATATGGTTGCTTGTCAGTACTCACGTCGCTTCTCTCAACATTTGCCTCAACTAACTTAGAGATCTCTCCAATTCCTATAGGTGTAGGCATAGTAGGTTTAGGAGGTGAAGTTTTCTCTGGAATATTGCTCATAAGTATTTGATCTCTTGCCTTTTGAGTATCCTCTATGACTTCATCATATTTTAAGCCAATAATTTTCACTAATCTTTCTTTATTTCTCAACAAAGGTTTGAGTTCCTCAAGTACTCTCTCTCTCTCTCTCTCTCTCTCTCTCTCTCTCTCTCTCTCTCTCTCTCTCTCTCTCTCTCNTCGTATAGAAACTACTGGAAACATATCCTCAATAGCTTGACTCCTAATCACCTCATCTTCTATATGTAAAAGTTGTTTTCTAATCTTCAGTTTACCATACAATTCCTCAGGAATACTGCCCTCTATCTCTAATAGGTTCTTCTTGAAAATAAGTAAATGATTAATCACTATGTCAACATCACTAGTTTGTCAGATGCCTCATACCTATCATAGTATTTAGCCAATGAAACAAGCTTCCCTTGCTCAATAACTCTTTTCTCTATCATTTTCATATCTAGCTTCCATAGTTATCTTACATTGGTGGTCTCTTTTTCAACTTTCTTCTCTTCTCCTTATGTCCTTTGTTTCTTAGGAGGTGAGTCTAGTTTAGTGGACCTTATGTTTCTCAAAGGTACAAGCTTTGTTGTCTCTTCCTGTGATGCCTTCTGTGGTGGTGAGGGTGTAGTTACATCTATCCGAGTAGAAATTTGACTAGCTACCTGCACAACTTCTAGAGGTAGAAGGGATGCAGTAGCAGTGCTTTCCAACCCAGAAGATCTTTTTGTTATCTTCTTCCTCACATCTTTCATTTCCTCTTTAGTTATTCTGGCCTTAGCTGCCATTTCATCAACCATTTTCTCTATCTTTCTCTTTCTTATACCTCTACATTTTTCTCTACATTTTTCTTCTCTAACTTTACCTAATTTCTCTTTAGATGTGCCCCATCTTTCCTCAGATGAATAAACTTCAGATGCCAAAACATGTTCTACCTGCATAACTAGAACTTCTAAACTAACATCATAGCCCATAGGGTAACACTATTTATTCCTTGGTACAAATTCCTCAAAACATACACAATCAGTTTCAACCATGAAAAAGATTGTATCATTGTATCTCTCAACCAAATCTTTAGGAATTCTTTCCCTTGCCTTCATTTCTCTTTGTAGGATTTTGATCAAACCAAACAATTCTCCATCCACCCATGTGTTGTTTTGTCTTTTGTAACTCTGTGATATTTGAATAATAGTGGGTATGTTGTCTTTCCATTCTATAGGGTGCATTCCAGGGAACTTATGCTCAGTATGGATATACATGTGAACTAGAAGTGAGCCAAATCTAAAAGCCTTAGATTTATCCTTCTTGATTATCTTCAAATTCTCTAAAAAGTGTTGTGCCAGAACCTCACATAGATTGAATATTGTATTTTCCTTTACCATCCTATAATCCATCATAATAACTCATGCTAAGACTGAATTAGGTCTACCTCTGTAGTAAAGCTTATATCCAAGTATCATTGAAACTAGTCTTACATCCTCCAAGAAAATGTCATTCACTGTCATTGCTCACCTATCCCATTTAGAATGTGTTAGGGTTTCAACTTGTTTCTTTGTTTTCTTTTCTGCTACAGGGATAACTCCAATTTTGTCTAGCCTAGTTATGTCATGAATAAACTGACTACAAATCTTTATAGGTTTCTCCCCTATCCAAACGAATTGGTCATGAACTCTGCTAAGTATTATTTTAAACCATTCTTCTTCGCTGATTTATACATGTCTGTCATTTTCATAATGTTCAGGTTATCTAGGTGTTTGAACTCATCCTTCATTTTACCATCTGGTCTAATCATGTCCTTTATTTCTTTGAAATCTCCATGTCTCCCAATGTCTAATATTTACAATGTATGTATGCCCTAATATCTTCTACGTAAAGGACGTTGTATAGTGTTTGGGAAAAAGATACTTCAGGGTCATCCTCACAAGAATTAAAGGGATGTCTCTTGAATTTATATCTAGGTCTATCCATAACATCATAAATCAATGATGCATCCATAACTTCTACTTCAGTAGATAGTCTAAATACCTTAAACACACTAAATTTTGAACTTCCGATTTGATCAATCATGCAATGTGGCTGCTTGGTAGTATGATACACTCTAAAATCTATTCTCCTTGGTCTCTTCTCTTCAAATGGTGAAGAAATAAGTAACATATATGGCTTTTAGTCATCGCTAAGTGAGAAAGTACACTTTACCCAATAAACTTAACTTTTCACACTGTCTAGTCAATCACAACTATCGTGATCATAGAATATGAGTCTTTAGATGTTGTGATCGTAGATATAGGTTCCATAATGTCTTCATACACTATAAACAAGCTCACATGATCTTAATCCTTAAAATTAGGGGATGGATATAATCTGGTGTCTTCATCCAATGCTCCCCCTAAGAACATGTTTGGCAATTTAGGTCGATTAACCTTTGTTAGCATCTGGAGAAGATTCAGTGGCATCTACTATCTCTCCCTAAACCAATACCTCATTAGACTCTTTGGATTTACATACCTTACCACTGTTGCTATCTTCTACTTTCTTGAAAAAACTATCAAAGTCACTTATGTATTCTGCAAGAATCTTACTAGTATCACTGTCATTTTTCTTTGTATCCATAGGAGGTGGTACTCTTCTATTTTCTTCTCTATTGTACCTAAAAAACTTTGCTATATTCCCTAGATTGTTACATTTGTAGCATATGGGAGGTGATTTGTTCTGATTTACCTATAACTTACAATACCTTTCAATGTGCCCAAGGTTATTACATTTGTAACATGTGGTTTTATCTATTGACTCTTTCCTACTGTTATCTTGTTTGTATCTAGATTGATCAAGTTTCTTGCATTCTGCTTTCTTGTGCCCATAGGCATGACAATTAAACCAATAACTAGAAAAAGGTTTGAAAGGGGTTTTATCTCTGCAATCTCTCTTCATGTGTCCAACTTTTTTCAATCCAAAACATCTACCTCTAAAAGGTTTTATCTGTTTGTTAGGTTCTTCAAGAGTAGGTTTTTTCTCCATCAATCTTCGCATCAAATTTTTCTTCTTTATTCTTGGAACATCCAGCTTCATTGAAGCCAAAACTATTAATGTCTCCTTTAGGTTTCTATCTTTCTCTTTGTTCATCTATCAAGTCACTACTCATGTGAAGTCTCTCAATATGTTTCTTTGTCTCAACAAGTTCACCTTTTATGATCTAATTATATTTCTCAAATACCAGATACTTATTCTTGTAGTGATCAAGTTCAGTCTTCATTTGTCCCATAAAAATATTAGCATCCTTCAAAGATTCTTTATTTTTGTTTTTAGAATCCTTTTCTTGTCGAATCTCTTTAGTCATGATTTCATGATTAAGTGCCTTTAAAGTATCATTCTCTTGTTCAATTTTTTTTATCTGATCTGAATTAGCATTGTCTGAATCCTCTTTTATCTGAACCATAAGATCCTATCTCTGACTTTTGGAAAGTTCAAGTTGATCTTTTAGCTTCTTAATGAATCCCTCAGATCTTCTCAATTTGAATCTCAAGTCACCATTCTCTACTTTTGCTTTGCCAAGGTCTTCAAGTGCTGCTTCAAAGTTTTCTTCCAAGCTTTCATAATCCATCTTGATCTCCCTTAAGCTGTTAAAATTTCTCTGCAAGGGCCAATAGCTCTGATACCAATTGATAGGATTGAGGAATACTGAGGGTGGGGGGGTGGGGGTGGGGGGTGAAACATTATTACAACACTTTAAAAATTAAACTTAAACCAATTTCAAACAAATATTGCTGAAATGAAAAGAACATAAGAAAATAACACACAACTCATTACACTATTATTTTTTGTCGAGGAAACCCTGGTGGGGATAGTACCCACAAGAATTCACTAAATTAATGTCCTTGTTAGGAGACCTAGCCCTGTTAGGAGCTGATTACTACATAGCACATTTCCTTGTTAAAGGAATATCAACCATGTTAAAGGTATACAAAACCCTGTTAGGGGTGTACTGAGCTTACAACTCTTACAACCAGTACTTCTGTTACAAAGTGTTCTTAGTAATGAACAAAACAAGCATCTAAAGTGCTTAAATATTTCTAGTTGTAGCTCTCAACAATATCTGTCAACATCAGATCTCACATCTGCCATCAATAATCTCTAACATCTCTTTCACACCTCTGTCACATCTTTGTGTGTGTGTGTTACATCATTTAGTCGGCTCTCAAATACAATAAAAAATAGAATAAATACTTATGCAAAAAGTAAATACAATGTCGGTGATCTTTTACTACCAAAGTATAGGTAATTCAAAATAACAATCCAACTTAGCACGTTTGGATTCTATCTCATACTCCCTTAATCATCGTGACTGTTCAATTGCTCTGTTTCACTATTCCACTATCTTTTCATGTCTTCAAAACACTCTAACTCTCTGAAATCAACACAAAAATACAAGAGATCTTAGCCTAAGGCCATACATATCCCAAAGTGTCTTCCTCTAATCTCACAAGTCATCAACTATAATATACGATCATCGATGTGCAAAACAATACTATTATATTATGTGCTTCTGTTTCTATACTTAGACAATTTCAAGACCGTCTCTCCAAAATTGTACTTAACTCTAAGCGATCATTATATCAGATGTGTTGCCATAAATGAAAACCCTCAAGTGTCTCCTAACACTCAAAAAACATCACTTGCCAATATCAGTGTCTACTAGAAAAAAAATATCATTCTTGTAGTTTTCTACAATGCTAGCTGGAATCCTTTCTTGTTTATGCATCTTAGATTGGAAACATTGGAATAACCCCACATGACATCATTGAAGTTATTACCTAATTATTTTATGAATTTACTTGTCTGAATAACTATCATCTTGTACTTTGACCATGTAACATTTTCTCTATCAAGAAATAAGTTTTGAACATAGTAAAAGTTACATACCGGTAGGGCACCATACTTGAATGATTATCTCTTATCTCTCTTTATCATTTCCATGTTTTTCAAAAATTGACTTTTGATAATCTCACATAGATCATACACTGAATCATCTTTAATTATCTGATAGGAATCATGAATAGCACCACCAATCACATTTTTAACTCCACTAGAATGGTAAACTCTATAACCTATCACCATGGATGAAAATAAAAGTTTCTTATCTTTTATATTATCTATTGTCATTTTTCTATCATCTTGTTTGGATTTAGTTAGTTTAGTGACCAAATGAGTTGCCACTGTTCTCAATGTACATTCCAAACCTTGTGCTTGAAATCTTGTAACCATGTGAATCTTTTTCTTTGAAATTTTCTGTGGTCTATCCAACCATATGAACTAGTCATGCACTCTCCTTATCACATAGTGAATCCAATTGGGATGGGATTTAGTGGAAATTTAAACTATATAAGTTAAACCCTTCTCTTGTAGATGTTTGTACTCATCTAGTTTCAGCTTACCATTGATGCACATACCCTTGTATTCTTTCTTGATTGCTTCCACTCTTAATTCTTCAATTTCGTAATGGATATAGGATCAAATACCTTCAATCAACATTACTCCTTGAAGGATAGTGGATAGGGCACCATAAAAATCAATCTCGGTCACTTTTCTTGGGTGCAGTTGAATACAGTTTGAGGATCCTCAGAGATGTTAACCAGAGCTGGAGTATAAGTGTTATTTTCCATTTGAGATAAACTGCAACAACATACATGTCTAAAAATATACTAAACTGATAACTTGTGATGCATCAGTTAGAGATTCACAAAAAATTGACATTAATTTAGTTTGAAATCTCAATCACGAAAGTAATTGTTGCACACACTAGCTCAAGATAGCTCTCAAATTCTTAAATGAAATTAAAGGTGTGAAATGAAGTATCTTTACCTAGTTTATCATTAGAGAAATAGACATTGCATAATTCAACAATAGGAATAGTGTCAAGTCACCAGTTAACACATATCCACTGGTTGGTACTTAACCAATAGTAATAACCGCTATCAAATAGATATCAACCATGAAATCTTAGTGCGGTCTACACAGTGTTGAAAACAAAATCATAGAAATTGACACCATAATGTGCATATAGATCTTTACCACTCTTTAATATAGGGGATCGGTAATTGATTTGTCTTTAAGTGCTCCCCCTAAGAAACTAATATGCTTAATTCACCGATGGAACCTGAACACTTCCTGAACCTGCAGAGTTCTCAGTCAACTTAGAAGAATTAAGTTCACCTTTCTTTACCCATGTCTTCTTCATATCACTTTTGACTTCATAAACATTAGTAATTTGTTTTCCTTTCCTATCTTTTGACCGATTAGGAAATTGGCTAGACTTAACCTAGAGTCTATAGAAAAATGACCTATGTTATGACAGAAAAAGCATGCCATACTGGTTGACTTCCAAGGACCGGCATTAACTCTCATAGTTCTCATTCTGCAATTTACTGCTAGGTGTCCATATTTACCACATAAAAAACATTTAGTGTTTAATTATCTTTCCCTTCTAATAGTATTTACCAGTGTAAAAGGTGACCTAGGTGCATATACTCTTGACCTGCAATCTCTAGCTTTGTGTCCATATTTTTTGCATGTAAATCAATATCCATCAAAGTTACCACCACTAGATCTACTACTAGACCTAGATCTACACTCATATG
Source organism: Thuja plicata (assembly GCA_018584345.1). Classification (NCBI taxonomy): domain Eukaryota; kingdom Viridiplantae; phylum Streptophyta; class Pinopsida; order Cupressales; family Cupressaceae; genus Thuja; species Thuja plicata. Next base: position 264,260 of record MU227632.1, on the reverse strand, counting down.
GAGTATGACCATACTTGTGACAATTATATAAATAACCATTAAAAGAGTGATGTTTATTCACCGGTTTTCTACTAGACACATTTGCAGTATGACCAATCTTTCCACATTTATAACAAGTAGATTTGTTAGGTTTCTTACCTAATATGATTGGATCTACCTTCTATTTTTTTTGTGTCTCCTTAGGTTCAGATTTAGAGGACTCATCGATTTCAAATGTTCATTCTTTGAGTATAACCTAGACCGGTAGTGTCTCTATGTCTTCTTTGGCTCTTAAGTTGTTCATCTAGATTTTGTGAGCTTTCATTGTATTGCTTCAACTTTTCATTTTCTTCTTTCTCAGTTTTTAGTTCTTTCTTCAATGCCTCATTCATCTCTCTAAGCCTTTCATTCTCAACTATTACTTGAAGATTATTTGCAGTAGTATCCTGCATTTGACTCTAATATAAAGAAAATTCATGTGTCATTTTGATAAGATCTTCATCTTTTTCCTTTAGGGCATCATCACAAATGTTCTTGGCAGCTTCTATAGTTTTGTTTGTAGCTGCAGCTTTTTTGTTTTTCCTAAAGGACTTCACACATCCTAATAAACTGACTTTCAAGTTCTCTTTTCAGATTAGCCACAGTTTCTTTGAGACCCTTGTTTTTAATCAGCATATCTGCAACTGCCTCCTCAAATTTTTCAGATGTACTTCCTTTAGATAGTTGTTCTACCTAGTCTTGACTTTAACTTAGTTGCTTAGTGAGTTCTCTCCTTTTGGCAAGTAACTTCTTCAACTTTTCCTGCAGCTCAATGATAATCTTGTTTGCATTTGCAAGTTGTATCTAATACCTATAACCCTCCATGCTAGTGGATATTTTCCTCAATATGTTAGGATTATCACTAAGAGTACATGTTCTATGATACCAATTATTGGAATTAATAGGTACTAAGAGGGGGGTGAATCAATCCAAACATATACTAAACTAATTCATCCATCGATCTAGATAACTACTGAATTACTTTCCAAACTACAAAGCTTATAATTGATGCAAATAAATAAAAGAAAGTAATATCAAGAATACACAAAATCATCACACATGAAACATATATATTTTCTCATGGAAACCCTTGTAAGAGGGAAAAAACCTTTGTGGGGATGACACCCACAAGCCCAATACTTTAGTAAATGAGTTTTCCTTGTTAGGAGCTACAAATACCCTTTATGAGGGTTCACCCTGTTAGGAGTGAATTATACACTATTAGGAGTACAATCAGATCAAATTTGATCTACCTCTCTAGAGGATTTCAAACCTCAATAAAGAAGCTACCCTGTTAAATGATTGACAAAAAAAATAACCTGTTAGAGTTCACCCAGTTAAGGGATTTTTCTTTTTGCAACTATTAGGGAACAACACGATTAGGGATCTGGATGTAGTACTAATTTATTTTCAGATCCAATATATTCTCTATACTCTATAACTTCTCTTTTTCCATCATCTTTCTAATCGCAACATCAAATTGAAATCACAAAACCCTAATTGCATCACCCAAAATAACTCTTACAACTTACAACAAAGTTTCAATATGAGAAATTCCTTCTATATATAAACAACTTCCACCGGCATAAAAATGATCTTCAAATTACTTTCCCATGAAAGATCATGTGTCAAAATGATAATCTCGATGAGTAAAATAATTTATCATGACCATGTTAGGTCAAGATAAGATATGCAAGTTATATCTCCAAAGTATTCAAATACATTTTTACTTATTCAATGCAACAAGTCAAATCTGACTTAAATGTTTGCATCAATCTCATAAATATACAAACATTGAATGTATAACCTTTATTCCAAGTCATCATATCATTATAAATGATCGCACATACTTTACTTCTCACTAATCTACGATCTACTAATTGTTTCTCAAGAACATAAGTGTTCTACCTATCTTAATATATGTGACAACAAAAATTATCTCACTGATCATCCAAATGAATTGTGGTTGGAACCAAATTTCAATCTAAACATTTTGAATTTATTTTCATGACTTCTTGTCATAATTCCACTTCTACCATGATCGCCACCAAATTTATGTTCTCACTATCTACCGATCTTATGGCCTTAGCCAATTTTCAGCATTACCTTCTTACCGATTACATCTTCGCTTCACCTATAGTGTTTCATGATTATACTGATTTAGTTGCATTATACTAACTTAGTTTCCATAAATGACAACCCAATAAGTGACTCCTTATGACTGCACCTCAATATCCATCATAATACCAACAATCTCCCAACACAATATCAACACTTAAGAGGTAACTTACCTTTGTATTTTTTGGTTCCTCGCTTGAATCTTCTTGAAAGAAATCTTTCATCTTCCTCTTATATATTACTTGTCTTAGGTTCAAATTCTTCAACAAATTTGAATGCAATATCTCTTTTTTCCCTTTCAACATCTACAATCTCAAATGTAGAAAGTGAACCAATAAGTTGATCAATTCAATATTGATTTAGATCATTGCTTTCCCTTATTGAACATGTATATAGTTAACCATGGTGAGAACCTTCCCACAAATATAATTCACTAATGTATATAGTTTTATTGCAAAGATATTAGGATCTCACTACTTCAAACTTGAAATCAGAGGCTCACTATCAATACAACACTAAATATAGATAAGAGATCACTGCTCTGGACTTGTAAATAAAGGCTCAATGCCAAAGTAGTAAGATAGAATAAAGAACTTGTGCACCCAAGATTCGCTATCCTAAAGACAAGGTACATACAATTTCTTCACACTAAGTAAAGATAAATTATCCTGATAATGCAATTGATCTTCACAATACTATCAACCTCAACAACACAATGCTAATGCCTTTTTTTTTCTCTACCACTATCACAAAATAAAAGCCTCATAAACTGAACTCTTCTCTTATAAAACTTTTTGTATATAGCTTTGCTTTATTTCTTTGCCACACTCTCTTACTTTTTACCAAATCACACATTATACTTATATACAATATAGATCATTGGGGTTTACAACAAGGCCAGTCATGCCAAGAGAATTGAACCACCTCATAATAGGTACTAATAATCATGTCAAAGTTTCTCCTAGGAATAGTATATTCAAACTAAGGATTACTTTTCCTGTCATGAAGTGCATTTAAATTTTCAACCCAGGGACATATACTTGAAATGGGGAAACACTATATGTGCACTAAGTTTTTCAAAGAGTCATACTAACTATGCTACAGGAAGGAAAAATGCATGAAAGAGACCTACGCTATTTCTGCAGGAAAGTAAACACACTTGACTACTTAATGGAATTAATGCTGAAAACTGCAAACTTACTTTAAACCTATTCTATCAACCCATAGCATTCACCATAATTATCATTGTAAGTGTTGTAGGAACATACATGAATCTAATGCTGCAAAAATGAAATAGTAAACTCCTACTCGAAATGCTATAAATGCTGAAAGTAAATTTAATCTACTCTAATCTAATCCACCTCCAAAGTGGGCCCCCTTGGTTGGCTTTTGCTAACTACTAACACAGAATGTAAAGCAAAATCACTTCATTATATTTCAGAAACTGATTACATAAAAACAATGCACAGAACTAGAAAAGTAACTTGTTGTGCAAGATGCAACAACAATATATTTTCCAAAATTGAAAACTTACAAACTAACAATCAAATCCCTATATATAGAGGATTGAGGCTTATTCAAAGCATAAAGATAAGTTCTGACTTAAATCTCACCATAGAGGAAAAAATAAAAGTAACAACCCACAACATAATGTAATAAATTCTGGATGACTGATTCAACAAGATAATGAGCGCTAAGGAAATATAGTAGAGCTATATTCCTATATTCCCTAAGATGGTGGCTCCTCCAATGTAGCAAGCATGTCTCTTGGTGCCATGATGATTCTCTTCGTCACAGCTGGAACTTCAACGTTTCTTCTTTAATGCCGCTGACCACTCTCAAGATACTCATTTTTCCCTGGCAAGTTAGTAGCATGCGGATATATATACAAGTAAACTAGTCAAATCAATCCAAATATTAGAACACACATTCTGATAGCTATATGAAGTACTGCAATATATATATATATAATTTAGAAAAACATGTCATAGCTAACTACCCATAGGCTTGGTGATTCTAACTGTATTTATCACAAGTTCAAATAGTTATAGGTTCACAAATGTCTTGGTAATGTTTTAAATAGAGTATCAAGATTAACATAAAAGAAAGACAATTTACTATCTAATCATCTTCCCCCCGACAAATAAAATGTTTGTCCTCAAGAATTGTATTTATTTTCAATTCCTCTGAGCTCCCCAAACTCTATCCTTCCTCTCCTTTGGATCTTAAAGGTATAGTAGAAACCTCTCGTCTTTTCCCATACATCCACCTTGGAGTCCTCATGTAATTGATCAAGCCTTGTAGCATTGATATCATAAAGAGGCCATAGGAGCATAGGTAGATGCATTATAAGGGGACACAATAGATTGTGTCTAATATGCCTTCCTAGATAGATATAATTTGGTTTTCTGTTGATCACTACCTCAAGATTAATAGGGTTGTGTGGCTCTGATTTCTTGAATGCTTCTGGCAGTCTATTCAACCTACTTCTAGCACCAGCTAGGGCTCTCTAAAAAAAAAATTAGGACATCCCCTCATATTTTTCATAGACCTCTCCCTTGATAGTAAATATTTTCTTCTTATTCTCTTCTTTTATACTTCCATAGGTGAGGTTGAACCAATCCCTAAGGAGCACATCAGGTTTTTTGCTTTCAGATCTTAATGGTAATGGTTCTAACTTCTCCTGATCTCTGTAGTTGTCTAACTATCTTTCATAGTTTGCTTCATTACACATCCAGGACATTAATTCCCTTAGGTGTATATCCCCAATATAAAGTAAAGGATTCCATTTTGTTTCTCTGAGTATAATGAAGTTGTGCAAGTATAACTCATAGAGTAGGTTCTGCTGTCACGAAGGAAGGGTTTGATATAGGCCATAGAATTCCTGGGTCATTTTGAACTCAGAGTCTATGTTCTTTAAGGTCATCATAAGTTGAAACAAAAGGAACTGTTATTTTAAACAAATATAATAGACCCTAGGAGGAGGTCTACAAGTGATAATTTGATCATCCAAATTCAAGGTATGATCCATTCTCTATTTTTGCTTTGCCAATTTCTCCTTTAGGTCTTCTATTTCCTCATCTTGGTCTTTTATTACCCTTTGCATTTTTTGCTTTTCTTCTTTCCATAGGGTTGTTTTAAAAACAAATTTATTGTATAAGACAAAGAGGAGTGATTGAAAATTGGGTGGACCACACTCTTCTATCTGATTTTTTGCCTCATCTTTTCTCTCCATGCTTGGTCTAAGTAGCTGGTAAACTGGGTTCTTTGATAAGGCACTAGGGCATTCTGTGAGTGGGCTGATAGCTGAGGTATTTGAACTTCTTCCTATTGCTTTTTGGGGTATTCAAATGGCTCTCTTGGGGTTCATTATGACATACAATAGGTTCATCATCACATTTCTCATTTAAGTTTTGAGAAATGTCTCAAATTTTAGTCTGAGTTGGGGAATCATCTAGAATATATTGCACAAGGGGTTCTATATCAGTTTGTTCAGGAGAAATAGATTGGATTTTTGGGGAAAATTTAGGAAGTTTTCCTCTCATTCTAGGGCTTCTCCTCACAAGAGTTTCCTCAACCTCCACAACCTTATTTCTACTATATTTATTTAGTCTCTCTGTTGTAGGAGCCGATTTTCTTTTCTTTCCTTTCAAAGTTGTGGGGTTTTGTGGTTTGGCTACAGGAACAAAAGTTCCTTCTCCTATTTATTTGTTTTCCTTTATTTTGAGTAGGGGTAGGGACATTTCTATTTTGAGCAGGTGAAGGTATTTTTTCTTAAATTTTTTCAGTTTCTATTTCTTGGGGGACTTGCTCAACAGCTAGTTTAGTGGGTGTTGCATCATCATTTCTAGGTTGCTCAATAGGTTCTGTTGGAGATTTACTTATGACAGCTAGTTTATTGTATGTTTGTCATTGATGACAACATATAATATACAATAATGTTCTGTATGTACTTATCAAAGTGATGATATTAACCCTTGCATGGTTATATTCATGTTGTATACATGTTGATGCTTTGTTCATACACGTAGAATCAAATTTGATGTTTCAGTTGTGTTGTGTAATTCTGTTAGTGGCAGATACAGTTTCTGGAGTTTATCTGTACAGAGCTGATGTATTTGCATTGGTTCTTGATTTGCACTTATCTTTGGGATATACGTGTTTGTATTCAAGATTATTTATGAGTTGAAGATAGTTATCTAAAGGTGCCAAATGTATTTTAACAAGATTGCGATGTTAGAGTTAATTTGGTGAAGCCGACTTTGTAAAGTGTCGCGTCTATTTAGTTTATATTACATGGTTGTAATTATGCTTGCGTGATTAGTTTAGAAACAAGGATGTTATGAAGAGTTTCCTAACAGGTCGCATGATCTCATACTTTGAGGAAGATACTTATAGTAGTTCATTTGTGAACGCTAAGTGTGAATGATAAGATAAGTGATAGAAAAAGTACAAAGCAGAATATTAGTTGTGTTTCATTCATCAAGGATATATGTGAAGAAGTAGTGGAAGATTACAATACATTAGAACTGATCAAGACAACAGGTCTACTCTACAATTCATCTTCAAACATAGTATATATCTATTCTATAGAAGGTTGTAGCCTTCACCATTGAAGCAGTGAGATTTTGGACAGTGAGTCCTCACCCTTAATAGGGCTACTTTTAAAAGACACCTAACAGGGTCAGACCCTTAACCAGGTCACTATACTTATTGCATTGTAAAGAACAACTCCTAACAGGGTTGCAAGATATTCTAACATGGATTATTATAAAAAAGTATAGTTCATTGTGGGTGCTAATTCCCATCGGGGTTTTTACCATTTGGTTTCCCCGTAACCAAATTGTGGTGTTGTCTATTGTGTTATCTGAATGTGCATTTACTTTATTGTTTTCTAGAGTTAATAAAAGAAAAGAATTATATTAACTGATAACTGATTCACCCCCCCTCTCATTTATCCTTTGGGACTATTCTAACAATTGGTATCAGAGCCAAGTGCCTTGAGAAGAAAGCCTAACAGCTTAAGGTAGATCAGATGGCATACTTCAGAAAAGAGATTCCTAAGTTCGATGGAGAGAACTATCTGGATTGGAAGAACAAAATGATAACACCTCTACAATGTGTTGGTTTTGATATCTTTGAAATAGCCACACAAGAAGTTGTTATTACCTCTCTAAAAGACCTTGCAAGAGATGATGCTACTAGTAAACAAAAGGATACATTCATAGCTAATGCAGTTGCCAAAGAAGCCCTTATAAGTGCACTATCTGACACCGAATTCTCTAAGATCAAGAAAGTAGAAAAGGCAGACACAATATGGAAGTATTTAGAAGACATGTTTGAAGGAGATATCCAAGCACAAAATGCATGTAGGAAGACATGGAAAAAGAAATACAACAATCTTGAGATGTTACCTGAAGAGAACATCAGAGCCTACAATCAGAGGATAAATGAAGTAGTTTCTGGAATCAGAAACAATGGTGGAGAAATTTCAAAAGAAGACATAATGGACAAACTGATGACTACATTGACAGTAGACTATGAGAGCAAGATCAATATTCTAGATGAAACCATGCAATTTTCAAAAGACTTCAAGAGAGAGACTTTCATTAGTAAAATCTCTGCATTTGAGATATCAAGATTGAAAACTGAACCCAAAAGTGAAACAACCTTCAAAGCATCAATACATGGTAAGAAAACTTTACACACTTCTAATGAGAAAGAAGAAGTTGATGAAGAACTAGAAGAAATTATTTCCATGATTGCTAAAAGAG
>MU227632.1:240637-256230 GCA_018584345.1 Thuja plicata | reverse complement strand
AAGGAATGCTACCATGCTGAAGAAGGTGTAACAGATGAAGATTCAGGAGAGGATGAAATTGTATTTGTTTCCATTAAAGACATGGAAAAATTTCTTGAGGAAATGGACATTGAAGATGAAAAGGAAGCACAGGAGTTAGTCCTAATTTCCAAAGCAGACGTCAAAACTGAATGGATCATTGACAGCGATTTCTCTCACCACATTACAAGTGATAAAGACATATTTGTTCATCTAGACAAGTACAAAGGAGGTATGGTTAGATTTGGAGATAACACTCCTAAACCTATCATAGGCAGAGGATCTATCACCCTGGATGGAAAGAACAAGACAAATGATGTTCTGTATGTTGATATATTACATCACAACTTACTAAGCATTGGATAACTACTTGACAAAGGTTATCATTTGGAATTCAAAGACAACAAATGAATTATCAACAAAAAATAAGGTGACATGATTGCATCTGTCTCAAAAACAAAAGGTAATGTTTTTCATCTCAATTCAGATGTAAGTTGTTTTGTTGCAAAAGTGGATGACAGTTGGTTATAGCACAAGAGACTCTATCATATCAATTTTGACAATATAGTAAAGATAAGAAATGTCAAGGTAGTTAGAGACCTTCCAAGTATTGTAAGACCAGTTGACACAATGTGCAGGCAATGTGTTATGGGAAAGCATGTAAGGAGCTCTTTCATAAGCAAGCAAAACTCAGTTGAGAACAAGTAAGACCTAGTGCATATAGATTTATGTGGTCCTACTCAAACCAGATCATACTATGGAGAAAGGTATTCATTTTGTTTGTTGATGATTTTTCAAGGATGATGTGAGTTGCATTCTTAAAAGAGAAGTCTGAAGCCTTTGAGAAATTCAAAATATTCAAAGCTAAAGTTGAAAATGAATCTGGATTAAAACTAAAGTGTCTGAGATCAAATAAAGGAGGAGAATTCACCTCTAACCAATTTTATGACTACTGTGAAGAACATGGAATCAAAAGATAGTTGAGTGCACCTAGAACCCCTTAGCAGAATGGGATTGCAGAAAGAAGGAACATGATCATACTTGATACAACACACACTATGATGATTGAAGGAAAATTTGTGTACACCTATTGGAGAGATGCAGTCAATACATCAGTCTATACTATCAACATAACACAACTAAGACCAGGCATAGATAAGACACCTTATGAACTTTGGTTTGGTAATTTACCTACAGTAAAAAACTTTAGAATCTTTGGAAGCAAGTGCTACATCAAGAGAGATGATGGTGTTGGTAAGTTTGATGCTAGAAGTGATGAAGGTATTTTCCTTGGTTACTCTACTAAAAGAAAAGCATACAAATGTTTTAATTTGAGATTAAAGAAGATAATTGAAAGTACTCATGTAAATATTGATGAGAATTTTATGGTTCAAGAAAGGTACTATGAATATGCACCTATAATTGAAGATGAACCCAGGCCCAACAACAAGGAAACTGTTATAGAAGAAATGTTTGATTGTATTGATGTATCATGCAATGACCCTAAATCAAGCAAAGAATAATCACATATTACAAAGGAGGATAGCACACCTAAAGTTTCAAAATTCACATCTAGGTACCATTCAAAAGATGATATCATTGGAGATCAGAGCAGTAGTGTTTTGACTAGATCTAAAGCAAAAAGTTTAACAGTGGATGAAAAGGTATGCTTACTTTCACAGATTGAACCTTTAAGTGTTGAAGATGCTTGCAAGGATTCTGATTGGCAAAAAGCAATGGAAGAAGAATTAGATCAAATAATCAAAAATGATACATGGGAAATGGTTCCTAGACCTAGTGACAAAAATGTGATTGGAACAAAGTGGGTATTCAGGAATAAGATGAATGAAGATGGTACAGTGGTAAAAAATGAAGAAAGACTAGTGTGTAAAGGATATGCATAGAGGGAAGGGATAGATTACATGAACACATTTGCCCCTGTGAGAAGAATAGAAGCCATTAAGTTATTTTGGCTTATGCAACATTCAAAGATTTTAAAGTATATCAAATGGATGTCAAATCAGCTTTTCTGAATGGTGGCTTGAAGGAAGAAGTCTACATAGAATAGCCTGAAGGATTTAATCTATCAGATAAACTAGACATGGTATGTAGATTGAAGAAAGCACTCTATGGACTTAAACAGGCCCCAATAGCTTGGTATGAGATACTAGATGGTTATCTTACCAAGATTGGATTCAAGAAAGGAGCAATAGATTGCAACTTATTCATAAGAGAGACACCTGATGGATTATTACTTGTTGCCATATTTTTTGATGACATTATCTTTGTAGGTAATGACAAGCTTAGTGTAGAATTTGCAAAAGAAATGCATAATGAATTTGAAATGAGCATGATTGGTCCTATAAAATATTTTTTGGGATTGAATGTAAAGAAGACAGATAAAGGAATATTTATAAATCAGTCCAAATATGTGAAGGAAATATTGAAGACTTCCAAGATGGAAGACTATAAGCCAGTATGCACTCCTATGATAATAGGAAGCAAGCTTTCTAAAGAGGATGATTCCATAACAGTTGACAAGACATTGTACAAGTCTATGATTGGAAAACTTATATATCTTACTCAATCTAGACTAGACATATCTAATGCAGTTGGCATTGTTGGTAGATTTGTAGCTGAACCCAAGAAAAATCACCTAATGGCATTAAAGAGAATATTCAGATATCTAAAGGGAACTATATAATATGGTTTATGGTATCCTAAATCAGAGAATGTACAATTTCATGTATATACAGATGCAAATTGGGCAGGTTGTATTAATGAAAAGAAGAGTACTTCTAGAGGATCAGTATTTCTTGGAGATAGGTTGGTTTCTTGGGTAAGAAAGAAGCATAATTGTATCTCTCAGTCAACAAAATAAGTTGAATATGTTGCAGCAACATTGAATTGTTCAACAATGGTTTGGATCAAGAAGATGGTTAAAGATTTTGGTATTCAGGTTGATTATCCTATTGTTATTCACTATGATAACACCAACACTATCAACATGTCCAAAAACCCTGTGATGCACACAAAGAAAAAACACATTGAGATCAAATACCATTTTCTTAGAGAAAAAGTTACAGATAATGAAGTAAAATTGGACTATCTAAGCACTAAAGAACAGTTGGTAGATATTTTCACAAAGCTTTTATCAAAAGATAATTTTGAGAATCTCAGGGAGAAGTTGGGAGTAATTCCCTTTCCCAAGTCTGATTAGATAAAGCAGCAAGTACATCAGTCCATGGTGACTCATGAATGGTTGGCTACTCTATTTTTGGAGTAATACCTGTGCCTAATTATTTACGGCACCATTTTCCATTGATGTCAAAGGGGGAGTATGTAGTAAGGGGGAGCATATACTCTGGGGGAGTATATAATCATGTAACTTAAAAAACACAGACAAAAGAGCTGGAGCAGTGTAGAGGAATCTTTGATGAGGATATTGAAAAGATTGTAAAAAGAAAGAGGACACCATGTGCTGAAGATGTTCTTAATATCATATGTTTCCATCAATTTCAAAGTGGGAGATTGTTGGAGATTTACTTCTGGTAGCTAGTTGATTGTATCTTTGTCATTGATGACAACATATAATATACATCAGTGTTCTGTATGTACTTATCAAAATGATTATATTAACCCTTGAGTAGTTATATTCATGTTGTAGACATGTTGTTGATGATTTGTTCATACACGCAGAATCAGATTTGATGTTTTAGTTGTGTTGTGTAATTCTGTTAGTGGCAGATACAGTTTTTGGAGTTTATCTGTATAGAGCCGACGTATTTGCATTGGTTCTTGAGTTTTTCTTATCTTCGGGATATGTGTGTTTGTATTCAAGATTAGTTATGAGTTGAAGATATTTATCTAAAGGTGCCAAACATGTTTTAACAAGATTACAATGTTAGAGTTAATTTGGTGAAGCATAGCGTCTATTCAGTTTATATTGCACAGTTGTAATTATGCTTACGTGATTAGTTTAGCCGACAAGGATATTATGAAGAGTTTCCTAACAGGTCCCATGAACTCATACTTTGAGGAATATACTTATAGTAGTTCATTTGTGAACGCTAAGTGTGAATGATAAGATAAGTGACAGAAAAAGTACAGAGTAGAATATCAGTTGTGTTTCATTCATCAAGGATCTATGTGAAGAAGTAGTGGAAGATTACAATACATTGGAACTGATCAAGACAATAGGTCTACTCTACAGTTCATCTTTAGATATATTGTATATCTGTTCTATAGAAGGTTGTAGCCTTCACCATTGAAGCAGTGAGCTTTTGGACAGTGAGTCCTCACGCTTAACAGGGTTACTTATAAAAGACTCCTAATAGGGTCAGACCCTTAACCAAGTCACTATACTTATTGCATTGTAAAGAACAACTCCTAACAAGGTTGCAAGATCTTCTAACAGGGATTATTATAAACAAGTATAGTTCATTGTGGGTGCTAATTCCCATTGGGGTTTTTACCATTTGGTTTCCCCGTAACCAAATTGTCATGTTGTCTATTGTGTTATCTAAATGTGCATTTACTTTATTGTTTTGTGTAGTTAATAAAAGAAAAGAATTAAACTAACTGATAACTGATTCACCCCCCCCCCTCTCGGGTATCCTTTGGGCCTATTCTAATAGGTTCAACCTAAGGTTGTTGGGTTTTAAGCTAAATAAACTCTAATATTGCAAAAGGAGAGGCTTATCTAAGGGATTTCTCAACTAGAAATTTGAATAAGGCATGGGGAGAGATATAATTTGCATTCCCCTTTTGGGTTTCCTCGGCACTGATACTTAGCATGTTATACAATAAATTAGGAACATTTATTGGAAGACTATGCCTTGCGTAGCTAAGTAACTTGAAATCATGTGCATGCAAATTTGAAAATATTCCCTCACAGGTCAAATACCTAATAATGTGTGTTGCCATCTTGTTAAATGGCAGAGAAAGAGACATTCTTTTGCACCCTTTCTTATTAATCTCTAGAGGAGGGTCACTTGGAAGGGTAAACTCAGCTCGTGTTGACCTAGCATCATGCACATTGGGGTAATGTTCCCTAATCACTGGTAACCTAGTTACCTCTATTATTCATTCTTCTGTCATGACAATGTTAGTAATAACTGAGAGGGGGGGTGAATTAGTGGCCTAAAAAATTAATCCTCAAATCAACCCTTTAAACTTATAACCACAGATTATGTCTCAAGTTATCTTCTGTCCTACAAGATGAATGCCATGAAATACTTATATCAATTTACTACTTGTTGGTTTTCTTTGTTAAACCTTCTTCTGTATGTTTACCGATAAGAAGTCATCTATTTATCAAAACACAGTAAATATGCATAGCACACCGATCAATCCAAAATTAACTATGTAAGATATAAAATAGTAAAGAAATGAATCATACACACATAACACATGGATTTTTAATGTGGAAACCTTGCTAAGGGAAAAACCACTGGGACCGGTACCCCAAATTTTCACTCTTCTGAAGTGAGCCCTATTAAGAGCCAACCCTGTTAAAGGTTACAAACACACTGTTAGGTGGGACCTTGTTAGAGGATATAGAAATAGTTTGTCAACTAGTATCTGGCATCTAATGCTAGCTTCCTTGACCAAACACTCACTTGGCTTTTCAATAGGTATCGGGCATATCCAATGCTACTTTTGTGATCAAAATTTTTGATACTCCTTGGGATGTATCTCATTTGAAAAATACTTTTAAGTCCTGCTCGGTTAAGAGGCTTTTATGCTTCAATGGTTAAACTGAAAAACTAATGATCTATTCATACATACAACTCAATTGTAGATTTTCAGATCTATTGTAGGTCCATTACTTCACTGATCAATATAATCAAATATATACCTTTGCTCCACACTTGTTCTACTCTGTGATGCTTGTCTCACTGTTCGTTGGTGTCTGCAGAATCTAGCTCTTTCCTCAGCTTGTTGATCAGGATTGAATGAAGACTTTCTTCTCCTTCAGATTTTCTTTAGCATCTCTCCTCTTCTCTTGTTCACCCCACTTTATTCCCCCTTCGTAATTGTAAGAAATGATAAGGAAGAGCAAAAAAAGATCTTGTTTAATCTAATGAGCAAAGTGTGAGGAAATGCATACCATGAAATAACCAAGTCTAGAAGCATTCACCATACAATATGAGAGAATGTTTTTGAAGGGGGAAAAGCGTAAAAAAACCCCTCTAATATTATTATGAATGGGCCAAAAGCCTAAGAGAGAGAGAGAAAGAGAATGAGAGCAAAATGCTCATACAATGCTTCAAGAGAATGAGAATGAGAAACTTAAGTGTTGCGAGTGAATGAATAATGAGGAGAAAAGAAGCATCTCTTATGTAGAGATGAGAAGAAATGAGTTGAATGTAACTCCTATGTGCATGTGAGCCACATTCATAATGTGTATGCCACTTGTGCTATTTCCTCTTAAGGAGGAATCTAGAATAAAAAGAAATTACAAATAGATATTATGTCCTCACACATGGACAAGAGGACATGTGTTCATGTAGGGATTCTATAGGAATCTCCTACTTACATAATAAATAAACTAAACTACCTTGGTTTATAATATATTTCACCAAGGAAAGATTACATATTCTAACAGTAATGAATTGGGTTTGTCTCTATATAGACACAATTTCCTCTTTTCTTGGCTTTCTTGATTCTTGGCGTGTTCAACAATTTTTTCCAATAGATTTAAAGCAATATCCAATTTTATCTCAAAGAGATCTTTTTCCAACTAGATAAATCAGCTTTAAGTCAGTTACTTATCTTTAGCTTTATCTGGATGATTAAAACAATGATAAGTGTCCATTGATTCTATCTTTAGCTTCTTGACAACTAAGCATTTTGTCATTTTCTAAACTCTCTATTCTGTTGGTTAACACTTTAGTTAGTCATCAGTGATAACTAACTATTTCATCGGTGTGACTTCAATTGTCATCGACATCTCTGTCTTTTTTTTCTCCATTGGACAACACTAAAATTTTGTCCATCGGGTTACATTGTGTTTTGATTGTCGGGAAACACTGTAACTCTGCTCGTTGTTAATTTTGTGCATTAGCTTGTCAAGTAACACTATGACTCTATTCTTTTACTCTGATAGTCGGTGTGCACTCCATCAGTGTATATAGTCACTTAGTGAATACTTGACTTATATGCATTGCTGAAAGCATAGTCTTGATTCATGATTTCTTTGAAGTCTTTGGCAATGTTTCCATGACCATACAGATTATATCAAGTTGACATCAATGAAAATACAATACATTAACTAATTTAATGCCTTGCATGATCATCAAATTAACATCTTCAAACATTCAGTCAGTTACATGTCATCAATATCTCCCTTTGGCATTGATGTCAACATACTACATTATCATACTATACTATTGCTAATACAATATGAAATATATAGTTTCATCAAGCTTTCCTAATTGCAACTCATACAAATGTCTGGCTATCAGTAATCTCAAATAGCTTTGATTTGATTCTTGTAGCTTTCACTCTGTCTTCAATCCCTTCACTGGATAGATGTAGAATCTTTTTTTCTTTGATGTGATGTGTTCTCCTTCTGTGTCAAACTCTCTCCCTTTGACTGTTCTCCTCTCTTGTCAATAATTCTCTTCCTTTGTGTGTACTTTCCCTTTGTGACTTCTTCTCTCCCTTTTGATACTGTGATGAATATTATCTCTCCCTGAGTTGATAATGGATATAATCTTTGTATGATAATGAGATATCTCTCTCCCTTTGACAACAATGCCAAACATCTTTTCAGATAAATATTTGACAGTGATGTCAATCAGATCCTTTCTATCCATAATATATTCCTTGAATTTCCCATTCTATCGATAACAACTCTAGTGGTAGGTGTAGATATATACCTTTATGTGTATAGATTTATCTTTAAAGTCCATCTCTTTGCTTGCATCAACATGAATGATATTCTGATAATATGTGGATTGATGCAGCATTCTAGTTAGCTTAATAACCACTAGATAAGGGTCTGACCCCTAGTCTCTTTCTCGAGTACTCAAATGCATCTTTGGGCAGTGGCTTGGTGAAGATATCAGCCAATTGTTCCTTTGATTGCACACACTCAAGTATCACCTGCTTTGCCTGAACTTGTTCTGTCAAATAATGATACTTGATGGCAATATGCTTTGTTTTAGCATGCATGACTAGATTCTTGGAAATGTTTATTGCACTGGTATTGTCACAATATATAATTACTCATTCTAGAATTTGCATATTCATACCTTCCAGTAACTATTTAATCCATGCAATATTTGAGTAGTTTGTAGCAGTAGCAACATACTCTACCTCTACAGTAGATTGTGAGATGCATCCTTGCTTCTTGCTGATCCATGTGACAAGTTTGTCACCCATAAAAAATGCTCCTCAAGTTGTGCTCTTTCGGTCATCAAGATTTCCAGCCCAATCAACGTCGGTAAAGACCTTAATTTCAAAATTGCCTTCTATTTTATACCATAAGCCATATTGCTTGGTATTCTTCAGATATCTTAGAATTATTTTCACAACAGTCATATGTGATTCTTTGGGATTAGTAGAAAATATAGAAACTATTCCTACTGCATGTGCAATATCTAGTTTGGTATGTACAACATACATGAGTTTTCCAATCATTGATCTGTATAAAGTCTGATTTACCTCTGATGACTTGTCTTCCTTTGTTAGCTTATATCCATTTTCCATCGATGTTTCAACTGGTTTGCATTATTCCATCTTGAATATTTTTAGTACTTCTTTGATGTACTTGGATTGTGTAATGAAAATACCTTCATCTTGTTGCATGATCTGCAGACCAAGAAAGAACTTGATCTCTCCAAACATAGACATCTCAAACTCTTTTCTCATCTCATTTGAAAATGATTTGCATAGCATATCATTGCCTCCAAATATGATGTCGTCAACAAATATCTCAGCAATTAAAATATTAGCATCAATATCTTCCTTTAAATAAAGATTACTGTTTTCACTAGTTCTTACAAATACAATACTTATAAGATAGGAATGAAGTCTTTCATACCAGGCTCGGGGTGCTTGTTTCAATCCATACAAGGATTTGTGTAGCCTATATACCATGTTCTTCTTGTCTAGATTAGAAAACCCTTCTGGTTGCTCAATGTACACCTCTTCCTCAAGTATTCCATTTAGGAATACAGACTTGACATCCATTTGATATACCTTGAAGCCTTTATATGCAGCATAAGCAAGTAATATTATTACTCCTTCTATCCTAGCAATGGGCACAAAGGTCTCTCCATAGTCAATTCCTTCTTCTTGTGCATACCCCTTACATACTAGTCTTTCTTTATTTCTTGTGACTTCTCCATTCTCATTTAGCTTATTCCTGAATATCCATTTTGTACTTATGACATTCTTGTCATTTGGTCTTGGTACAAGTGTCCATCTTATTTTTCTCTATCTTCTCAATCTCCTCATTCATAGCACTAATCCATTCATCATTATCTAGTGCAACATTGATAGATTTGGGCTCATAATCACAAATAAGACATCTTGTATTCAGAGACTTACTTCTGGTTCTCATACCAGCCTTTTTATCTCCTATGATCTGGTCCTATGGATGGTTCCTTCTGACATATCTTGCAAGTACAGGTTTAGCTCTTTTTCTATCAGCTTGATCATTATTGTGTTCTTCATTCTGTTCTCCATCACTTTATGCATCATTTTGAGCAATATTCTGATCATCGGTATTTGTAGCCTGATGCTCGGGTGCAATGATCTGTTGCTCAGGAGCTCTACATTGTTGGC
The DNA here is from genome assembly GCA_018584345.1 of Thuja plicata. NCBI lineage: Eukaryota > Viridiplantae > Streptophyta > Pinopsida > Cupressales > Cupressaceae > Thuja > Thuja plicata. The sequence goes on along the minus strand of MU227632.1, from coordinate 246,414 downwards.
TGGGTAGAGTGTTAGGTTCCTCATTTTAAGTAAACCTATTGTAGTCCTATGGTTCTTTAGTGCTTTCCTTTTCATTCTTCTCTGCAAATTCATCTATCTTTACATTTACGCTTTCAACAATTTTGTTAGAGGCTTTATTTAGACATTTATAAGCCTTACTCTTGGTAGAATACCCTTGAAAGATTCCTTCATCACCCTTGGAGTCAAGTTTTCCATTTCTATAATATTTTAAGATATAACATTGACTACCAAATTTTTTGGAATAACTTACATTGGGTGTGTATCCATACCATAGCTCATAAGGTGTCTTTTTAGTGTCTTTCTTCAATTATACTCTGTTCAATTTGTAAATAGTAGTACTAAAAGCTTCCCTCCAAAAGATTTGGGTGATGCCTTTCTCTATCATTAGTGTCCTTGCACAATCAACTATGGATATGTTCCTTCTTTTAGCAATTCCATTTTGTTGTGGTGTTCTCGATGCAAAGACCTGTCTTTTGATTCAACGCTCATTACAAAAGTTAGTGAATTCATCTGAATTAAATTCCCCTCCTCTATTGGATCTTAATAATTTTAACTCCTTACCACTTTTCTTCTCAACCAATGCTTTGTACCATTTAAACATCTTAAATGCTTCTAATTTATCTTTTATAAACATGAATGTCATCATTCTAGAGTAATCATCAACAAAGGGAATAAAATATCTATCTCCATAATAAATCTTCATCCTCATAGGTCCACATAAATCAGTATGGACTAATTCTAGAATTGCATCAGATGTATGGATTTTTCTTTTAAAACTAGACTTTGTCATTTTACCTTTTTGACAATTCTTACACATGATGTTGTCAGGCTTGGTCATCGTTAGTAAGCCTCTGACATTTCTCTTTTTTCTAATCTTTATCATGTTGTCAAAGTTCACATGACACAATATTTTATGCCACAACCATATGTCTTCATTTGTAGCAATCAAACAAGTGGTGTCAGTATCATTTAGATAGAATAAGTTACCTTTTCTCTGCTCACCGATACCAATCAGATTTCCTGATTTATTGAAGATCTTTGCATTCTTATTTTCAAATGCTACTTTGTGACCTAAATTATTCAACTAAAAAACACTGAATAGAGTAATTCAATCCATTTACCCAATAAGTATTTTCAAATTTTATTTGGTTATTCAACATTATGGTTCCTCTACCTTCAACTAGACAAGGTGTGTCATTACCCATTCTTACTGAACCACCTTTATAGTATTCAAAAGTCTCAAAGTTTTTCTTATCACCGGTCATATGGTGAGTACAGCCACTATCTATGATCCAAACATATTTTTTACTAACTTTAGATATGAGAGCTATTTATACATACCTTTCTTCATCATCATCTGAAACATCTTTTACTGCTACAAACACCATCTCGATGTCTTCATCAGATTCAGTGTCCGTGTCTTCATCTTTACATTTTTCTAGGTAATTATCCTTCTTTCCTTTGTCCTTATAGTCTTAGTTATCTCTTCTTTCTGATTGTCGGTAGCTTCTGTAATCACCTCTGTCAGACTTCTTTTCAAATGATATGTCTTTACTTCTGTGATCTTTTCTTCTATTAGTGCATCTTGCAACAAAGTGTTCAATCTCTTTGCAATTAAAACAAACAAGTGGTAATTTACATTTGTATTTACCTTTGTCTCTCTGCATTCTTCTAGCAATAAGTTCTTCTATTTCGTCAAGATCGTCTTCTTCACTTTCACTATTACTATCTTAGCTCATAGTTTTTATGACTTGATTTACTTATTCTCATGGAGGTTTTGAATGCAAACTCTATATTTGGTAAGACACTATTATCAAAATTGTTCATCTCAAATGAAATCAATCTTCCAATCAAACTGTCTAGAGTAACATTGCTATTTTCTACTGCTCTCATTTCTTGAATGGAAGATACTCTAATAGCATAAGTAGGTAGTAAGGTTCTTAGAATTTTACTTACCATTGTATCTTCTTCTAGTACACCTCCAACTCCTCAGATAGCATTGACTACTCTTTGATTCTTGTGTTGTACAGTGTGATGTTTTCACCTTCTTTCATTTTGAGATCTTAAAACTTTCCTCTAAGGCTTTTTTCCTTGGCTCTCAAAACATTCTTGTCACCACCATGTATAAGCTTCAATCTGTCCCACATCAGCTTTGCAATTTTTCAGGTTTTAACATCTTCAAATTCAGCATCGGAGAGTGAGGAAGCAAGCTCTATCATCATGTAGTTGTGCTCATGCTTCTCTCTCAATTTTTCAACAGAAAGTGCTCCTGTGGGAAACACATATTTAGTATCTAAGTATTGAGTAACATCATTACCAATACTTGATAAGTGGAGTCTTATTCTGCTCTACCATGAAGTAAAATTATCTTTGTTCAGCTTGGGCACATCTCTTCTGTTCATCTTGTGATCTTTATCTTAGGTCTTGAAACCTTCCTTTCTAAGCATACAAGCTCTGATACCAATTGTTAGTAATAAATGAGTGGGGGGGGAGGGGGTGCTCAGTGGCCTCAAAAATTAATCCTTAAATCAACCCTTTAAACTTATAACCACAGATTATGTCTCAAGTTATCTTCTATCCTACAAGATGAATGCCATGAAATACTTATATCAATTTAATACTTGTTGGTTTGCTTTGTTAAACCTTCTTTTGTATGTTTACTGATAAGCAGTCATCTATTTACCAAAACACAGTAAATATGCAGAGTACACCAATCAATCCAGAATTAACTATGTAAGATACAAAACAATAAAGAAATGAATCATACACACATAACACATGGATTTTTAATGTGGAAACCCTGCTAAGGGAAAACCAACTAGGACCGGTACCCCAAATTTTCACTCTTCTAAAGTGAGCCCTATTAAGAGCCAACCCTTTTAAAGGTTACAAATACATTGTTAGGTGTGACCTTGTTAGAGGATTTAGAAATATTTTTTCAACTATTATCTGGCATCTAATGCTACCATCCTTGATCAAACACTCACTTGGCCTGTCAATAGGTATTGGGCATATCCAATGCTACTTTTGTGATCAAACTTTTTGATACTCCTTGGGATGTATCTCAATTGAAAAAGACTTTTAAGTCCTGCTCGGTTAAGAGGATTTTATGCTTCAATGGTTAAACTGAAACACTAATGATCTGATCATGCATACAACTCAATTATAGATTTTTAGATCTATTGTAGGTCCATTACTTCACTGATCAATATAATTAAATATATACCTTTTCTCCACACTTGTTCTGCTCTATGATGCTTGTCTCACTATTTTTCAATGTCTTTAGAATCTAGCTCTTTCCTCAACTTGTTGATTGGGACTGAATGAAGACTTTCTTCTTCTTTAGATTTTCTTTAGCATCTCTCCTCTTCTCTTGTTCACCCCACTTTATTCCCCCTTCGTAATGAATTGGGTTTGTCTCTATATAGACATGATTTCCTCTTTTCTTGGCTTTCTTGATTCTTGGCATGGTCAAAAATTCTTGCCAATAGATTTAAAGTAATCTCCAGTTTTATCTCAAAGAGATATTTTTGCAAACTGGACAAATCAACTTTAAATTTGTTACTTATCTCCGGCTTTATCTAGATGATTAAAAAAATGATAAGTTTTCATTGATTCTATCTTTAGCTTCTTGACAGGTAAGCATTTTTTTCATTTTCTGAACTCTCTGTTCTGTCAGTCAACACTTCAGTTATTCATCGGTGATAACTGCTTGTTCCTTCAGTGTGACTTTAGTTGTCATCAGGATCTCTATCCTTTGTTTTCTCTGTCGGGCAACACTGAAATTTTGCTCGTCGGGTTACATTGTATTTTTCTCGTCGGGCAATACTATAACTCTGCTCATCGATAATGTTATGCATTATCCCATTGGGTAACACTATGACTCTTCTCTTTTACTCTAACTATCAGTGTGCACTCCATCTGTGTATATAGTCACTTAGTGAATACTTGACTTATATGCATTGCTGAAAGCATAGTCTTGATTCATGAGTTCTTCGAAGTCTTTGGCAGTGTTTCCATGACCATACAGATTATATCAAGTTGAAATAAATGAAAATACAATACATTAACTGATTTAATACTTTGCATGATCATCAAATTAACATCTTCAAACATTCAATCAGTTACATGTCATCAAACAATCATTAAACCCCATATGATTGTCTTCCCTTCGTCAAATTAATTCATGAATTCAGCTGCTACCTCTTCATCAAACTCGTTTGATTTCAAGAAATAAACCAACCAACCACATGCAATAAACCTCCTCATGAATTCAACATCTGTAAGAAAAATGCCATGAACCACTGACTCATGTTGTTGTAGCTGCCCTCCCATTTCTTCTAAATATTTGCCTCCAAATTTATGATGTAGCTTACTGCAGCTTGTTAATATTTCAACTCTTCTGCTTTGCAATTGATGAATACCTTATTCCCTTTTGAATTTCAAACTGCTCTTCTTGAAACTGTGGACCTTTCTCTTGCAATTTTCTATTGTTCTTGGCATTGTTGGAGATTTGCTTCTGTGCAAATAATTGATTGTATGTTTGCCATTGATGACAACATATAATATACAGAAGGTATCCTATATGAAATTATTAGTACAGATGTTTTAGAGCTATGCGTGTTTATTTACATGGTGTATACATGTTCTAGTTTCTATGTGCATTCATGCCGACTCAGATATGCAGTTTCAGTTGAGTTATGATTAGTCAGTTATGGCAGTTACAGATTCTGGAGTTTATCTGTTAAGAGCCAATGTGAATACAGTGTTTCTTGAGTTGTGCCTATCTTTAGGATATGTGTGTTTGCATTCATGTTTATTTATGAGTTAAAGATAATTATTTAAAGGCGTTAAATGTGTTTCAATAGAATCGTGATGTTAGAGTTAATTTGGTGAAGCCGACTTTGTGAAGCGTCGCATCTATTCAGTTTGAGTTGCACGGTCCTAATTCATATTGCGTGCTTAGTTGATCTGACAAGGAAGTTGATGAAGTGTTTCCAGATACCATCATGATCTTATCCTTGGTGAAGATACATATATCAGTTCAGATATGTTCGCTAAGAGTGTAGAAAATGAAGTGAAAATGAAAAGATAGAGAAGAGCAAAAAGTCAGAAAGAATAAGTTGAAGATCTATGTGAAGAAACAAAAGTTTATTACAATTCATTGGAACTGATCAAGATAGTAGGTCTACTCAAACAATTCATTTACCAGATATAGTGTATATCTGTTATACTGAAGGTTGTAGCCTTCACCATCTTAGCAGTGAGCTATTGGAAGTGAGTCCTCACTCTTAACAAGGTTATCTCTAAAAGAATCCTAATAGGGTTCAACCTTTAACCAGGTCTATGTACTTCTTGCATTATAAAGATCAACTGCTAACAGGATTGTAAGATCTTCTAACAGGGATCATTATAAACTAGTGTAGTTATTTTTGGGTGCTAATTCCCATCGAGGTTTTTGCCTATTTGGTTTCCTCATAACCAAATTGTTGATTACTCTATTGTGTTATCTGAATGTGCATTTACTTTATATCAAATTACATTAAGGAAAGAGAAAAGAATTAATTTGACTGATAACTGATTCACCCCCCTCTCAGTTATCCTTGGGACTATTCCAAAAATTGGTATTAGAGCCAAGTGCCTTGGAGAGAAAGCCTAATAGCTTAAGGTAGATCAGATGGCATACTTTAGGAAAGAGAGTCCTAAGTTCGATGGAGAAAACTATCTTGACTGGAAGAAAAAAATGATAACACATC
>MU227632.1:137218-155376 GCA_018584345.1 Thuja plicata | reverse complement strand
CATCCTGAAAAACTTAAAAGTGGGTGACATTATCTGGAATGGACGAGGTGGGGACCATCTCAACTGAAAATCTCTAGAGTCGCGAGCCAGCCATGGGCTCAAGTGTGTTGGCAGAAACAACAAGGGCATCCAGGACATAATTCTACCACCGGGGAATGAGATCAATATCAAAGGCATCAAAATCTTCAATAAGGCTCCACGCCCGATTGCAGTATGTAGCCAGCCTTTTGCTATGACATGTATATTAGCTCTGGACCTATTTAACAACCAACTCTAAATCACCCAGGGCCCTAGGGTGGGTGATTCCTTTCCTTAATGCAAATAAGAGTCTAAGGACCAGAGATTCATACTCTGTAACATTATTTGTGCAGTTGAACTACAGTCTGTAGGATGCGAGGAAGGATTTCCCTCATGGGTTGATTAATTCTACCCCGACCCCGTAGCCTTGTTTGGATCAGGACCTATTGAACTTAAGGGTCCACAAATCATTACTTGTGTTCTGGAGCTGGGGAGAGGGAGTAAACTTTGTATTGCTTCTGGGAGACTTAGGAGGAGCTTCCTCCTGAACTGTTGGCATAGGGGTGAGATTTACCTCGGAAGGAGTTTGAATTTGGGATTCCTGAGGAGATGACACCAAAGGAGTGCATCCAATAGGAACACTGGTCCTTGGGAATTAGTTATGTGTTCTCTATTCCAGAAGGTGTCGATGTGCTGAGTAGCAATGGAAAGGTAGAGTCCACACTCTAGTTCTAAATGTTTCTGATAGTGTGCTCAGTACCAAGTGCCAGACAAGAGTGTAGTGGGGGTCACTGCAGCACCCTAAGAGTCGACCTCAACCCTCAACTTTTCTTCTAGGTCCTGGGTTCTCTACAAAACAATGGGATCCTCCCTAGGGGTGAAATCAAATGTTAGGATTTCAAAGGTTCGGTATACCCCAGGGGAAGTCTCAGAGAAGAAGACCTCACTAACCCTCCTGACCTCGGTAAGGGCCTACTTCATTTGGGGCTCACTTTCAACCCAGATCTTTTTTTATTCTCCTTTCCAAGGGAGCCATAAGTGGGAGAAGTCGGTCAAAAAATATCCATTCAAGGACTTAGACCAATTCTGACTTAATAACATCCCATAAGTCTCTGGGATGTCCACCACTTGGACGTTGATTATACTGGCTATCCTAGGGTCTAGATAAGCTATATCTGGATGTTCTTCAATTCCCCCACCATTTTCATGGTAGTTTTGTCCAATTGGATCACCGCGCCACTAGATGGGGTGGGATGGAATATGAGCTTCTGGCATATGGATAAGGGCATGATGTTGCCCAAAGCTCCAGAGTCTAGTAGGTAGTTGTGTATATTTTTGCCTTGGATATTCAGGCCTAATAGGAAGGGAGGATCCTTGTTGTTTCCCCAGAAGACAGTCACGTTGGCATCCTCAAAGGAGATAGTCTTGGGTGGGCGACTGATAGCCTTCNGATTTCCCAAGAGCTTCAGAAGAGACTTCTTCTTCTCGGGACAATTTAGTAAAACCTCCATCAGGGTCATGGAGGTGGTGGTCTACTCTAATGCCCTTGTAATGTCAAATCTTCCTCCCAGGAATTGGTGACTTCCCTCAGCCAGGTCTTTCACTTGGTTAGAGCTAGAAACTTTTAGAGGGGAGGGTCAATCAGTTGTGTTATCCTGGGGAGAAATGTCCTTGGTGGGAGGTGTAGTCGTGTAAGCTGGTCCTTTACCAGCCTGACTCTGGGTATTGTATGGAGTCCATGGGTTGGTGAAGGCATTGACCTCAAAGGGCAGGATCGATTCATCAAAGAATCCTTGCAACTCAAATTTTTCTTCATCTTCCCCAGGAGTTCCGAAGAAGAAGGTCTCATAGGTGAAGGAACTGTGAGTTGACTCTTGCACAGAAGGCTCTGGGGGAGTAGTATCATGCAATTTTTTTATGTCCAGCTGGGAGATCATGATGACCTTCTCCAGCATGGCACAGTTTACCTCATTGTGGGAGCCTGTGTTGTGCAATCTACACTAGTTAGTCATAGGCTAGAAGTCTATGACTGGTGTGAAATGTGATGGTCCAGCACCACTTTGATTGGCATTTTTATTCAGAGGTAGACCTCCGGTGTTCACGTTATTGTTCCATTGATGTTGATTGGGCTGAGGCCCATTGTTGAAGTTTCTCCCCCCAACATTGTTGTTTCGTTGGCCGGAGAAGATATTCCCTCTCTAGGAATTAGAGTTCTGAGATGCATAGGACCCCGCCTTTAGCTGACCCATGTCCATAGTCAGGGTAGACAACATTCACCAGAGGGATTCAACCTTGGCAGTCAACTGAGTGTTTGCATCATAGTGTGACGGTTGTTGTTGTTGGTTTCATGAGAAGGCAACATTATTCACCGGAGTTGAGGGAAGAAATCTTCCAGCCACAGATGACTAAAAGAAGGGCACTCTGGGAAATTGTGTCTGAGGTTGTTGTGCATGTTGCAGTTGATTCCAAGGGAAGGCTTCTAGACTCGGTATTGCCTAAGTCTGTGTGGGATAAACATACTAGGTCTGCTGGTCTATAGGCAGTGGTGGGGGATTCATTTCCATCATGGGGGCACCCATTTCCAGATTGGGGTTATACCCCCTAGTGTACACTATTCTTCTGGGGATCATGTTAAAGGGTGTGCTCTACCCAATCCCGCCTGGGGATTTGTTGAGACCACGGGATAATTCTAAGGCTAGGTTGTAAACCTTTTCCAAAGTATCCCGGTCACCCGTGGTGGTTGTTCTCCAAAGGAGAGTGGAAACGAAGGGGTCCATCACGTTAAGATAAGTCTGTATTGTTACTTCTAGGGATGGAATGAAAGGACACGTGCACCACTTCAAGGTACATTGGAACTGATGGTTGAATGTTGCAAGAGGTTCATTGGGTTCCTTCCTGATGGAGATGAACTAGCTATGGGACCAGGTTGGGTCCACAAGTACACAAAAGGAAGCTAGAAAGGCATCCTCCATGTCCTACCAACTATTGATGGAGTTGGCAGGAAGGTTAAGGTACCAGTTTAACTCACCCTGCCCTAAGGACAGGGGAAACATCTGAGTCAGAACATCTTCATGTTGTATCTGGTGTCGGTTCATGGCATCCTTGTATGTCTATAAGTGCTCTTCTGTGGTTCATGAGCCTAAGTGCTCATATCGTGGGCAAATCTTCTCTGGGTGCGAGGGTAAGTCATTGATTGTGCCCAGAAAAGTTCCCATTGGGGACCCGGTGTTACCGAAATATGCAACCATTAGGGAAACTGGATTTTGAGTAGTTTGAGCACTAGTTCCTGGGATTGTTTAAGAAGTTTGGGTATTCTGAGGTGTACTAGATCCCTAGACAATAGTGGCTGGTGTGGTTTTTGGGGTCTGCTTCTTTTGAGCAGGAGGCTCGAGTTCAACAAACCTTCTGGGGTTTGGGGCTGACCTAAGGATTCTCTCAAATTTTGCTGGGGAGAAAGACCCAATCCCACTGAAGGCTTTACTCCTAAAACTATAGCTTGGGGAACCCTTGGGAGGTGTAAAGTCAAAATCTTGAGAGGGGGATGAGTTCATGCCCTCCTTCTAGCGCCAGTTTTTTTTGATGGGACTTTGGTGACCAGGTCCACCAACAGTCATAAGTTGTTACCGGGTACCGGGGTACCGGCCAACTCCACCTGCAAAGGTTATCTAAGGAATTAATATTCCCCAGGCCTCCAAGCACCTGGGTGTCAGGTCATGATGGTGCAGGGCTTGGTTGGGAGATGTGACTATTTTCGAGGAGGATAGCTAGTTTCTTCAACTCGTTCTCTCCTGGGATTCAGGAAGGTGAGGTTTCTCCAAGCATTCTACACTTAGCAAATAAATTGAAAAATATCTTGCAAGGTTAGAAGTATTCCATCTACTTATAGTTACGCTTAAACATCCCATACATCAATAATATTCTGATATACTATACTAAATACCGAAGAAATACACAACCATCAATTTATATTTGATCAGTAGCAAGGGAAAGGAGGTCGTTAATCTACTTAAAATATCAGAGCAGAAGACATAAAGAATGTTAAACTCAAAATACCATTAACTTAGAAGATAAGGTGCCAATGACATCATTGAAAGAACCATCTCTTCATCATTAATATTCCTTCCAGTAAGCACTAGTGTGTGGTACAATGGTGCCTCCCAGGGAGCATCTAATTGTTAAAAGCTTAAAAGACCAAGGAGCATTGAGCTCTGCAACAGAAATGAAAATACTGCTTCTCTATTACTATGGACTGCAAAATCATCAATTTCACCGACCCTTGGAAAAGGGCTGGCCTTACTATTTATATACATTTTCATCTAACCCTAACCCTAACCCTATTTTACATTACACTATACAATAGAATATATTATCTGGGGGCCGGTACTACCTGCGCCACCCTACAAAAGATCTTGAGACGGAATAGGCCTAACATGTCAGAAGAATGAGACAAGGTAGAGTGGAAGAATCAGCCTCAGGAAGAGAGCCAAGAAAGAGAAGGAAGAAATCTGATCCCCCAGGGTTTGAGGCTACATGCCTCATAAATGGGAAATGCAGCACCCTGTCTCCAATGTGCAAGGTGTATATCCAAAGCAGCACCTCGAGAAGACCATCTGTCAGAAAACTAACTATTGATCTGACGTTCCTCGATGTAGCCAACTACCTTTTGACAGTCTTTATTAACCACTTTTGAAAGTGACCGATCAGCCTCGAGGACTGGGACACAAATCACTCAAAAGAATACAAAATTTAGGATTCAGGACTCCGGCATCCGGTAACTTGCGTTCTGAAAGAATAAAGAATACAAAATGTTTGGGTTTTCTCCAGCCCCTAGAGAAACTTTATTGTTTCTTGTTGTCATTGAAGGTCTAGAGGAGGTGGGAGATTCCATCCTCATCAATCTCTTTGAGGCTGGACCGCTTGTATTTTTCCACCTTGATTTGTTCCCCTAGCTCCGAAACATTATTCTTAAATTCATCGGCCATTTTTGCTGCATCATGGCCACTAAGGATCATGCAAGTTAATCTCACCATTTGAGTCCCATCCACTCCCTCTGGGGATTGATATCTGGACTCCATTAATTCATTGAACTTACCCAAAATGTAATCCTCTAGAGTGCATGTATTAGTGCTAAATGGGTCAGCTCCAGAGATCTTTGTGACAAATGCCTTGTACATATTTGAAGAATACTGGTTTGAGTTGACTTTGTCATGCAAAAACCCTACCAGTTGCTTGAGCACCTCCAATGTGAGGTCAAGTTTGGAGTGTTGGGTTTTCACAAAATCGAATGATTCTTCTCCCAGAATCCTGGACTCAGAAACCATTTCCTCCCCAAGACCGAGGAGTTCTTCAATTTCTACCTTCCATGCTTCATAGTTTTCCATATCACCCTCCCATATGTTAATGATAGTTTTTTCCTGATACAAAATGTGTTGAGCCGCATACAAATCTGGGAGGGTGGATACCAGGAAGCGCCGAGTGTTTCCTACCTGTAGAGCAACCCACTCATTGACCGCTTNCATATCACCCTCCCATATGTTAATGATAGTTTTTTCCTGATACAAAATGTGTTGAGCCGCATACAAATCTGGGAGGGTGGATACCGGGAAGCGCCGAGTGTTTCCTACCTGTAGAGCAACCCACTCATTGACCGCTTGGGCCTTCTTCTTCATTGCTCATAGGGAGTCTATGACGCTCTATGGTAATGGCACATTGAATGTGGAGGCCTCTGGAGGAATGGCACTAATAGGCCGGGATAGCTCAGTAAGAAATCCCATAAGGTTTTCTATCTTTTCCATTTTTGTTTTGAGCCTCTGGGCCTCCTTTTCATATCGGGACTCGATGGCTATGGTCGCCTCTTTTAACAGGTTCACATTGCCTTATTTTCCTCTTTTTCCAAGTGATATTTCTGTGATATCATAATCTTCAGCCTTGGCAGTTTCCTCATCAACGTATGGGGGAGGTGTTGCGACAACGGCAACTATTTCTCCTCCCGGCCCAGTTCGAAGAGTATGAACCATCCGGGCTTTCTTGGCCTTTGTTGGGCCTTGGACCTGAGCCATCATTTTGACTAGGGAGAGGTGAGCTCTGGGGGTGGATGGAGATTTTTTTTTCTTTCTTTCAACCAACCACTGAGGTGGTAGGGGTGGCTTATTTTCCAAATTCTATTCTTTCAGTTCTTCCCTGGTGTTCTATTGCTGCTCCTCCTCAGTGGTGTGAGTCTCGCTCACCCCTTTCTCTTTATCTTGGGCTTCGTTGAGAACATTTTCCCTGGTGACATTTATTTCCTCTTCCTTTTCCTCTGTATCTTTAGCTTCATCTAGACCCTCATTGGCTATCCTGAGGGTTTCCTCCTCTTGTTGTTCTCTTTGTTCTTCAGCCTCTATCGCCGGGATTTATTCTTCTATTGGTATATCCTTTGGCAATGGGGGAGGTACCGGTCCAAGATTTAATGTTTGGGCCACAATTATTACCTGCCCAAAGGTCACTCTAGGGAGTGGCATTTGGAACATAGCAGCTGGGGTTACGGTTCCTCCCATAGGTCTGGTTCCCTCAGTGGATACTATTTGTCCACACTGCTTTTGTTGGTCCACTCCCATATCTTGTATCTTCAGAACTTCAGAGGTGATCTCCTGCTCTATTTCCTTCTCTTCTTCAATCTGCTCTTCCTGCTCTTATGCAATTTTTTGTTCCTCAGCTTCCTCTTGTGCTGGGACTTCACCCTCTATTTTCTCGATGTCGCCCTATAGATTATCGAACTCATTGATTGCAAAAACATCATCAAACTCATCTTGCAGAGGAGGGTTGGCTGGGATATCAGCAGGTTCTGGTTCCCTTTCTGGCTCTGGGGAGTCAGAAGAAAGGATCTCAACTTGTGGGGTCTAGGGCATCCCTAGCTCCATCTCCTTCTTTGGCTTCAGGTCAAGCCTCCTCTTCCTCTGGGTAACTAAGGGAGGCCCCTCATCCCTTATCGCTACTTGCTCCACCCCTGTTGCCTTAATCATAAGGGCTGCTAGTGAAGGGGAGGAGGGAGGAGGAATTGGTCTAGCCATAAGCACTGGAGTAGCTATCCATGTGATTAGATTCTCCCACATTTGCTGGGAGGCTGCCACTGATTGCCTTATTTATTCTTTGATGGGGACTTCTTGTGAGGTTGGAGTTGTCGCTATTCATTTTCCTTTATCTACTCCCTGCAAAGAAGTCCCGACCCCTGGAGTCAACTTTGATATCGGCTGGGCCACCCAATAGACACTCTCAGGGCACACCTTTTTGAAGTAGAGGTGGCTGCATTCAACTACATTGTGAGTGAACTCTTCAATCGTGGGCCCTTCCTGGGTGTCCCAATTCACTGGTGGAAGGGCCAATTTATCGATCCCCTTTGCTCTGTACTGGGGATCCTCCGTGGAGCCAGTGTCTGAGAAGTCTTCTGGGAATCTCTAGAGCTTTAATCTCTCCATCATTCCTGTGGTCATTCTGACATAATGCCACCCCCAAAATTCCATGTCATCTTGGCAGTCTTCCCAGAAGTCTTCCATGTGATACTGATGGGGCTCTGAGGCCCGAGGAAGTGCCATTGCAATCTTGCCATGCGGATCAAAATATTTTTGTGCCAAGTAAAATTCTTCCAGGTTATAACATTTAAGCTCATTATCCACCTCTTTTGCAGTGGCCAAACTGCATGAATAATTTTCACAAGTGATTGGGAATAGAATATTTGTTACCTTCTTTAAGGCAAAGAGTGCATGTAGCTCCATTATCTACTTGCAATATTCCAGGAGAATTATCTTGTCCCTGCAGTGTTTGGGCAACAAGTAGGGTTTCCTGGAGAAGCCGATCACCCTTATGTAAGTATGTTTTTGAAACTGTATGTAGTAATGTCCGTAACTCCAGACCAAATTCATCGCCTCGATGGATAGGCGGTATCCTACATCCTGGGTGGGTGTGTGCAGGTGGTATTAAATGAAAGCATCATTTACCAAACAAAAATTGGGGAAGATGGCCTCCCATTATATCTATGGGAAGTGGTCGCAAGGGGCCTGCTATCCCAGGCTGATCCCAAGCACACCCTCTATAAGTAACCCATTGGTGTGGGGCCGTTGTTGTGCCAGAGCCTAGAGAACATAAGAATTCATATAAAACTTCTTCTTCTTGGCTAGTTGAAGGAACTGGGAGTCCACATGGTTGGAGATTATGGTAGCCCAGTTAAAATACTCCTCGCTCATGCTGATACCTAGCAAAAATTAGTACATACACCCAAAAAATTCTCAGGCATGTTGTTGTCCAAAGACCCGGCATAAGGCTATCATCCCCATTTGGATGCTTTCTTTAAATTCAACCCTGGGGATTTCCAACTTCATCCTCTTGGGATCCCTCTTCAGGGTCTTTAGCTAATGATTGTTCATGTATATATGGGCCACTTCCTCTAACTGAGTGAATTGGGCCAAGGCATCTGACCGGGTGACTACGGTCAGTTTGTCAAATTGGGGGATCCCCAAGCCCCTCTGGAAGGTATCAGGATCGAGGGACACCATGGGAGTAGTGTACCCTATTGGCTCCAGTGCTGTGAGCATAATAGCCCAGACAGATGTGTTTTAGTGCACCACAAGAGTGAGAATGAGCTCTGGTGTCTGCACAGAGCATGGGAAACAAGCTACCTTGAGGATCCCAGAGTTCCCGATTTGAATGGCCAATGGATCTCCGGCCTGTCTCTGAATGTATATAATATTCACCAAGGCCTGCATTTCTGGCCATGTTCTGACATTGGTGTCAATGATAAACTAGACTTTGGACTCGATCTTTGAGCCCATAATGACTCCATCTTTCACATATTTCAGGCTCATATGAAATTTCTCTAGGGCCTTTTCCATCTTGGATCTAACTACCGCCCTGGTAACTGCTGTAGATGGTAGTTCTAGACTTCTGGGTGGTGAGGATGCGGAAGCTTCAGACATCTTTGAGATTTTTTTGTTTCTGGAAACCTGCAAGGCAAGGCAACCGTCAGAATGCATAGATAAATAAATATTTTGGGGTTCAAAGATCTTACCATCGTGGTGTTTTCTTCCCCCGAGAAAGTTAGTTTTGTTCCAAAACTCTGAAAAGCATACATTCATATTATGAACTTAGAAATTTAACTAATCATCTAGGTCTGGGGGTTTCTTCATGCTTAGCAAAAAAGGGACACAAGATGGGTGATGGCAAGAGACCTGGAGCCCGGGGAAGTAACCATTGGTAGGTGTGTACAAAAACTGAGCCGTCAGACCCACGTGGGCGCCATGTGAGTGAGTAACAAATGGGAGTTATGGTGATGATGGTGGAGCCAACTGTCTGAATGCACAAAAAGTGAAGCCCACTTGGACAAATTTAAATGCACGCATGGGACATAAATGAAAGTCAGGATGGTTTATGGAGGAGAGAGAAAACCACCTATTTGAATCCAGCTAAGAGCTGAGTTTCAATGAGGTGGTATTCTGCATAGAGTGAGCTCGGGGACTAGAAACCAGCAACAGATGCAGCACGGTGAGCTTGCTAGGCTACTAGGCAAGATACACATAGAATATACACAAGAGTTGAAGAGTATATACATATAGACTAGAAGGATACACAATAGATATACATCAAATTCACATATACACAAAAATTGCAGAGCGGCTACTCAAAAAAACTAGATAATGTACAAAATACTTACAACTTTCTACACCATCTACAGACTAGACTACATCTGCACAAAGGGAAGACAACCCTCTGGCAGAGCCAACCCACCAACGGGTGGCAAACTAGAAAGAAACGCAAGACAAACAATAAAATGAGACAACACAAAAACAAACAAAACCAGAAACAAGGAAAGCCGAGCGAGAGGAGGCACCAACTTGAAAATAAAGAAGGGCAAGGAAAGGAAACCACCAAAAAGCTCTGCAACAGCTTCAACCACCAAATGATCACAACTCGCCACCAAAAACCACCCACAATTGCTCAAGAATTCTCAGAATGGTTAGCACTGGATTATTGCTAAATCACTGCAAATCGCTCTTAAGTCGCTCTAATTGTTTAATCGTGGTAAATGTGAAAATGACAAGTAACTTCTATTTATACCCATAGTAAAAAGCTAGTCATCTTTCCTTCCGCAAACTCCGGACCGATAGACCTCTGAACTTTGGGCCTGGGGATTCCATGCGGTGATGCCACCTTAAGGAAAGAAGACATCGTGGCAAAGAATCTCAGAGTCTGGAATCTGGCTCCCAAAAAAGGACGACCAACTCTGGGACCGGGTCCCAGAGACATGAGAGACCAAAAAAATAAAACAACACCGCGGGGAAGAAAACCCCAGAGAAGGAAAACCAAGGAAACAAAGGCAAAGACAAGGCAAGAGCCAAAAGAAGAAAGAAAAAAAAGGGGGACCCAACATTTTGCACACAAAATGTAGGGACGGGGATGCAGGGCATAACAAAGCGATATTACTTGCCAACAATTCATGTCATAAGTAATCACAACACATTTCTAGACCAAAACAAAAACTAATCTTTACTACAACACTTGATGACACTATTTGTGGATCACAAAGAGATACCAAAACAAAGAACAAAACCTAAATACAAATAAAATCACATCTACATATCTTCAACCTTTATTTTCAGAGAAGAAACCTTCTAGAAAATACACACAATTGAACCACCATCATATGCAACTACATCACTGTATAACTTTTCTACTCTATTACCAAACTACTGACCTATAGATAGAACCAATGACTTATAGACAAAAGAAAATAATTTAGAAGAATTGTAAAATATCATTCATACAATCTCATGAATATATACACATCTTCCAATATTCTGAATACATACTTGTCTTCCACTATTCTATAGGACTGCATACATACTTGTCTTCCATTATTTTATATAATTGAATATATGTGTGTCTTCTTCCACTATTCTATAGGTTTAGAAGCATTATCATGTCCAACACACAGCCTTACTTCTTTCCAAATAAACATCCTTCTTTTGAACAAAAGATATACTTGAACATGTCATCAATAAATACATCTGGACCACAATGTAGGAGAAAACACCTCCAACACCTGTGGACTAAAGTGTTTGACATCAGTGACTACAGACAACCAAACATATATTTCCAATATAATTTATCATTTTCACGCTTATGAAAATATATCAGATATCATATTCATATCTAATATATGATACTAAAAGTATTCATATACACATCTAATGCATCATATATGTAATGAATTCTATATATATATATATATATATATAGAGAGAGAGAGAGAGAGAGAGAGAGAGAGAGATTATATTAACTATATTAAAATATAGTATGATATACATATCACATAGGATGATATAGTATCATATAATATATAGTATAATAATACACTAGACACATGATATTCGATACTATTTGATATTTGATACCTTTGACACAAATCTACATGCTTGAGATTTGCCTCGGGATTGCTATGGGATTTGTCTTAGGGATGGAAAACCATGTAGCTGATGATATTTTTAACCCAAAATTTATGAAACAATTTTTCAAGGGAGATTCTTAGCTTTCCACCAATATTAATTTTGTCTAATTTTGAGTTTAATAAATAATTATTATTCATTTTCTAATTGGATTACGTCTAAATTCCTTATTGACAAGTTGATTGAAAAACATCTATAAATTTTTAACAGTATAAAATTTTTCAAATTTGAAACATGTGTGACATTTTATGCTTCATATACTATAAGATTAAAAAATAATTAAAATTTATAAATTTTTGACCAAGTTATAGTGGTTAGACACACGAGTTTTTATATTCTGTAAAAGTTGTAGTAAAAAAAACCAATCATAATTAATTATTTACTTGGAAAAAAAAAATGTGCCACATCTAGACATGAGCCTTCTACTTGTATCTAGAATCTTATAAAAAAATATTATCATTTGGTTGTGGATAGGGTGGTCAGACATACAACTACTTCTTATCTTTTTCCTGAAATTTTCGTACTACTGTATTAAAATTTCAAATTTCCACCAAATAGATTAATTTTTATTTTTAAAATACAACTAGTAGCTTAGAAACTACATTCAATTTTCTATAGATTCTATTCTTACATATTTTTGATATGAAGTTGATAACTTATTGAAAAAATTACATCAAGTTGCCTAACTCTATTTTTCTAAAATTTCATCACCACTTAAAGGCCTACTTTGGCCCACCATGATCATGCACATACCTAGTAGAAGAACATATCTATCAAATCTGAATTTGTTAATTTTTTTTTTTAAAGGATCTTCAAGAGTATATTAGGTCCAATTCTTCCTTAGGTCTCCTCTTTTTTGGTGCACCTTTTCCTTTAACCACACGTCTTTTCCAATTCTAGTGGCCAGCAAAACTAGATGCATCTCCTCTAGATTAGAGTTCCATCACACTTCACTTCAAAAACTTCCTTGTGTGTGGCCATATTGGACAACTGCAACTTGGAATATTATGAATTCTCGCATTAGAGTTGGATAATTAATTAAACTTTTTAAAAATCTTGTAGAGTCAAATTCTATTTAGTATTGTCCTATGGTTTTAGAGATCTGTAGAAATTTATCTAGAAGCACATTGCAATAATCACTGTCAAAATACATTATAGTTAAAATAGATAAATGTCACTACTAATAGATAGAAATTAGTCTTAAAGACCACTAACAATAGAAATTAGGAATCAAATGCATACCACTAAAAGGAGAGCCCAAAATAATACTAAATCAACCATACAACAATAAAATCATTGAGTAGCATTGGAAAACTAAAATTACATTCTACAACACTCCAAGGTATACCGGTCTATTATTTATCCTTATTTAAAATAACTGATAGGATGACGAAAAAAATGGAGAAAATCCAAAAAAAAAAACTTATGGACAGGGGTGGAGGAAAAGGCAATAATGAGCTTGGATAGCTGGGAAACTGTTTGTAAGCCAAAGGATAAAGGTGGTTTTCGAGTGAGATGGCTAAAAGATCTGAATAAATCTTTTCTTTCTTAAGTAGGATGGAAGCTAGTGAGGAACTTTGCGGAGTGGTGAAGAATAATGAAGGAAAATTACTTTAATTCCTTCCAATTCATTGACATTATGTATGGTCAGGGATTACCGATGGGATCAAGGTATGGAATAACATCTCTAAAAGGAGGAGCGTTCTGAGGATGGGGATGAAATGGATCCTTTGTAAAGGAAATGGGATTAGGTTCTAGAAATACTGGTGGATCAGGGATAAACCCCTTACAATAGGTAGGTACTGCCACATTAAGGATCACCTTCAAGGTTTTTTTGGGAGAAAGGTGGAGAACTATATATCTCATGAAAGGAAATGGAATAAGTTGGAAGAGGCTTATAATGGTCATCCTCAAGTGAATCAGACAGTCATGGAAGTTCAGATGATGTTGGGGGAAATTAGAATCCCTCTCTCACAGATTGAAGATATAAATTTTTGGTGCCACAATGCTTTGGGGGAGCTCATGGTCAAGTCGACTTACCTGTTAATGTCTAATATTGTGGTGGACGAGAATTTGTGGAAAAAGGTTTGGAATTCCCAGTTGTTACCTAGGATTAATTTCTTTTGGGGGACTTCCATGCATGGGAATATTTTGACCCTGGATAATTTACAGAGTCAGGGTATCCTATTTTTTAACCGTGTGTTCTGTGTAAGAATAGGAAGAGACCATAAATCATCTTCTTATTCATTTCCCTTATGCTTCTGTAGTCTGGTCGAGAAGTATGGAAACCTTTGGTCTGAGTTGGGTTTTCATTGAGAACTTATCTCAATTTATCCTTAACTAGGGACACCCCCTTCATACATTCCCTTTGGAGATTGATCCCCCCCATGTGTGTTGAGGCCTCTGGAAAGAGAGAAATAATAGGGTATTTCAGGGGGAGAAAACTGTTGTTGATGGTGTTGTCAAGGCTATGGTCAATCTCCTGGTAGAGAATCTGGAGGTCTATAGATGGAAGTTACCCATCTCCTCCCCAAATATGGAGGACTGTAGGTTGGCTAGGAAGTGGAAACTCTCTAACTCCTTTTATAAGTTTGACAATTCTAAGGTGTTGGCCAGGAGAAACACACACTGGTCTCCCCTGGTTGAACAGTTTCACAAGCTCAATTTTGATGGGGCTACTGCTAATGGGTCAGTGGCTGGGGGTAGAATAATTAGAGACAACCATGGGGAGATGATTATTTCCTATGTTGTTAATTTGGGGAAACTCTCCAATAATGTTGCTGACATTTTGGCCTTACTCTGGGGAATTAAAGTTGTTATGTCAGCAAGTATAAAGAATCAATTATTTTCTTCTAGATTTGATTGTGTAAGTGTTTTTAGCATCAGGTAACTACAAGGCCAACTGGAAAATGTCAAATTTGATTAAAAAAAAACATTTGGGTGCTTCTCCCGAGAGTGGAGGACTTTCAATTAAAGCATATTTATAGTGAGGGTAATGTTGTGGTGGATGCGTTGGCTTCCAAAGAGCTAAACACCAACGGAAACAATTTTTGGAGAAGAATGGGGTCTCTCACAACGTACACAAAGGAACTCATTGGGAGGGAACAAAATTACCATCCCTAACCATGGGATACAAATCCAAAGTTTTTTATTGGTTGGATAGGGCAACCACTAGGATTTCAGGAGGCAACAAGATTTCAAATTTTAAAATTTGGAAAGGTGGTAGAATGAATAATTTTAATTATGGGTTAAGAAGGGTCATTATCTCCAGATTTGATGGCTATATAGGGAAGCTTAAGAGAAAATATCGCATTGGGATTTGCATTTTCTTCGTGGCAAGTGAAAAGACTGCCAACTTTTATGATTTCTTCACGAGAATTGAAATTATAATTTAAGGGCTTTTATTATTTTTTAAAAAGCTTTACATGTGAATGGTACGCTCACTCACTTAACATGGAGTCTTTTCAAAATTAAGAAGGGTGGCATGATTTTATTGATTTTTTCTATTTTTGGTGTGAGTCTCAACTCTCATAATGATAGTCTGAGTTGGAGGAGATATTGGTATGAGTTGTTCTGAGTTGGGTATTGGGTTGGGATGTATACAAATTTATAGGAAGAGGGGAATAATTCAGACACCAATGCTGATATGGGGGGAGATATGGTCAGGGTGGAGCCACCAAAGATTGAGGATAGTTTCCTTAAGAACCCATGTGCTCTGATGTGCCTTAAGGAGGGTGGGTTATTTCCTTACATGGAAGC
Organism: Thuja plicata; assembly: GCA_018584345.1. Taxonomy (NCBI): domain Eukaryota; kingdom Viridiplantae; phylum Streptophyta; class Pinopsida; order Cupressales; family Cupressaceae; genus Thuja; species Thuja plicata. The sequence continues at coordinate 140,125 of MU227632.1, read as the reverse complement.
CATGGAGGGTAGTGACAAGATCATTTCCATGAAGCTGGTGGATACTTGGGAGGAGCAAAAGGTTACCATTAATGACATCACCTTTGAAATAAATGAAGAGGTTATTGCTCAAGCCATGAAGCTCTCTTTGGAAGGATGGAAATGGAAGAAAGTGATGAAAATCAGGGATGATACTAGCATGAATAGATTCTTCAAGAAGATGGAGAAGCCTGTCTATTTTCATGGGGGTTTCAAACAGGATAAGCTGTCACAGCCATGAAATGCGGTATGTCTTATAATTATGAAGTATTTAACTTTGGAGGGAAGATTTGGGACCTGTTACAATTACCACTTCCCTTTGTTAAACCATTTTTGATATAATGAATAAATTTCAATCCCCTTCTTCCTACTTCATTCTATAGAAGCGTCGGTGATGGATGTGAGGGCTAAGAAGGTTGTGGAATTTTTTTTTTGTATTCTGCATCTGTGGTTAATTCTTAGATTGTATAATTTTTACCATGCTCTTTCCCTCCTAGATTTGTCTCCTTACATAGGCCCACCCCTAACCCTACCAATATCCCTAAGGAGGCTAAGGTGATTCCTTTCCCCTGACCTCTTCCTCTAAGACCCCCACCTCCCTGAGAAAGGAAAGTAAAAACCCTAGTCCCGATGTGAAAAATTAGGAGGAACAAATTAATATTGATGATTCAGCTGATGAAGATAATGAAATCCGGAGAAGGTCACATAGAATTTCCAAAAGCTCCCAGTTGAAGAAAAAATCAATTAGAAAAAGGTACATTATGGAGGAGGAAGAGGAGTTGAAGTCTGGGGAGGATGAAGAAGAGAAAAAAGTGAAGAAGGAAGACAAAAACAAAAAAAAAATAGAAGAAAAAGGCTGAGGAAGACAACTTGAGCATGGGAAAGGGAAAAAGTAGCTCGACTATGTCGGGAGGAGAAAGGAGCATGGATTCAACCCATGTGTCGGCCAACTTCAAACTAAAATTGGTGGATTTATCTATAAAAAAGGACTCTGGGGTGGACAAGAAGGGTTCTCCTCTTACTGTCACTTTTTTGATTGGATTTTGTGGGAAGAAAAATAGTTCATAGGTTGATGAGGGTTGCGCTAAGGGGAAAGAAGAGGTCACAGTTGGTGCTTCAGAGATTAGAAAGGAGGAAAAAAATGTGGAAATTCAAAAGATGAGGGAGGACATGCAAGGGCTGGAAGGAAGGTCAATGACCTAAATACAGGCTTCATGACACTTGTGGACTTTGCTGTGAAAGTCATGCACTCAGCGGCCATGACTGCATTTTCTGATAAATAGGGGAACTAGAAGGACTCGAAGATGGTGCAAAATAAAAGGAAGTTGTTTTAGTTCCTGGAAGAGGACTAGTTTAAGTTGCTGATAAGCTCAGGGGGAAATAACCCCAAATGATTTTTCTTTGTTTCTTTTTATGGTTTTAAACTTCTCTTCGTGGTTAGCCCCTACGGGCCTGGTTAAAAATTTAAGTTATTGTGATGGTTATTTTGCTACTTTTGCTGGTAGTTGGTTTACTTATAATCTTTTGGTAAGACTGGGTCTCTATAACTTTTACGGTAGGTTTATTCTTTTTTGTTTACCACTGGATTACTAGTGATTTATCTTTTAAGGGTGGTATTTTAAATTCCTTTTTCTGGGATGGAATGGCTGGAATAGTTGTTTTTTATGATTAAAAAGGGCATTGGCTAAGGGTGGGCTATGACTAGTTATGTGTATTAAGTGGTTGCAAGATTTGTGCTAGTTTTATTCTTGTAACGGGCCAACCCCCTTTCTTTGGCTGCTTTATTATAAAAAAGAAAATCATTGATTACAAAATTATACTTCACTAGATAATAGAAATAACTAATATAGTTTGAACTTAAATAAAACATGAATATTTTATCTTTAGCTCATTTTTTCCTAGCTTCTTCTAGATCGCTTTAGCCTTATAACTAAAATTGATGTGTCATAGTAGCTTTAAGCTCTGACTATTATCCACAAAATATGGTACAGTTGAAAATTACAAATTGACAATGTGCTTTCATCAATTTTGTTAGTTCTTTTTCTTGCAATCTCCCTCCCTAGATGAGACTTTGAGACTAGGTTGTGGGATTAAAAACCTAGGACACAAACTCAACACCCTCAGCAGAAAGGACACAAGAGAAAGCCAACATTGACAAGGTTCAAAGACCTTCTACACTTCTAGCTCCACATCACTCAGGTGGGTATACCTAATCTGCACACACATAACTCCTTGTGGCAAACAATAGCTTGCAGATATATAACTGTGGAATAGCTTTCAAACCTATAACTAAAATGTACCTCAATGTTTTTACCAAATCTTATGTAGTATCCCACTTGCATAAAGTACGTTTGAAAACCATACCTGCTCTAGCTTCCTCCTGTAAACATGAAGGGGAAATATTTTCTTTGATGTATTTTCTTAATGGATCCCTAAAATACCCCAAATCCCCCATAGATCAATGCCTTATCCAATGAGAAATAGAGTCAAACAAAATAGTGCAAGAGGGAGAATATGAACAAAGAAATCAACACAATCTAATATGTCTAATGCCTTACATCAAACATACCCCATCTTTCAAGCTCTAATTTTGAATCTGCCTATGTTTTCAAACATGCAACTACCAATTCAAAGTTTTTAACCCTCCCCTTGGAAGAGACCCTAGAATAGATAATACATTGATCAACATAACACTGAAAGACAAGTTTATAATATCCTTGATACCCAAAATCATACACATCTGAAAACAAATCCCAAATTACATTTATCCTTTAAACAACTCTATTGTAGATCTACAATAAACAAGACTAAAACACCATGGATGCCTTAACCTACATGATTTGGAAATAAAAATGGAGACAACTTGATAAAAACACAACAATACTGAAG
>MU227632.1:122495-137061 GCA_018584345.1 Thuja plicata | reverse complement strand
AAAAAGAAGGCACTTAGAGGAGAGGGAAACCCTGGAATTGAAATCCATTTGACATCTATCCTTCCATGAAATCTGATTCTGCACCGACCTTCTTTCCTCAAAATGACCGATCTTTCTTCAAAAGATCCAAAAAATAATTTGATATGCACAACCACCAAGACTTAGGAATAGACCCAACCTCACGATAAAAAAGACAAATATTTGACTAAGGTTACAGTAATTATGCAAATCTAATTGAAAACCTAAGTCACCATCAACACACATTTATGAATCCATAGCCATAGAAAATCTATCTCTTTGGCACCCTATGGCCACATAAATGCAACCCAAAAGATTAGGTTGATCCATCTACCCTCCTGCAACCTGGAACACAATGTCATGGCCAAAAAACCCACTAGAAACATTTAAATATTCAAATATCTGGTCTTAAAGGTCACACCTAGAATGGAAAATACCATCAATGATACATATCAAATCTCAAATCCATTTTTAAAACATAGTCGTCAATCTCCTCCTTTAAGGTGACAACATCTCGTGCCTTTGACTTTTCCTCATCAGACTGGACATGCATCATCCAGGTGTGATAGCTTAATGAATATCTTTCTCGCATCTCCTGATCAAGGCAAAGCACGTCATCCAATCAAAACTAACATGTTCGATGCTTTACCTTTCCAAAGTTCCAGACCCAAGATCAGAGGATGTCATGTGTCATCCAAGCGTGATTCCTTGAAGAGTAACCACCATGCACTTTCTATTCCAAGCATTATGCCTACCATTAGATGAAAGAAAATCTAACCATCCTTTATCTTTACTACAACCCTAACCATGTCCCACCATGTGCTACATGGTGCAAAGGTTTGAGCCCGTGAAGGATAAACAACTTGCATATTTGGATAGCGACATCACGCCTACCACATGATCAAAACATATCTGACATACTACAACCTCTTTAGGCATTTAATCTCAAATAGACACTTGTCAGCATGACACGATCCCATGATTAATAATCATCATGCAACTTTTGTTTAAAGGATTGCGCCCACTGTTAGATCTAAACTGATCAGCTCAATGCTTATCTTCCTTATAGCCTGACCACTTTACACGTGTCTCAAGGTGTGATGTTGTGAAGAATAACTTCCCTGCAAGTCTTGATCCTGGAAACATGCACACCGTGCGATGAAAATAGATCTGATGGTGCAAAATCCTGGTTGCCAGCTTTGAACACGCTGACCTCATGATCTCAAGAAAGACACATGGCACTCAGGCGTGATGCCTTGAAAAGTAAACTAGCTGCATCTTTCAATTAAGGGATCGTGCCTGCTGTTAGATCAAAAAATACTTGCACGACACATGGGAGAAATAAAACACATCAGGGACTTAGGAACTTAAGGAAATATTAAAAAGAACCCCGCGTATGACTTAGGAAACATTAGGAAATGGCCCCACAATGACAACTTAAAACCCATAGGATAAAGTGAATTAAGTAACCAAAAAGTAACATGAAAATAGAAAGAGCATGGGACACTTATGGTTTTTGGAAAACATGAACGATGGGCTAGAAAATTTGCAATTAGGACATAAGAACTAGGTCTAAAACATTGCACAAAAAGGTAGGAAGAACACCATTTAAAACCAAAAATTTTATAGTCCTAATAGTGGCTCTGACTGAGGAAGGTTGATTACAAGATCAACACTAGATTCTAGATCTTTGGGAAAAGCAGACCAAGGACAAAAAACAAAACCCAATGCAAAAACCCTAAAACAAAAAAACCAAGAATATGTACAAATACACTTTACTACTTAACAGAGTCACATTATCTCTGCCTTTATTTCCTTGATTTGAAGGAGTCAAACTAGGCTTGATGGCCCAAATCCATCACCAAATTTATATTTCATCTTACCTCTGTCAAATATGTGATTCTGATCACCCAACTACATAACCAATCTGAAAAAATCATTGAACAATATGTGGGTAAACAGGAAAAACTTGGCAACACTCAACATTCTGCCATTCTTAACCTTACTTTCACTTTTTCAGAACAAGGGTAACATGAGACCATTAAAAACATAGTCCTTATAAGGGAATTTATCATCTAGCATTGTAGACTCAAATTTATAAGGCAAACTAATGTCAAATCCATCAAAACACTCTGCAAAATCCACCCCACTATAAAATTCTTGAAAATAATTTTCATGCTAGCCTTGAAAAAGAAAAAACTCCTTTTCATTTTGATGGTTGACATCATCAACCCTAATACCATCATTACTTTTCCAATAAAAAGGATGATCACCTATGACCAATTTATGCAGCTGCAGAATAAGACCATGCTAATTATAATCTTGGATAAATTCAATCTCCTCAATATTCTATAAATTCAACATGTCAACACTCTTCATATTTCACTTCTAAAAAAAGGAACAAAGCTTTGGCTGACAAAAATTGTCTGGTATATCTTTCCAACTCTGACCTACCTCCAAATGAAACAAATCAAATTGCATTCCAAATAAGTCAGCATGATGCTTTCCTTCAATATAGTTATCTTGAACCAATTCAATGTTGCATAAAAAATTATCAGCAACCCCTATTTGTTCACTATAAAATAGCATTTCCATATTTGTTTCAACCATATCAGGATAATCAATACTTAAATCAAATTTGAACGCATCCATTTTTAAATTAAAAAGGTGGTCACCTCTTGTATCTATAACACAGGAAATATCCTAGTGGAAACCTTCATGAACCAGTTCATACAAGTCAGACAGTAACCCACCATTAGTAGTTTCATAATCATTTTCATGGTCCAGAGGATCCATAATTTTAGATTCATCACTGAGAGCATCTTCAACATTTTTATTATTATTTATGGAACCACAATAAAGAGAATCACTATCCATTTGATGAGTTGGCATAATGTTGTCTAAAAATGGAAACTCGGATATTAAAATATTTTCAATTTTTTTTTGAGATACTACAGTTTCATATTCTGGTTCATATAAACCCTCATGCTTTTTAGGATCAATATCTTTAGATGGAAAATCACAGGATGCAAACATAAAAATTAAACTATCAATATTATCACCATTATTGCACTGTTGTTTAAATTGAAAAGCATGTGATTTGTGTCAGCACACCTGGGCCTATTACTTGAATTATAATCACCACAAGGTTTCCCTTGATTTTTCTTTGGTGTAAACTCCTTGTATGAGCATTCATTCTGCAACATGTTTATGAAATTCATCATTGTCTCAAACAAATATTCATCCTCACAATCATTTCCAAAATCTTCATCCTCTCCAAAAGGCTGCATATTAACCATCACCTTATCTTCAAAAAGACCAGGGCCTTGCTGACACCATTAAGCCTCTTTCTCAACCAATTCCTCACACATATCCTCTTGAACATCCCCATGTGAAAAAAACATGGGTTGGGAAACATCATCCTAACAATCAGTATTACCAAAGTCTGATAGAACCTCACCATTTGGGGATTCAACATCATCATCTAATGAAACACCTTACCTCTCTTTACTTTCCACTCTTGACTGCAAAAAATTTGTTTCTACAGCCTCATAAATAGAATAACTAGTTTCCATTTTATTAGGTGTGTAACCCCTATATATATCTATCTCTTCCTTAAGAACATTATACAATGGTTTACTAACCATGTTAACACCAATGTGAGGGGAAACCATTGTTTGCAGAAAACACTCTTTATTCACATTTTGTTTTGAATCATAATTTAAATCATGGTTAGTAAGATCAGAAAGGATAAAAACATCTTGAAATTGATCTTTATTTATTGATCCACACCTATCTACTTCATTTGATACATTATCACAATGATTCCTAGAAGATAGACAACCCCTTGGGGTGATTCCATACCTTAAATTATTTTCAATATCTATCATTGTCATAAAAGATTGATGCAAAGTTTTAGGCTCTGTATCTCTCAACAAGTAGCTCATCTTTTTACTAAATGCACCTAAATAAACAACCAAACAAACAACATTGTTTGGTTTGAACTCCATTGGGATCTGACCCAATACTTTTGCAAATATAATATTGAAAGGAGGAACCAACTCATCATTCTTTATTTGTATCTCCATGAAATTATTTATCACTATATATGGATTAACCCTTTTGTCAAACTGCTCCAAAAAGGCTGAACCTAACTCTTCCCATGAAGAGATAGAACACTCTAGAAAAAAAGAGAACCACAACCTTCCATCATCTACCAAAGACTGGATAAACAACCTCATAATTTTGTCCTCATATTCAATATCAAAATCCTCAATTAAGTCCTTGAACTTTCTATAATGCTTCTCAACATTTTCCTCTTTCCCACCACTGAATTTTGGCATTTTTTCTCTGATCTCAGGTGGAAAAGGATTTGGGTAACCATGAATGCCTTCAAAATATAGAGCTGCATTAAAATTAATGCTGAAACTCTGTCTACTACACTACTGTGATATTTTAGTAGGCATATTTTGCATTTGAATGTATGCAAGAATTGAAAGATTCACTATACATTTGCACTTGCACTTGACTTTAAAACATAATCAATCATAAGATGGCTACAAACTTCCTCTTTCTTCCCTCTTAATTAGTGCTGACCACTTAATAGGGAAAATTTGAACAATTGATTTTCATGGAACAATAATTATCCAATGAAAAACAAAATACCTAGATATGATGAAGTTGCTGCAAAACTATTGATCTGAAGTCACCTTCACATCTTCTTCAACAACTTTTGGTAGATTCACAACCTCTTTGAAGAGGAAAAGTTTGAATCAGCTGAGAAATCTTTCCCAACTCTGACCTTCTTCAAAACTCAAAAACTTTCAACACACCCCTATAATAGGGCCTCATATATATTCCTCCTTTGACTATGCTCTCAGTCATAGGAGCCCAAACATCTGCTTCATCTCCACTGCAAGTCCACCTCTTTCTTTTAGTCTTTCTCCAAACATGCACACTAGTACAATCAGAGAACTCGGAGTTGCCACTCACCACTTGTGAGATAATATATGTATATGTTTTAGGAAATTTGGACTTCTTGGACAACATTGCAATGATAGAAAAAACAAACCCTGGATCATTTTATAAGTAAGAGGAATGCTTCTTTGTAGCACATGACTATATAGCTTCTTTTTTGGCAACTTGGATGGGCTAACTCAACTGAATATTGATTTATTTATACCAGAGTTTCCAGGATGATTTTACAATCTTTTTAATACCACTCCCCAGTAGAGTCACCAATTCTATTAGTTCTTTTTCTTGCAATCTCCTTTCTTAGATGAGATTCTGAGACTAGGTTATGGGATTAAAAATCTAGGACAACTCAACACCGTCAATAGAAAAGGAGGCAAGAGAAATCAAACATTGACAAGGTTCAAAGACCTTCTACACTTTGAGCTCCACGTCATTCAGGTGGGTATACCTAATTTGTACACACATAACTTCTTGTGACAAATAATAGCTTGCAGATATATAACTATTGAATAGCTTTCAAACCTATAGGTAACATGTACCTCAATGTTTTTACCAAATCTTATGCAATATCCCACTTGCCTAAAGTATGTTTGAAAACTAGACCTACTCTAGCTTCCTCCTATAAACATGAAGGGAACAAATTTTCTTTTATGTATTTTCTTAATGGATCCCTGAAATACCCAAAATCCCACATAGACCAGTGCCTTATCCAATGGGCAACAGAGTTAGACAAAATAGTGCAAGAGGAAGAATATGAACAAAGAAACCAGTACAGTCTAATATGTCTAATGCCTTACAACAAACATACCCCATCAGTCAAGCTCTACTTATGAATCCACCTGTCTGTTCAAACATGCAACTACCCATTCAAAGTTTTTAACCCTCCCCTTGGAAGAGAGACTGGAATAGACAATACATTGATCAACATAACATTGAAAGACAAGCTTGCAATATCCTTGATACCCAAACTCATACACATCTGAAAACAAATCCAAAATCACAGTTATCCTTTAAACAAATCTATTGTAGATATACAATATACAAGACTAAAACACCCTGGATTCCTTAACCTATATGATTTGGAAAGCAAAATGGAGACAACTTGATAACAACACAACAATACTGAAGTATTCATTCATAAAACTAGCTATTACAATGGATGCTCTCCTCTAGAACTAGAAACAGATCAAGAACACCCTATATCCAGAGAAAAAGGAAATATACCTACAGAGGAACCACACTTGGAACCTACCTTGAAATTTACAGAGAAACTAAAACCTCTACCACAGAGAAAAAGAAGACACTTATAGGAGAGGGAAACCCTAGAATTGAAATCCATTTGACATTTGAGCCTCCATGAAATCTAATTATGCACCAACCTTCTTTCCTCCAAATGACTGATCTTTCTTCAAAAGATCCAAATTAAAATCTGATCTACACAACCACCAAGACTCGGGAACATACCCAACCTCACGGCAGAAAAGACAAAGAGCTGACTAGTGTTATAGAAAATATGCAAATTTGATCAAAAACCTAATTCACCACCAACAAACATTTATGAAGCTATATTCACATAAAATATATCTCTTTAGGCACCCTACAACCACATAAATGTAACCCAAAAAATTAGGTTGATCCATCTACCCTCCTGCAACCTAGAACATGATGCCATGGACAAAAACCCACTAGAAACATTTCAATATTCAAATATTTGGTATTAATGGTCACACCTAGAATGGAAAATACCATTGATGACCTAGATCAAATCTTAAATCCATGTTTAAAACATAGTCATTGATCTCCTCCTTTAATGTGACAACATCTGGCGTCTTTGACTTTTCCTCATCAGACTGGATGCGCGTCACCTAGGCGCGATGCCTTAATGAATATCTTTCTCACATCTCCTGATCAAGGCAAATCGCTTGTCATCCAATCAAAACCAACCTTCTCAAAACTTTATCTTTCCAAAGTTCTGGACCTATAATTGCAGGATGTCACGTGTCATCCAGGCGCGATGCCTTGAAGAGTAACCACCATGCACTTTCTATTCTAGGAATTACACCTACCATTAGATGAAAGAGAATCTGACCATCATTTACCTTTACTATAGCCCTGACCATGTCCCACCATGTGCTATGTGGCACAAAGGCATGAACCTGCAAAGGATAAACAACTTGCATCTTTGGATAGCAGCATCATGCCTACCACACTATCAAAATAGCTCTGATGTACCACAACCTCTTTAGGCCTTTGATCTCAAATGGAAACCTGTCATCACGACGTGATCCTGTGATGAATAATCATCGTGCAACTTCTATTTAAGGGATTTTGCCCACTATTAGATCTAAACTAATCGGATCGATTCTTATCATCCTTATATCCTGGCCACTTTACACATGTCGCATAGGCGTGATGCCATGAAGAATAACTTCCGTGCAAGTCTTGATCCTGAAAACACGCACACTGTGTGATGAAAATATATTTGATGGTGCAAAATCTTGGACACTAGCACACTAGCTTTGAACACACTGACCTAATGATCTCAGGAAAGACACACGCACTCAGGCGTGATGCCTTGAAAAGTAAACTGGCCACATCTTGCGATTAAGGGATCACACCTGCCATTACATCAAAAAATACTTGCACTACACATGGGAGAAATAAAACACCATGGGGCCTTAGAAACTTTAGGAAATTTTAAAAATAACCCCACGCATGACTTAGGAAACATTAGGAAATGCTCTCGTGGTGACAACTTAAAACCCATTGGATAAAGTGACTTAAGTGACTGAAAAAGTAACATGAAAATAGAAAGAGCACGAGACACTCAGGGTTTTTGGAAAATATGAACCAAGGGCTAGAAAATTTGTAATTAGGGCTTAAGAACTAGGTCTAAAACATTGTAGGAAAAGGTAGGAAGAACACCATTTAAAACCAAAATTTTTACGGTCCTAACAGATTTTTTTGTATTTTTACAGCATTGCGAACGTAGATTACAAGTATCAAACCAATGAAAATTGCACGGAATTCCATCTTGACATTTTTAATCACTTTAAATAATTTACATATATATATATATATATATATATATATATATATATATATATGTAAATTATCTTGTTTNCACTTTAAATAATTTACATATATATATATATATATATATATATATATATATATATGTAAATTATCTTGTTTAAATTTAGTTAGTTCAGTGACCAAATGAGTTTCCACCATTTTCAATGTACATTCAAAACCTTGTGCTCAAAATCCTACAACCCTTTGAATCATTGTCTTCAAAATACTGTGTGGTCTATGTATCCATATAAACTATTCATGCACTCTCCTTATCACATATTGAATCTAATCAGGATGGGATTAAGTGGTAATGTACACTACATAAGTTTAACCCTTCTCTTGTAGATGGTGTGCCCATCTTTCAGAATATAATTGATGCACATACCTTTTTATTCTTTCTTGATTGCTTCACCTCCCAATTCTTTGATTCTGCAATGGATATAAGATTGAACATCTTCATTCAAAATTAATCCTTGAGGGATAGTGGATAGGGCACCACACATATCAATATCGACCAGTTTTCTTCGATGCAATTGAATACAGGTTGAGGCTCCTCAGAGATGTTAACCAAAATTGAATTATCAATTTCATTTTCCATTTGAGACCAACTACAACAACACACAAATCTAAAAACAGACTAAACTGATAACTTTCAATGCATCGGTTAGAGCTTCAAAAAAACTTGACATCAATTTAGCTCGAAATCTCAATCACAAAAGTAATTTTTGCACACAATAGGTCAAGATAGCTCTCAAATGCTCAAATGAAAGTAAAGGTGTGAAATGAATTTACTTTTCCTCTTTTATCATCAGATAAAGACATTGCATACTTCAAGGGTAGGAATAGTGTCAAGTCACCGATTAACATGTATCCACCTATTGGTACTCAACCAATAGTAATAATTGTTATTAAATAGATATCAACCATGAAAACTCTGTGTGATCGACACACAATCTCAAAAACAAAATCATATATACTTAAACCATAATGTGCATATAGATCTTTACCTCTCTTGAATCTAGGGGATCGGTAATGGATTTATCTTTAAGTACTCCCCCTAAGGAAATAATATGCTTAGTTCATCGAAGGAACCTCCACACTTCCTAAACTTGTGGAGTTCTCAATCAGCACAAAATAATTTAGTTCACCTTTCTTTACCCATGTCCTCTCCATATCATTTTTGACTTCATAAATATTAGTAATCTTCTTTCCTTTCCTATCTTTTGATCGATTAGGAAATTGATTCCTAAACCCATAGTCTCTAGCGAGATGATCTATCTTATGATAGAGAACACATGCCATATGGGTTCACTTCCAAGGACCAGTATTACCTCTCAGAGGTCTCATTCTGCAATTTACTGCTAGGTGTCCCTAGTTACCACATACATAACATATAGTGTTGAATTGTCTTTCCCTTCTAGCAATATTTACTGGTGTGACAGGTGACCTAGGTGCATACACTCTTGACCTGCAATCTCTAGCTTTGTGTCCACATTTGTTGCATGTAAAACAATATTCATCAAAGTTACCACCACATGATCTACTTCTAGACCTAGATATACACTCATATGAAGTATGACCATACTTGTGAAAATGATAGAAATAACCATTAAAAGAGTGATTTTTATTCACCAGCTTTCTCCTACACACATTTGCAATATGACCAATATTTCCACAGTTATAGGAAGTAGGTTTGTTAGGTTTATTACCTTATATAATTGGGTCTACCTTTTGATATTTCTATGTCTCCTTAGGTTCAGATTTAGAGGACTCACTGATTTCAAATGTTCATTCTCATCTATAACCTAGACCGGTAGTGTCTATGTGTCTTCTTTGGATCTTCATTTGTTCATCAAGCTTTTGTGATCTTTCATTGTATTTCCTCAACTTTTCATTTGCTTATTTCTATGTTTTTATTTCTTTTTTCAATGCCTCACTCATCTCTCTAAGCCTTTCATTCTTAGCTATTACTTGAAATTTTTTTGCTGCAGTATCATGTATTTGACTATGATATAAAGTAAATTCCTGTCTCAGTTTGATAAGAACTTCAAATTTTTCCTTTAGGGCCTCATCAACAATTTTCTTGGCAGCTTCTATAGTCTTCTTTGCATCTCCACCTTTTCCCTTTTCATCAAGGACTTCACACATCCTAATAAACTGGCTTTCAAGTTCTCTTTTTAGATTAGCCATATTTTCTTTGAGACCCTTGTTCTTAATCAACAGATCTGCAATTGCCTCCTTAGACTCTACATATATACTTATTTCATACAGTTCTTCTATGTAGTCTTGACTTTCACTTAATTGCTTAGTGATTTCTCTCCTTTTGACAAGTGACTTCTTCAACTTTTTCTGCAGCTCAATGATTATCTTGTTTGCATTCTCAAGTTACATCTCATACCTATAACCCTCCATGATGGTGGATATTTTCCCGAAGGTGTTATTATTATCACCAAGATGACATGTTCTATGATACCAATTATTGGAATTAATAGGTACTAAGGGGGGTGGTGAGTCAGTCCAAATAGATAGTAAACAAATTCAAGCACCAATCTAGATAATTGTTGAATTAATTTGCAAAATACAAGGCTTATAACTGATGCAAATACATAAAATAAAGTAATATCAAGCATCCAAAAAATCATCACACATAACACATATATTTTCTTATGTAAACACTTGTAAAAGGGAAAAAACCACGGTGGGGATCAAACCCACATGCCCAATACTGCAATAAATGAGTTTGCCATGTTAGGAGCTACAAATATCCTTTATGAGGGTTCACCCTATTAGGAGTGAATAATACACTATTAGGAGTACAATTAGATAAGCTATGATCTACCTTGCTAGAGGATTTCAAACCTCCATAAAGAAGTTACGCTATTAAAGGATTTACAAAAAATGAACATGTTAGAGTTCACCTAGTTAAGGGATTTTTCTTGCTGCAACTATTAGGGAACAACAAGATTAGTGATCTGGATATAGTATTGATTGCTTTTCATATCTAATATATTATATGTACTCTGTAACTGATTTCTTCTCTTTGTTTATCATCTTTCTGATTGCAACCTCAAATTGAAATGATAAACCCTAATTGCATCACCCAAAATGACTCTTACAACTTACAACAACATTTCAATATGAGTAGTTCCCTCTATATATAAACAACTTCCACCGACATAAAAATGATCTTCAAATTACTTTCCCACCAAAGAATCATATGTCAAAATGATAATCTTGATGAATAAACTGATTTATCATGACCACGTTAGGTCAAGATAATATCTGCAATTTATATCTCCAAAGTAGTCAAACACATTTTTACTTCTCCAATGCAACACCTCAAATCTGACTTAAATGTTTGCATCGATCTCATAAATATAAAAACATTGAATGCATAAACTTTATTCCACATCATCATATCATTTGAAATGATCACACATACTTTTCCACTCACTAATCTATGATCTACCAATTGTTACTCAAGAACATAAGTGTTCCACATGTCTGTGAAAACAAAAACTATGTCACCGATCAGCCAAATGAATTGTGGTTGGAACCGCATTGCAATCAAAAAATTTTGAATCTATATTTGTGACCTCACAATTCCACTTCTACCATTATCACCACCAAAGTGATGTTCTCACTATCTATCAATCTTCTGGTCTTAGCCAGTTTTCAGCATTACCTTCTTACTAATTGTATCTTCACTTCACCTGCAGTGTTTCATGAATGTACAAACTTAGTTGCATTATACTAACTTAGTTGTCGTCAATGAAAACCAAATAAGTGACTCCTTATGAATACACCTCAATATCCATCAAAATACCAACAATCTCCCAACACAATACTAACACTTAAGAGGTAACTTACCTTTGTATTATTTGGTGCCTCGCTTGAATATTCTTGAAAGAAATGTTTCATCTTCCTCTAATATCTTGTTTGTCTTAGGTTCAACTTCTTCAACAACTCTGAATGCAATATCTCTTTTTCCCCTTTTAACTTCTATAATCTCAAATGCAAAAAATGAACCAATAAGTTGATCAATTAAATATTGATTTAGATCATTTATTTCCCTTATTGAACATGTCATTGGTATGATCTCCTTCGATAAGGTTAATAAGATCTTAAGTATAAAATTTGTGTCTTCTACATGTCCATCAATAGTTGTGATTTCATCAACAGTCTCATCTTTTTCCATTCTTAAGACCTCATACTTGTATTTTAGGTTCATTAGTGTTTTTTTCTTTGTCTTTAAATATCCTTCATATAGAAAAACCAACTTATCTGATATCTCTTTATCTCCTTGTAAATCTTTTTCCTTCCCAAATGCCATGTCACATAGACTACTAAAAAGAATTGGTCTTTCTTTCACATTAGCTTCCTTTTGTTTTTATTTATTAGTAGTTAAAGGTCTTCCACAAGGTGGATTAAAAATAGTTTGAATAACCTCCCAAATACCATTCTGCAATGTTTCTAAATATGCTTCCATATTGTCCTTCCAATAAGGAAAATTTGTGTCATCAAATACTAGAGCCTGAAAGTGTAAGTTTTGTGCAACCGTGGATCTGCCTCAAGTGGTTAAGCTTCTTCAAGAGGAACCTTTCTCTGATACAAATTGTTTCACACACACCAGATGCTGAGAGGGGGGAGGGTGAATCAACATGAACTAAACTACTTACTTAAAAATTTAATCATCAATATTATCCACCACACAACTTATTAAGTGAAAAATGAACTAAAATAATAACACATGAACACCAATATTTTTATATGTAGAAAAACCAAACTGGGAAAAACCATAGTGAGCACCTTCCCACAAAGATAATTCACTAATGTGTATATAGTTTGATTGCAAAGATAGTAGGAGCTCATTACTTCGTACTTGCAACTAGAGGTTCACTATCAATACAACACTAAATACAGATAAGATATCACTGCTCTGGACTTGCAAATAAAGGCTCAATGCCAAAGTAGCAAGATATAATAAAGAACTTGTGCACCCAAGACTCACTATCCTAAAGACAAGGTACATACAACTTCTTCACAGTAAGTAAAGACAAATTCTCCTGATAATGCAGCTGATCTGCACAACACTATCAACCTCAACAACACAATGCTAATGCCTTTTTTTTCTCTACCACTATCACAAAATAACAGCCTCATAAACTGAACTCTTCTCTTCTAAAACTTTGTGTATCTAGATCTTTACTTTCTTTCTTGCTACACACTCTTACCTTTTACCAAAGCACACATTGTACTTATATACAAGATAGATAATTGGGGTTTACAACAAGGTCAGTCATTCCAAGAGAACATTATAATTAAGTTACAAATTGGCAATGTCAACAACAAATTACAGTAAGGTCTCATGCTAGAAGCATCCAAACCAAAACATAGATTACACATAACTTCATGAACCCAACTGAATAAGAAATAGAAATTAAATACATATGCCACATATAACACGAACCCATCTAGATTAGAGATAATCATTAAATGCAATACCCAAACCAAAAATGTGAAGCATGATCCACTCTAGGAGAACGAGGGAGCATGAACACGTTACACAAAGCCCAATACTAGATCCAAAATTACTGGAACAACTTCCATAGCCATCTCAAATATGTAGTAACATGCTTCCCTAAGAACCTCATCACTTGCTACCAATACCCAAACCTCCAAACACCATCATGAGATCCTCATATCGTGTCAAAGGCCATATCACTTGCCAACAATTCATGTCATAGATAATCACAACGCATTTCTAGACCAGACCAACAACTAATCTTTACTACAACACTTGATGACATTGTTTGTGGATCACCAAGAGATACCAGAACAAAGAACAAAACCTATACAAATAAAATTAAATCTACGTATCTTCAACTTTTATTTTCAGAGAAGAAACCTTCTAGAAAATACACACAATTGAACCACCATCATATGCAACTATATCACTCTATAACTCTGTTACTTTGTTACCGAACCATAGACCTCGTGATAAAACCAATGACTTATAGACGAAAGAAAATAATTTAGAAGAATTGGAAGACGTCATTCACACGATCTCATGAAAACATACATGTCTCCAATATTTTAAATATATACTTTTCTTTCACTATTCTATAGGATTGAATATACACGTCTTCCACTATTTTATATAATTGAATACATATGTGTCTTCCACTGTTCTATAGGTTCAGAAGCACTATCATGTCCAACACACAACCTTATTTCTTTCCAAATCAACATCCTTCTTTTGAACAAAATATATACTTGAACATGTCATCATCAAATACATCTGGACCATAGTGTAGGAGAAAAAACCTCCAACACCTACAAGCTATGAATGTTTGACATCAATGATAGAAGATAACCAAATATATATTTGCAATATAATTTACTATTGTTGCACTTATAAAAAATGTATCAGATATCATATTCATATCTGATATCTGATACTAAAAGTATTCATATCCATATCTAATGCATTATATAT
>MU227632.1:97701-110465 GCA_018584345.1 Thuja plicata | reverse complement strand
AGAAAGAAGAACAAAATGGTCAAAACACTTGAGAAAAAGTTGTTGGTGAATGAAGAAAAAACAAAACAAACTGAAGAAACTGAGGGACAGTCACCCATCGGTGAAGCTTAACAAGTAAGTGACTCTAAACCAACAGAGTCTAATGCACCACCCCCTAAGAAGATGAGAACAACTACTGCATCTTAGACAATGAGTCAAACTGTAAAGGCAGACTCACCACCAGTCAAGAAAGGATAGGTGATGACTTACAAGAAGAAGCCTCAAATAGGGAAAACATCAGAAGCTAAGAGGAGAAGGAGACTTATTCGAAGCAAGGAAGATAAGGAAGACACTGAGTAGGATCAAAGTGAACAAAAAAACCAACCTACAAAGGATACAGTTGCCAAGTCAATTGATGAAATTGCTGCATCAATTGCTAACAAAGGTGGCATATCGTATCCTAAGGTTAGACAATGGCTAACCTTATCACTAGATGATCAGAAAAAGATTGAAGATGCAATCATTCAAGTAATGATCAATTTCAAATATGTACCAGTATAATTTGACCAAATGATGCCACAAGAACTTTATGACAACTTACCAGCAAGATGGACATTTGCATTAAGTTATGAAAAATAGATAAGGGAAAGGTTCCTAGTTTTTATTATGCCACCCGAGTCCAAAATGGAAGAAATTGAAGAAATTATGAAGTTACATTCAAAGAAGTTCTCAGCTAAATTGAGAGCTTGAAAAGTTCTATAGGGAAAATTCATTGAGCTTGAAAAGGAAACTGAGGATGCTTGGAGGAAAATACTCGATGTACCTAAAGAGGATACAAGCCCCGAGAGAGTATTAGCACTCACCAAAAAGCCTCACAATGAAGAAAAAGAGGCTACACTGAGCCCTAAACACAATCTTATAAATGATGTAGAGGATGTCACATTAGTTGAATTAAACACAGAAGAAAGCAAAGTAATGGATGACATCCCTCAGATTTTGTATTCATTACAGGACACAACGGATGTCACAAGTCAAGATGTGACAATAATAGATATAACTGAAGATCCTGCCAATGAAATTAAGGTAGATGAAGATGTTACAGTTACCTCTGAGAAGCCCAAGGAACAGGACACAACATAGGATGCTACACAAGTGAATATACTAGGCCAAATTCTATTGTTGATACAAGCTATCAATATCATCTTAGAAAAGGAGAAGTCACTTGAGCTTGATACAAGCATACACAAGGATAAGGGTGAAGAGAAATAGAAAAACACAAATGATGAAAAAAATATAATAGATAGAGAACCGAAATAAATAGATGGAGAGCAGAAAGATAAAGGTGAAGGAGAAAAAGGTGATGCCACTCCTAAGGATACCGAAGGAGATGTTGCAGATAAAGCAAAGGTTGATGTGGAGACCTCCACTCCCAACCAACAGGTAGACACCAAGTAGAAGGATAAAGTCACACATACTCCAAAGCCTTCACCAAGCACATCAGACCAAGAAAAGGGGCTTGCTATGGTACTGCATACAGGTCCCTCTACCACACTTTCAAAGAAGAAGAAGAAAAAGATTAAGAATCTAGTTACATTGGATGAGATTATTGAAATGCCTACCTGTGATCCAAGGACATTGGATCTAGAGGCACTTACAAAGTATGCAAAAATTTGTAAATGAAAAGATATCCAAGATAAGCTTAAAAAGGAAACAAAGGACACCCAGGTACTTGAGACAACCAAGGAAATACTTCTGCAAATGGTACCTGATGCTAACACTGATCAAAATACACCTATACTTGATCAACTAGCCATTCTTACCAAAGCCATGACATCACAAAATGTGGATGAAGAAAAGGCAATAGAAGAATGTGCAACACAAAAATATCAATACAAATTGATGGACAAAATCAGCCAAGAAGTGGTCGAGAACAAGGTAAAGCTGTCTGAACTAGTCAATGAATTAGAACCAATCATCTCAGAATCTATAGCCTGTTGATGGGAGTTTGTGACCAGGTCCACCAATAGATGTAAGTTGTCACCATGTACCAGGGTACTGACCAACTTCACCTGGAAAGGTTGTCCAGAGAAATGAGATTCTCCAGGCCTTCAAGCATGTGAGAGTTAGGTCTCGACGGTGAGGGAGCTAAGTTGGACGTTGTGACTATTTTGTTTGGGGGAATAGCTGGTTATCTCAGCTCATCTTCTCCAAGGATTTAGGTAAGTGGGGTTTCCTACAAGCATCTTTTAATTACCAAATAAACTTCAAAAGATATGCCAGGGTTAGAAGTATTTCATCTATCTATAGTCATGCAAATACATTCAAAACATCAACCAAGCTCTAACATGCTACACTAAAATACTGAATGCGTGCACAACCATCAGTTCATATGTATTAAATAGTGAGTGGAAAATAAGTTCATTAATATACTTAATATATTAGAGCAAGGGACATAAGGAACATACAACATGAAAAGTATCAAGTCAGAGATCGAGAGACCAACAACAGCATTGCCAAAATCCTTCTTTCTTCATTAATGGTGTTCCAGCATCAATGGTAAGTACATTAACAACTCCAGGGGAGAATCTATCTATTGAAAGCTTCTAAATACTAAGGATCATTGAGCTCTGCAACTATGAGAACTAAAAAACTAAAAATGTTATAGCTATGGATTGTTAAATCATCAATTTTGCCGACCCTTGGAATGAGGTCGGACTTGTTATTTATACACAGATTTTCCCTAAAATTAACCTAACTTACCTTTACACTCAACAAATAAAATACAATTTTTGATGGCCGGTACTACCTGCACCATGCTACAACAACCTCAAGAAGCACAGAGGTTTGACATGTAAAAAGAACAAGACAAGAAAGGAGGTATTAAAGAATCAGCCTCAAGAAGAGAGCCAGAGGGAGAACAGGAGAAATCTGATCCCCTAGGGATTGATGCTACATGCCTCATCAATGGAAAAGTAGCTCACTATCTCTGATGTGCCATGTGTTATGTTGGGGCGGCACCTTGGGAAGACCACCTGTCAGAACCCTCTTATTGAGCCGATGTGCCTTGCTAGAATCACCCACTTCCTGACATCCTTATTAACTGCTTAATGGTGACCGGTCGGCTCTGGGGAACCTCGACGTGGGTTACCAAAAGAATACAAAACTATAGATCCAAAATTTTAGGATCCCAGAGCTTATGCTCAAAGAATAATGAATACAAAGTCTTCTTGGACGATGAAAAACTCTGGACTCTGGAGGATCTTATGGCCCCTTACTATTTTTGAATGCTTCTAATACTTTGATTATGCCTTCTTCATCCATGCCCCTAATGCTGTCCCACTGGCCACAGAGAACCTCTAATCTCTCTTCGATTTCTCTGGCCCCATTCTGGAATTCATCTACCATCTTCACGGTATCATGTGCCCAGATCATCATCTTGGATAATCTTGATAACTTGCCCTAGTCAAAATCTTCGGCAATCGGATACAGGGATTCCATTTTCTCATCAAATTTGCTAAGGACATATTCCTTCAGGGTGCATGTCCTAGTGGTGAAGGGATGAACTTGCAATACCCTAACCACAAATGCCTGAAATAAGCCCATAGGATATCAGGATGCGGTCACCTTCTCTTTTAAGGCCTTAACCAGTTCCTTGCACACCTCGATTTTGAGGTGAAGTCCGGAGTACTGGGCCTAGAGAGAAACATATGATTCATCTCCCAAAATTCCCACCTCTGTGATGGCTTCTTCTCCTGCATTGAAAACTTCCTCCAACTCGGCCTTACATTTTTCATATTTTCCCAAGTCTTGCTCCCATACAAGAGCGGAGCTATTCGCCTGACTGAGGAGAATGTTGATATGGTAAAGATCCAGGAGTGACACCGCTATAAATTGTCTTATGGAGGCTATCTGCTCAATGACCCACCCTTCCATAGTCTGTGCCTTCTTCTTCATGGCCCGGAGAGAATCCATGTCACCCTGTGCAAGCGACAATCTGGAGGTAGAATCTTGCAGGTGGATCTCTGCCAGAGGTTGTGTAATTTCTGCCAGAAGTGTGAGGATATTTGTATTAGTTTCTCTTTTCTCCTTCAACTTCTAGCCTTATTTGATGTATCGGGCCTCTACTACTTTGGTGGCCTCTCTCAGCACGTCTAATTCACCCTGCTTATCTCTTCTCCCCAGTGCCACTTCTGTAACAGTGTAATCTTCGGGCCTTGCAGCCACTGCATCTGCATCTGGAGGAGGTGTTGCAATTATTGCAACTGTGCTTCCTATTGGACAAGTCTAGAGGTATGTATTGTTTGTGCCTTCTTGGGCTTCTAGGCCTCTACACTTTGGGCCATCATCTCAACCAAGGAGAGTGGAACACCTGTCGCTACCACCGGGGCCTTTCTCTTTCTTGATTCTACCAGCCATTGGGGCAGCTGGGGTGGCTTTGTTGTTAAGACCTGAGTATCAGGATTCTCTTCAAAATATGGTGGCGCGTTCCCAGGATGTATATTGTCATCAGGCTCTTGTCCTTTGTCTTGTTCCTGTTCTTTCTCCGTCTCTCCGGAGGCCTCAGTATTCACTGCCATGTTGGCATTTTCTTTTGTGATATCTGGGGTGCCTTCTCCACTAGTATTGACATCACCTATATTTTTGGGGATTTTCCCGCTCTTCTCAGCATTAGTTACTTCAATGTTTATGTCTTCAGGGATTTCCCCAACCTTTTGCTGCTATTGTTCTTCGGCCTCATCAGTTTCATCTGCTGGAACATCCTCTTCTATTGGAACATCTTATGGAAGTGGGTGAGGTCTTTGGCCAAAAATCAACAATGTTGTTGCCTTTACCACCTCACTGAATGTACTCTTGGGCAACTGGTCACCCTAAGTAACTAAAGGTGTTTAGAGCGAGATAATTGGGGGTACGGTTGTTCCTGTGGGTCTAGTTTCCCCAACCATCAGTTTCTCATCTGTGCTTTGACTTTGTGTGTCCTTGGTCTCTTGGACCAATGTTTTCTCTCGCTTAGGCTCCCTTTGTGTCTCTTCCTGGGCTTCCTACTCTACAGCAGCTTCTTGTTCCAAGACCTCTTCTTCTATGGGGATATCATCTTTTCTTGGGAGGTGATCTCCTCTGCTGCGTGATCTACATCCTCATGAAGGTTTATGAGCTCATCCACCTCAAAGATGTCATCAAAATCCCCGTGTGGGGGAGAGGAATCAGAAATATTTTCAAGTTTGAGAGAGTCTGAACTGACATTGATTGGAGGCACATATGTCATATCGGGGCTGGCGACTGCGCTAGGAGTGGGAGTCACCTTCTACCTCTTCTTCCTAAGTAATGGGACCCCGGTATCTAAAATACTAGTAGACCCCACCTCAACAAAAGTCTACTTACTCATCATTACAACTAACAACAGGGATCCTGCCTAGTGAGAAGATGCTACTAGAGTTATGAGGAGGCTAGAGGACATCTGTGTGCTTATCTATTGGCTTTCCATCCTTGTTGACTCCATCTATTTTTGTAGCTATGCCATTATGGGGGTTGGGCCCTAGAGAGGAGCCTTAGCTGGGGTGTCTTCTTTTTCCTTCCCCTAGCTTATGCTAGGTTTGGCAGTGACAGCGGGGGTTAAAGCGGTCTTTCAAACAATTTCCCCCTTCTGGGTGCTCCTGGGACACACGCAAGAAAAATAAATGTGACTGGCCTCCAAATTAGGGCGGCATACTCCCTCAATTTTCAAATCCTCTGGAGTGGCCCAATCCACCGGAGGGAGGTCCAACTTGTCCAATCCTTGGCCTTTATATGCTAGGTCCTCCTGCGGCCCATCATCTAAAAAACCCTTCAGGAAACCTCAAAGGTCAAGCACCTTCATAAGTCCCTTGGACATCCGCGAATGTTGGCGGGCCCAAAGATCAAAACTATCTTGATAGTCAGCCCAAAAATCCTTGATATCTTCCTTATGTGGCAGGGATGCCTGGGGAAGTGCCAAAGCAATCTTCCCTAGAGGATCGTAATTCTTCCTGGTGTGGTGGAATTCCACCAGTCCCAGGATCTTCAACTCACTATCTGCAACGTGAATAAGGTGTGCAGTTCTAGGATCTGTCGGCAAAACTCCAAAGAAATAATTCTATCCCCGCAATATTGGGGAAGAAGATAGGGTTTGTTGGAGAAGCCGGTCACCTGAATGTATGTGTGTTGCTAGAACTAAATAAAATAATGGCCATAAATACTGACTAGGTTTATCATCTCCTGTGATAACTGGTACTCAGAGTCCCGAATAAGTGTTAGAATATTCTGGTAAATGAAAGAATCATTTACCATACAAAAATTTAGGAAACTTAGTTCCCATTGGACTTGGGGATAATGATCCCATGGTGTTAATTGGCCCGGCCCATTTCAAAGTTCACCCACTATTCCTAAACCTGAAAAATCTGGTCTCTATTGGGCTAGTTCTCATAGCACGTAATATATCATATATAACTTGGAACTCTGGACGATGCCCTTCAGCTTCATGTCCACATGATTGGCTATGATAGCTGCCCAATTGAAAGTCTGGTTGTGGGTGGTGATGTAATAAAGAAAGTAGTACATCTACAGTGAGAAATCTCAGGCATGGGGCAGTCTAAAGATCCTACATAGAAATATAATGCCAACCTGAATGGGCTCTTTGAATTATCCATGGGGAATTTCCAACTTCATCTTTTTATGGTCCCTCTTTGGGTACTTCAGCCATTGAGTGTTAAGATATTGCTTGGAGACGAGAACAGCTTCCTTGAATTCCTGTAATGAATTGGCTTGGTTGATGATGACGGACCCTTTGAACTATGGAATCCCCAGCCCTGAGGCAAAAATTGTTGCATCCAGGGTGACAATTGTTGCTAGGTATTGTAATGGTTGGGGATCGACGAGCAGAATAGTTTGAGTAGGTGCATTGTACAGTGTTGCCAGTTGAAGTAACAGTTCTAGTGATTGCACTGAACAAGGAAAGTTCACAGCCTTTATAATACTAGAGGCGGCCAAGTGAGTGGCCATACTATCTCCACTGGCCTTCAGTTTGTATATGGCTTGAATCAAGCCCTGCATTTCAGCCCAGAGTCCAGGATCTGTATATGTTATTTCCTGCACTTTGGAGTCCACCTCGGACCCCACAAGAACATCCTCCTTTGAGTACTTGGAGGTCATAGGTAGCTTATCCAACATCTTTTTGACCTTAGTCTTTGTGGTCGCCCGAGTGGAGGTAGTAGGCAACTCTGGGCTATCAGGAGGAGTGATGAATTCAAACATTATAACCAACTATCTGCAACCTACAAGACCGAAGAACCATTAATACATGATATAATAATAATAATTTTGTAGATTATAGGGAAATCATCACCATTTTGCACCTGTCCAAAAAGTGTTAGCATATTTCAAAATCCTAGAGTATTTAAGACACATGAATTGGATTCTGATAAACACCCGGGGGCTATGGGGTATTGAACCAAGTGACAAATATGGAATGAGAACCCAACGGCTTCCCGACACTTGAAGTGCAGAGGAGTTAGCCATTGCTGACGTGACCAGTAGGAAGTCATACTTGGCTGACATGGGACATCATGTGGCCATGTGACATGCATTGTAATGGCATTAATGGTGACAAGTTGGCCACCATAGGGGAAATTAAATGCAAAATGGGATGGGGTTTGAATTCCCACTCGAGGGAAATTNTGAGAACCCAACGGCTTCCCGACACTTGAAGTGCAGAGGAGTTAGCCATTGCTGACGTGACCAGTAGGAAGTCATACTTGGCTGACATGGGACATCATGTGGCCATGTGACATGCATTGTAATGGAATTAATGGTGACAAGTTGGCCACCATAGGGGAAATTAAATGCAAAATGGGATGGGGTTTGAATTCCCACTCGAGGGAAATTAATCTTGCCATTAAGGTGATATGATAGAGGAGAGAGAAAGTTGTTATGGGTCAACCAGTGAGGTGTCAGATTCAAACCATGGTGACTCTCTCTCGATGAGCTTGACAAAATGGTTCAAAACATGATGGAGTGCAATGAGCTCGACTGAACAAAAGGATACACAAGAGGTATATACACTAGGATACAGAGAACCAAAGCTCTGTGAGGGCCAAAGTGTAGCTTATAGAATAATGACAACATGTATACAACATCTACAGACTATTTACATGATTATACAAAGTTTATAGAGTATTTACACTATGCAAATAATTTACAGATGCTGAAAACTACCCTACCACAATGTACAATTTATACACTATATTAAAACTGCACAAAGGGTGGACAACCCTCTGGTAGAGCAAACCCACCAACAGGAGGCAACCAAAAAGCAAGACGCAAAAGGCAGAAACAAAAAACACAAAGAAAAGTAGGGAAGACAAACACAAGGACAAACTAAAGGCCTACTTGAAAACACGAAGAAAAGTAGGGAAGACAAACACAAGGAGTGCTCTGCAACAACATTCACCTTCGAGAAATCACAAGCAAGCACCAAAACTCAACGTTTAACTAGCCACTAAGCACATAGAGAAATTTGTAGTTTAATATCCTTAATCACCTTAAAATCACTCTGTGCTCTAAGTGTTTTAATCATGGTAACTATGAAAATGATAGGTAACTTGTACTTATACCCCTAGGGTAAAAATTGGTTGCACTCTTCCTGACAACTCCAGAACAGGAAAAACCTCCAGACTTCGGGCCCATGGATTCCACACAACCATACCTTCTTGCAAAAGAAGACATCACAATGGAGAATCCTGGAGTCTGGAATCTGGCTTTGGAAAGAACAAACAAACTCTAGGACCGATTCCCAGAGACACAAGAAGACAAAAGCAAAAGAAAGACAACCCTCATAGAAGCAAAAGGGAAAGCAAAGAAAACAAAAGAAACAAGGCAAGAGCCAAAAGTGAAAAGGGGGACCCAACATTTTGCCTACAAAATGTAGTGATAGGTATGTAGGTCATAACAAATGATAACTATCTGGGACAGATGCCTTATGCATTCAAGAACTTCAGAATCTCTGGTTAGCAAAAACTGGAATAAATCCTTACCTGGAGCATTTTGCTTGCACGATGCGAGGCATCTAAGAAAATCCAGCCCATCGATGATTCAAATCTCTTGGTCTTTCTTCAGTTGTGAGGTGTGTGCTTTGGAAGAAAATCAAGCTGATGACCTCTGAAAGAAACAGAGAGGAGGAACTAAGAAAATCAAGCCAAAGTCATCATATCTTGCACATTTCCCCTAAATACCAAAATTCTCCATTCTTCAGTTCTTTCTTTTCTTTATTTTTCTGGGTGGGAAGGTGGTACTTCTTTCACTGTGAACCTTAAGCTTAGGTAATTTNGCTGATGACCTCTGAAAGAAACAGAGAGGAGGAACTAAGCAAATCAAGCCAAAGTCATCATATCTTGCACATTTCCCCTAAATACCAAAATTCTCCATTCTTTAGTTCTTTCTTTTCTTTATTTTTCTGGGTGGGAAGGTGGTACTTCTTTCACTGTGAACCTTAAGCTTAGGTAATTTTGATGACGGTACTTCTTTCACCTTGCCACCCACTTTTAAATTACCAACTGGAAGAGAAAGTTCTAGACCAGGGATATTTTACTGATTTTTAGACTTGGTCAATTGATCAGTGCAACAATCTATTCTCAGGGTGTCCAATTACTTGCTTCTTGGATTTTTTTTAACCAATGTCTGAACTATCAAGATGTGAATTTGATGAAAATTACTCATATCCTTTCTCCATACTCACAAAATAACTCTAGAGCGCAGACAAATTTCACCATGCTAACAATAGATTCCAGATTCACCAGGATGTATAAGGTACCATTCCAAAGATTAGATGTTATGCAAACCATACCGGTTTAAAAGATGCAAGCAACACGTTGGAGAACCCAAAAAGAAAAAGAAAAACAAGAAACCAAAAGAAAACAAAAAGACAAAGGAAAGGCCAGCCCAGAGGGCGGCTAGCAAAACTATTTACAAGGCAAGGGTATTCCAAACGGAACACCAGGAAAGAATATTTACAAGCAAGAAATATACATATATTACAAAGTTGGAACAAATCACCGCCTAACCTATTCAAAGTAGTGCTTGAGAAACTAACCATTGACAGGAAATGGGATGGCTTCTCCAGTCATAGTGTTGAGGCCATAAGTGTTTGCCCCGTAGATCTTAGATATCAAGTATGGTCCAAGCCAGAGCCACTGAAATTTAGTGTGCTTCCCCTTCTTTTCCCGGGCCTTGTACCACAAGAGGACCAAGTCCAAAATCTAAAATGCCTTATAATGGGCTCTTTTGTCAAACCATCATTTTACCACTACTTGGTGATGCACAAAATGTTCAAGGGCCATGTCTCTTTATTCTTCCATCCGCACCAGATTTAGGAGCTGAACCTCCATGATGTTGTCCTGGTTGTTGAATTCCTGCATGAACTGTACAACCAGGATCTGTAAGTTGATGGGAAATATTGGATTTTAGCCATAAACAAGATGGAATGGGGATGTCCCTAGGGCTGCCTTTATTCAGATGTGATCCACCCAAAGGGTGAATCTAAGCTTTTGGTGCTAGTCCCAGGGGTTCTGTTCTAACAAATGTTTGATCACTTCAAGTAGATTCTTGTTGGTTGATTTAGCAACACCATTCCCCTAGGGGTAATAGTTGCTAGAAAACTTTAGAGTGATCTTTTAGTCATAGGTCCATTCAAGTAATTGTGCTAAAGAAAATGCCAGACCATTGTCACATACTATAGCAAAGGGCATTCTAAATCTTGTGAAGATGTTTTCTTCCAGGAATTTTATGACTCCATCTACCGTGTTTTTTTTACAAGGAATTGCTTCAGACCGGGTACAATAGTCAGTAGCAGTCAAAATATATTAGTGGTTGGCAGATGAGTTGGGGTTGATTTCCCTGATAAATTCAAATGCCCATTGGGAAAAGGGTCTAGCTTCGAAGACTAGTTGTAAAGGCATGGCCGGGTTTCACTCACAATGTGCCTCCATTTGGCAAGTGTGGCATCTCCTAATGTGAGTGTAGACATCCTTGAAGTTACAAGGCAAATATTATCTAGCCTGGAGGATCTAATGGGTAGTAATGTCAGTTGATCCATGCCCAGTTCCAAACTGCCCATGAAATTCTTCAATCATTTTTGTATCCTTGTCCTTGTCTATGCACCAGAGGTATACCCCTTCATAATTCCTATGAAAAAGTGTTACATTTTTTATCATAAAGTGTGCACTTTTCAATCATAGGGCATGACATTTATTTGGGTGTAGCCCCTCTGGGAATCTGTTGTTCAACAATAAGTATACCAGATCGGTATACCACGGATCTTGAGTGATGGAATCCACTGTGTATGCCTGACATTCGATGTTGGGAGTCTCTGCTGTCATCACTTTACTTAGTCCCTAGACTTAGACTATCTTCATGGGTTGCATTTCCAAATTGTACTCTTGGAGGATGGCCATCCATTTCCCATGTCTTTCACCCAATTCACTCTGCAAGAGCAGACTTAACAACTTGGTCTGAGATGATAGCGTGCACTTTGTTCTCGAGAATGTAATGCTAGAATTTCTTCACAGCGCGGATGAGAGAAAAGGCCTTCTTTTCCAAAGAAGAATACCAGACTTTGATGTTCTTAAAGGGGGAGCTCATGGAAGCTATTGGTCATTATTCCCCTTTGACCTTTTGGGTCAAAACTACCACAGCAGAATGCGGCGAAGCAAAGGAATATATGTGAAAAGAGATGGAATAGTATGGACTAGCCAAGACTGGTGCCTCCACAATCATTTGTTTAATCTGGGAAAATGCCTACTTTGCCTCTGAAATCCACTCAATCTTCGTATCTTTCTTCATCATTTCATTGAGTGGCTTTACTATCTTAGCAAATCAAGTGATGAACTACCATAAAAAATTGATCTTCCCAAAGAAAGATCTCATGTCCTTCTTGCTGCCAGGCATTTGTAGATTCAGTAGCGCTTCAACTCTCTCAGGGTCAATGGATATACCCTTCTCAGAGATAATATGCCTGAGAAGCTTCCCTTCGGTGACCCTAAATATACATTTCTTGGGGTTGAGGGATAGTCCATATCGGCGACATCTCTCACAAATTTGGACGAGGTGGGAGGAATGATCACGCATGTCCCAGGAAAAGATGATCAAATCATCTGTGTAGATGATTATGCAATGGTTTACTAGGCCTTTGAACACAATGTCCATAGCCTTCTGAAATGTGGCCCCTACATTGATCAAGCCAAAAGGCATTCTGTGGTATGCAAATGTTCCCCACTTGGTGGTAAACGTTGTTTTGTCTCTATCTTTGTACTTAACCATGACCTGGTTATACCCGGAGTACCCATCTAGGAAGGACATCATTTGTGATCTGTTCACGATTTGCAATACCTCATCCAATGAGGGGAGAGGGTGATTATCCTTCTTAGATGCCTTGTTTAAATTTCAAAAATACATGCAAAGGTGGATCTCGCCACTTTTCTTCCTCACAGGGATAAGGTTGGAAACCCACATAGTATGCCAGATTGGAAAGATGATCTGAGCTGAAATTAGTTTTTAAACCTCCTAATGAATTAGAGGCTCGATTAGTGGGTTAACTGGTCTTTGCTTTTTCCAGAAAGGCTTAGCGTCCAGTTTCAGCAGGGTGGTATGGGTCATGATGGATGTATCATAGGTCTTCAAAACCTCATACCCCCATGCAATTACATCAATGTATTCTCGGTGAACCGTGAGAATCTTCTCCTTCTCCTCAGGGGAGTAGGAGGTGCCTATGTGTACCATTT
>MU227632.1:50237-63312 GCA_018584345.1 Thuja plicata | reverse complement strand
GATTTGGCCTGTCCAGCCACTGTTTAGCCCTTCAAAAGTCTACAAAAATGCAACTTGGTGACCCAAAAGTCATACCCAAGAAATATCAACATAAATGCTCCCTCACAGAAGTAGTCTTATCCCTCTAGAAGAGTCACAAAAGTCTCTGAATTGCAATAACTTTTCTGCAGCCCCAAAAAATGCATCCTCTGACCTTTCAAAATCTGATCTTTCCATCGTCTGAGAAAATATCTAATATCTTTCTGTCTCTGAAAAATCTAATTATCATTGCCTTTAAAAAAAACTTCCGGGAATAAAACATAAAGATTTGCAATAAAACATATGAAATTCCCTGTTATAATTAACCCTGTGCATATTTCAAAACTCTGCGAAAATCCCAGATTAATGCATGTATTACCCAGAAATTAGCAGAAAATGGTGAGTAGCACCTTCTCATTCGCTCTGAAAATCACACTTCTTACCCTTGACTGTCTTACCTTTGCCCTCTACGAGTGAGAGATGAGCTTTCTTTAAACTTCATTTCATGTCAGTCGCATACTCGCACTCTTTTATGCTATGCTTCTGTGCTCTGCGCGAGCTTGTGAGTTGATTCTTTATTTCACCTGAGTCTCAGTGACTGAGCACCTATGCATCTTACTTTCCATTTATCCCTTCATTGCACAGTCATGAGCTCTTTAAACTAGCCTTTGGATTCTGAGCGACTGAGCGACATCCATTTTCTTAATGCATATTCTGTCTCGTCGCATACTCGCGCCACTTAATATTCTATTTTCATCTCATGCGTGAGTGGGCAACCTTTCCTGTTCTTTAACTCGTTGCACACTTGCGAGCCTGAAAATTTATTTCACCCTTGACTGCGAGCGCGCTATAGTACACCTTTTTCCCTCAGTCGCCCACTCGCGAGCTTATATTTTATCTTTCACTACTGACTGCGAGTGCGCGACTATGTCTGCTCCTTTGCTCAGTCGCTCACGCGCGAGATGATCTCCCTTCATCTTTACTGACGGGCGACTGAGTGATGACCTTACTCTTGAGCTCATTGCACACCCACGAGCTAATTTTTGACCGCCATAAGACATCACCGAGTGAGCGATGCGTCGAACGGTTCCTTTGGTCGCTCAGTCACAGACCTTTATGAACTTTAAAAACTTGCGCGATAGAGTGATGAGTCCCCTTTTTAGCTCGTCGCATACTCGCGCTGCAAAATACAATCGGGTTAAAACATTGTGCGAGTGGGCGACCTTCAGGACATTGAGCTCGTTGCGCAGTCGTGGGCTCAAAACCTGACTCTCCTAAGGCCTCGCAACTGCGCGATAGACACTTAAAAAATGCTGAACCCACTCAGTCATGCACAAAACATGACTAGATGCAAGTAGATCGTGATTGCATGATTATCATTCAAAATAGCTCGTCGCCCACTCGCGGACAGAACAAGACTACTCATAAACAGATCACGATTGCGCGATGACTTCGATTGGCAGCTCGTCACACACTCGTGCAACTTAAAAATATTTTAGGAATACTGGCGCGACAGAGCGATTAGACATAAAGCATGACTTTAGCAAGGTTTGACCTCTTTTTGCATGGCAAAACACAGAATTTGAAATCAGAAAGCCCGGGAAAAGCAACAGCCAAGAAACCCGAAAAAACTAAGGTAGTGCTAACAAGTCTCACGTAATAATGAACTCTTTTGCTCTTTTCTCTGTGCATTATGAGTGTGATCCAACAGAACTGAGAATTTACCTTACTCCATTCAAAACATAACAAATCCACCTGATTGATCTTGGTACCGAAAATTAGTAACAGATACACCATTGCCTAATCTTCCTATTCCTAATCTTAACCTTCCTAATCCAATCATTCCTAATAACCCCACTCCTATTCTTCCATCCTCCATCCCTAGTTCTTCTCATACTTTTGTTAAGGCTCAAACTATGGTACAAGATGAGGATGTGCAAGAATTTCTAGATTTACCTTCTCTTTTTTATCTCGTCCATGATGATATTAAAGGGAAATCCAAAGAAACTTCCCCTAAAACTATTGTTCCACCTTACACAATAGTTTCTCATGAACACAATAATCAATCACCTCCTATAGAAGCTTTGCAAGATAGATACACTACAGGATACACTGTGGTTGATAAACAAGGTTATAAGGGTTTAGGGCTTGGTGTTAATGAACATGGCACTAAAAACCTGATTCATGTGTCTCCTAATCAAAATATGCATGGTATAGGCTTCCCGCCTTCTCAATTTGAGGTAGCTGATCTTAACTATCATCCTCCTCTTCATATTCTTCTTCCAACCCCTACCTTAGATCACCCTGATACTCCTCAAGATGTGGCTAAAAAGGTGTATGTCTAGTTAATGAATTCCAAGAAATAAAATTTCAAATCCATTCCGAGAAATTCTCTCTCTAAATATAAATTTCCTTTTCATTATAGTAATAAACATTTACTTGCTAACTGCGTGCATTTCAAGCTATATGTTAGAGAAAGAGCTGCTTTGGGAATTATATCTCATTCCCGTGCAGTATCACAATTTCTCCATAATTTTGATATAGGGCATTCCCCTCATTCCTCTATAATTTAGATTGCATTTCTCGTCTTGTCTATTCACTGGGGGGCAAGAGGTATCTTATTCCAGTCTTCTAGGATCCATTTTACTCTTAGCATATCTTTTGTGTTGAGTTTAATTGGTTATTCTTTCTATATTCTATCCCAATAAATCACTCGTGATATCTTTTCTAAAACATTTGTTTTGTAAGGATATCTCTTTGCTATGAAATCTCTTATATAAATTGATATATCCCTTGCCTACACACCTGGGGGGCAAGTTATGTTCTTTCTTCTTCTATCTAAGGAGCTACTTTCCTTAGCTTAGGGGCATGTGTTTATCTTACAACATTATTTATTTATAAAGATTTGTGTTTTTACTATTGATACCCTCTTATATGAGAGGTGATTGTCCTAGGTCATCACCTCTTCTTTATTTTTCAAACTATGCTCTTGATAAACTCTTGCTCTTGCTTTGGATTAGAGTTTGACTCCATTCTGAGATTCCTCTTCCTCTTGATGACAGGGGGCTTGATGATTGAATCTTTGGTCCCTCTTTTCTTTAGAAGATGACATATTATCCTAAGCACTCCTCTATGGCGAGGGTCTTGTTGATAATATCTCTTCCCTTTTGAGGATCTTTTTTCCATAAGTGACA
The DNA here is from genome assembly GCA_018584345.1 of Thuja plicata. NCBI lineage: Eukaryota > Viridiplantae > Streptophyta > Pinopsida > Cupressales > Cupressaceae > Thuja > Thuja plicata. The sequence continues at coordinate 60,100 of MU227632.1, read as the reverse complement.
TATCCATTTCATGGTTATCTTTTCTCTTGGATGTAAGGGTCAATACTCTTCGCTAAGAATATGGTATACATTGTTGTAAAGTGGGATATCTCCTTACCTTGTGAAGTAGGCATCCTCTTCCTCTTCCTTATCCTACCTAGTGGGTATCTGTGATAAGGAGGGGGGCATATATAGGGTCTCCCTTGTACTATAGTTTAAATTTATTCATATTTTGCAGCATGCTAAATCCTTGGAAGGTAACGCACACAAGTTGCTAAATCCTGGAGAGACACGAATTTTTAATTTTATGTTTGCTAAATCCTTGGAAGGTAACACACACAAGTTGCTAAATCCTAAAGAGATACTCACCCTTTTTATTTTTCAATATGCTAAATCCTTGAAAGGTAACACACATAAGTTGCTAAATCCTGAATGGACACGCATTTTATATTCCATAGTGATACAAGAATGTAGATCTATGGATATTTTCAAAATCCGTCAGAAGACACATTTACAATTACAAGCATAGTTTATGGGTGAACATATTTGGGCTCTCCCTCCTTGGTGATTCATATTAAGGTGGGAATCTTACTACGTGAGGTAATCACTTTTTCTTTTCTCTCTTTTGCTTTCATGCTAGTAGGATTAGATCATGAAGCTATGTTATCTATGGTGTTGTTCTTGACTTACTTATGTAGTTATGTATGTTTTCTATGATTGATTGCTCTGTATATTCCATATATTTATGTATGTATGTTGAGTTAGAATCCTTTTTCTAAGGACTCATGTCCTTGACTTAGTGATATTCTACTTTTTTGCAATCCACTGGTGTCTTTCTTCTAACTTTACCATGAGCATGTTCAATTTCCATACTCTCGCTAAAGTGGGGGCTTAATGTATCATCTTAAAATGGAAGCACTTCCATGTTAAGAATGTTTATCCCTCCTTAGGAGATTTTTTGGACCTCCATCATATCATCCTCCCATTTCTGCATCATTCCCTGCCTCTGTGCTTGATTAGGACCCTGATTGGGCCTCTCTGGGAACCTTCTACCCCACCTAGCATGTTTTCCAAGGGTTTTGACCCCCTGGGTCAAGGTCAACCTTNTGCTTGATTAGGACCCTGATTGGGCCTCTCTGGGAACCTTCTACCCCACCTAGCATGTTTTCCAAGGGTTTTGACCCCCTGGGTCAAGTTCAACCTTGACCTTGACCTAGGTCATGGTTGACCTCGACCCTAACAAGGGTCCCCCTTTCAAATTTGGAAGCTTTTTGGCTACCGGGGTCATCCAAAATTCAATTTTCCTACTTCTGGGTCGGCTATTTTGGGTTCTGAAGTGGTGATTCCTAAATTATATTTAATATAGGTCCTCTCCTAGGGTTAAAGGCTTTAATAGAAATTTAATTATCCTATGTTGGCCTCCTTAGAAGATTGTGCCCTAGTTTCATATAAAAGGGAGCCTTCTCCTCTCATTTTCTCTAACCATTATCAAGTAACAAGCGCTAAGGCAACTAGGCATTCAAAGGACATTCAAACATCCATTATTCTACATATTTCCAATCTTTCAAGGTGTTAAATTCTTCCTCTCAAGCATTCAAGTTCTCCATCGAAGATCAAGGATTCAAGCTTCCAAGCCTTTGAAGGGATTAGGTTCAAACATTCAAGATTCATCATTCAAACCCTAGATCTAGCCATCATGGGGGTGTGATCTTCCTTCAAGATCCTTTGTGCATCCTCAAGACTCTTTCATCATCTCTTCAAGGTGGATTTCAAGCATAAAATCATGGAGGTTTATGTTTTCTAAAGTCCAAGCTTTCATATTTACATACTTGCATACATTTGAATTATAATTGCATATCTATTAAATATCATAGCTTCATTCTTAGACTCAATTCTACTACTTTCTAGCATTCTATACTTTATTTATTTCAAGGTTAATTCCTAAATTGGGGTTTGACCAAGGCAAACCCCTCCCCCCCCAAAAAACAAACCTCTATTTCTTGCAAGTATAGGTTTAGGACTGCAGATTTGGACTCAGATCTAGATACCCTTTTTGGCTTTCTTCTGGACTCTGTGAATAGATTCTCTGTTAGATCTATGTAGGTCAAGGTTGACATTATTGGATCAAGTTTGACATTTATGGGTCAAGGTCAACCTTTTTCATAAGACAGTGTCAGATCGGAAAAAGATTTCTGGGTTTTGTTCATCTCTGCGTTCTGGTTTCGGATCATACTTCAATTTTTCTAGAAACAGAGTGTAGACCTTAGAAAATAGCATTCTTTGATATACAATTCTTTAAGGTTAGTACATTTCTCCTATTTCTTCAATTACTGTCATATATCATATCTATATATTCAATTAACAGAATTTAAGATCTCCTTCTTTACTCTCTTTTCCAAATAGTTGATTCATTTGTGCATTGAGCCTTCTTTGGGGTTAATCAACTTGGATCTTCCTTTTGTGCATTTGAGAATAGAAGAAGAGCATCTTATCTTCTCCTTGATCACAATTGCAATATACAATCAATTCAATGCAATTTAAATGAAAGGTTAGGGAAATACACAATCAAACCCTAATAAAACTAAATAAACACAAAAGAAAGAAAGATTTTCTTCCTTTACACCCCCGAAAGGTGATAATCCTTGTGCAAGGAAAAATTAATTGCCCCAAGATACTCATCATATCGTGCCCCCATTTGCATTTGGAACCAGATAATATGGTATCATGACTGGAGTCATTGCGTGCTTGGTGATAGCCATATTTTGATTAGCAAATGGGTCTGTACCTAAGTCTATGAACAAGCGATTTTCATTCTATGCCAATTTTGTAGGGATAGTGCATGTTTGTACCCTTATAATCACAAAATTTTCAAAAACAAACATTCCTTATCAAAACCATGACAAAAACAACTTGCTTTGTGTGTGTGTCACTAAAATTTGCATAATTCAAAACACCTTGCAAGCATTCCAAAAAAGGGTGACTCTATTCAAAACGGTGGTTGATTCCTTTGCACAAAAGTTTTCAAGAAATTACTCCAAATTTTGCTCAAAAAAATTGGTCCTAAAGCATTGTCCTTAAGTTCTTGTTGTCTTGATTGCTCAAAAACATTGGTCCTAAAGCATTGTCCTTGGTTCTTGTACTCTTGTTGGTCAAACCAAAGGTCGTTTCTAGTGTCTATTTCATCATTTTTGGGAGGGATAACCTATTTGGTCATTGTCAAAATAGAGACCATTTGTGTACATCTTTTGGAAAAGTCTTATCATTGATTCAAACACCCCTTTGCAGACTACTTGAACCTTATGTTGTCACATATATCCAAATCAGTCAAACGAGTCTACAATTTTCCAAAATTTCTATAAGATTTTACCCCAACTTTGTGAGGTCATAACTTTTGACTCGGGGCTCAAAATTCAGAACCGTTTACACCGTTGGAAAGGTCTCCAAAAATTCTACTTTTGTCTCTAAAATAGCGTGCCTATGATAACACAATTTTAGAGAATGGTGAAAGTTTCAACTTCCAAAAATGAGCATAAGACCTCCAAAAATGCAAATGATCAAAAGATGTAAAAAAAAATTCAAAAAAAAAAGGTGAAAATTTTGCATTTTTTATTTTTTCTCAAAACGATCATACATGCTCATGATCTCTTGGATACATCAAATTCAAGGTATTAAGAGACAAACCTCATCACAAGAGACTATAATTGTTCATTAAGACACTTGAAGCAATCACAACATGGCTAAAAACAAAGGGGCTGAACACTATAATCATAACAACAAGGAAGAAGAAGAGCTTATTGCAGCCTTATCAAAGAAAATCCAATCATTACAATCTCAAATTCAAGACTTGAAAGAGGAAAAGGATACATCATCAAAAGTGCCTTCACTACGATGAATTTTTTCTTCTATCTATGATCATGATTCACACATATCTTCCTATTCTTCAAGAAAAGAGAGACCTACTTATGGTGATCTTATCTTTGGTCAAGAGGTTATTCCACAACATCACACTAGTCGGGTTTTTTATTAACATCCTCATAATACTGAATCCAACATCTCATTGGAGAGTTCAAGTGAATCTACATTTCCATGGGATAGAGCATTTACTCCTTTGGGACAATCTTATGAATCCATTTTGGAAGAACTTCTCGAAAACAATCTTATCATGTTGCCTCAAATCACTTCATGTGGTTTTGTATTCTTGAGAAACTATTGTGTCTATCATAGACATAATGAACATACAACTTCAGATTGCATGGAGTTGAAGCATAAAATCCAAGATCTTATTGATGAGGGAATAATTGAAAATCTTAATGATTCATCTAATCAAGATCAAGATCAAGATACTACTCCCAAGCATGATCAAAATCGTCCTATGTCTAGCAATGACCCATATGTCACCTCCACTTCTTCCACCATTCCTCCATCTCATGAAACTTCAAAGCTATCCACATTATCTGCATCAAACAAAGAACTTAATTCTTTTCTTGATAACTATGTCTACCCTCAAGGGCTGCCTTTAAAAGAAATCCAAGCTAATATAAATCTTGTTGCAAGTCTATTCCACACTTCTGAGATCAAAGACCCTAAGCTTTCATGTGCTTTAATGCCTATTCTGTATGATTCTCTAGCAACCCTTCAATAATCCCTCATGAAGATTAAAACTCCTACCTTGTCCTTAGAAGTGGTTTCATGTCAAGAGGATGATCTGAAATATGAAGAAACAAGTTTTACTAATGATCAAAATCAATACATTATCCTATCTCCTCCAACATTTGATGAGGGTCCCATATCCTTAAAATTTGAAGATGATCCCCTCATATCTTTTCATTTCTTCCAATAATATATTCCTCCATCTCAAGAGCTACATAACCCTACATCTCCTAAGAAAGATCAAGATATTCATTCTACTTCCAATGAGCTTATTGAAAATCAAGAGCAAATTATTCTCTCTGCATTATCCAAAGATCCTTGTCAAGATCAAAAAATCTCATCATCCCCTTGTCATATTCCTCCACATCCACCTCAAGAAACCATCATTCCTCCAACTCCATGGCATGATGATAAATTCCCTCAAACTTCAGTGGTTCCTATCAAAGTTGTTTCTATCGATATAAAGATGACTCCTAACAATGAGAGCTTTGGCCATGCAACTCACTCTAATGATGTTGATATACCTTACATGTCTTATCTTCCTCCATTTAAACACAAACATATATCTTCCCCATCATCCAAATCCATCCTTAGTCCCTATATCCCAAAGTAAAAACCATCAAACCTTCCATCTATATTGGGTCCTTATATTCCTCCATCCATTATGCCTATTACTCCTAGCTTGTCATCCACTTATCCTATCCCCTATCGCGATCAACAAAGACATGCATCCTTGAACCCTTTGTATCAACTTATCCACATGAACTAGCCATATCAACCTTATTCATCTACAATTCCAAAGTCTTTTGGAAGCAATTTGGATGTCAAACAAAGAAAGAAGAAATCCAAGAATCCACTTACATATGAAGATCACCATGTTTAGTCTAATCAACATGTGAATACAAAGAAAGAAGAAATACTATTGAGACTACAAAGGTCCACCAAGCAAACAGAAAAATAAAATAAAATGTGGGTTCCCAAATCCCTCCTTAAATAAATGCATTCTAAAGCATCGCAAAAGAAAGAAAAATCAAAGACTGTGTGGATCCCCAAGTCATTCTTAAAATATTAGCATACAAAATAAAAATTAGAATTGACATACAAGCTTCCAAAGCCTTCCACTCCATTTTCTTCCAAATCTATTTTGGGTCCTCATATCCAAAAATCCATTTCTTTGAATAGTTCACCATCTTCTCCATCCATATTGGGTCCTTGTGTACCAATATCTGTATCCATTCCTACATTGAAACCTTAAGATATTTCATGCCCTTTTCCTCTATCATTCCACCATCCTTCAAGATGTGTGTTGATGTTGATCTTGCCAATGTTTCCATCTTTTCTTCCACAAAACTTTCAATACCCTACCCAATATCCTATACCTACCTACTATCCTTCTATATTGGGTTCCTACATCCCATCCATCTCATATCCTTCCATTCCTCTCATCTAATCCATCGCATAAATCCTTGGCTACCATCTTCGGCCTTATACTCCATATCATGCTTCTCTACCATCACCTTATCAGCATCTTTGAGCATACTTTAAGTGGCCTTGGCATATCATATCATATCCTTCAAAGGAGCACTATCCAAAGAGGAAGAGGTATAAATTCTTCCCTAAAAAAAATGGAGAGAGATTGAAGAAGAGAAAAAGTGCCTTGGTGACAACCTGGTAAACATGCACCTTGGTAGCAAAAGTAAAGAGAAATAAATCCATCCTAAGGTGAAAACCACTTCTTGTAGTGCCTTGGATAAGTACTGTGATGAAAACCTAGCAAACAGGTGTCATGCATAATTCCTCCTACTTGCACACTTCACTTGGCAGAAAGTTCCTTCCATGTCATCTTATCCATCGTATCTTTCATCCAGATAGCCCATGCACATCCATGTTCCTTCTGATGATCTTGACAAGGTTGAGCCTATCCATGAATGCTTTGCATATTGGTATCCATATCTATGATACCCTATCATGATCTTTCTTATCCCAAGCTTATCCTCACTATCCATGAGCATCCTTGCACTAAATCAAAACACTATCCCAACACTATCCTATCAGTTTGACCACTTGGTCTTGGTCAAAAGGAATAATGGAGAATGCAACACATGTTCTCATAATTCTCATGATATGTCCACTCTTTTGGACTACAAGCTATCCCACATGCTTTTTATGACATCAGGTCATTTCCCTATATGCTATCTAGCACCGCTTCCTGAGATAACATTGCTATATTCTTGATCCCTAGCTTGGGTAATCTTGAGGAGACTATCCTTGAAGGTGGCATTCACCCGCTTCATCCACCATTGCCAATCCACTTTTGATCTATCAATCCATTTGTAATTTCCTACACCTTGCTAGACATTGGGGCCAAACCAATGTGATCATGCTTGAGAATTAGTAATCTCTAAAAATCCAAAAAAAAACATTTTAAAATCTCTAAAAATCCAAACAAATCATAAAATAAAAAAATAAAAAAAAATCATCAAATCTGCATTTATTCTCATTGCTTGTGCATATCTTGTATATCCTTTGCATCCTTGTACAGTCTCAGTATTTTTGTATCTTATTGTCATAGCTTGGAACTAGTCCATATCTCATCCTTGAGACAATCATACCTAGCTAGGGGCAAGTTCTTAGTCATCCTAGGGATTCAGTTACTAAATTCAACTATCGGTCCAAGAGGAGTCCACCACATTACCTATCAAATATCAGGTGCTCTACTATATTACAATACTGGTGTTTCTCAACACCCACAAGCTTAAACAAACAGTGTTTCTTAACACTCATCAAACAAACAATGATCACAAAAAAAAAACAATTACACACAATCAACTAACGGTGTTTCTCAACATTACCTATCATCAATAGCATGGTTATTAATATTATTTTTTTTATTATGTCTTCCAAGTGACTCTATGATGTCTTTGTACTAGAGAATCAAGGATAGGGGGCATGATATTTTCTATATCTGGTGTCTTCTATCATTGATTATTGATTGTGACATTTTATTTGTTTGCTTCTTGAAAGTTCATTCATAATAGTGTGCAAATCTATCTTAGGACATGATCATCAAATAATCATCGAGGACATTTGCATATGAAAAGGATTAATTATTGTTTGTTAAACTGTGCAAGCAGTATTCATATCAACATGGTCGCCTAAGTACCAGTGGTGGTTGTAATTGCTTATAACTAACACCTAACAACTAACAGCTCTATGATGAAAATAAGCACAATATGAAGACAAATATGGAAGATTGCATCACATTCTAGGGGCATTCATTTTCATTCTAGCATGCATCTACCTTGATCAAAATCACCTCACGGAGGAAAATCTATCTGCAACATGGTTGAGTATCACATCTAAGATCCTTGAATCTATCATCATGGTTGATCATTATTTTCTTACAACATCATTATTAGGAGCTCAATTGAAATGGATTCTAAATCAATCTTCTGCATCATCAACATCAATCCAATCTTTGGAGTCAATTAAACATTTTATCAACTCATCAATACAACATCATTCAACATTCTTACATCACATTTTGATCTCTCTCCTGAGGGGGCATTATCATCATCATCATAAATATTATTACCTCTGGATCATCAAACAACTTTGTTATCAAATCTGATGTGTTATATCAAATGTTTTTCATTAAATCAATCATCAAACTGAATCTAGCAACAATTATTGATCATATCAAAAATCTCATCTAATCAAACTAAATCACATTGATTAGGGGCATATCGATTTCAAAGCATCACATCAAATTGATAGTCTCTTCATCATAATCAAATCAATTTTATCAACACTAGGAGCATATCAACTTCAACAAGATCTATATCAAGTTGGTTGTCTCAATCAAGATATCAAATTGGTTAATCAATCTTATCAACATCAATATTTGAAGTATCTCTTTGGTAGATAATTAGTTTCATCACATCATATCAAATTGGTTACACTAGCTATTACTAATGATCTCTTATCCAACATCGCACCAAATGTAGATTCATATCGACATCAGACATCAGATTTTCTTTGAATCAACGCACTGCTCACACATCGATTCAAAGAGGGGCAAATGTAATCTCCTAAAATTGGTTCAGTGAAAGCAATTGCCCTAAATGATAATCAAAATATTCAATCTCCTAATCATGATCAAATCAAGACAATCTTCAACATAATTGTGTAATTGAATTCAATCAATTCAGTTGCATAATTCATCAACCATCAAACATCAAGGATCACTCATTGATTAATACTCCTAGCTATTTAATTATATCAAAATCAAAAATCCCATGGCTAGTGATATTAATTAAAGTGATTTAATTAATTGTCCTATTATCTTCTCAACTCACAAAATGAAAAAGCATTTAAGTCTAACCAATGAGCTTCAATCACATGGATCACTCAAGGTCCTAATCTTAGCCATCCCTCATGGATGCATCTCAACCACTCAATTCAAATTTGAATTTGAGTCTTTCCCTCCAAAGGAAAATCTATAAAAGCAAATTCATCGAGGCTATTATCAAGATAGATCCTCATTTGCATAGACATAATACTAGTTTCATTTCTAGCTCATATATTCTAGCTCAATTTTTCATTTTAGAGGCATTCTCAATTGAATCTTCCATTTCATGATTGTCAATTCTATGATCTAACTATATCATATTAAAATGGAAGAACTTCCATGTTAAGAATGTTTAGCCCTCCTTAGGGGATGTTTTTGAGCTCCATCATATCATCCCCCCATTTCTGCATCACCCTCTGCTTCTCTGCTTGTTTAGGACCCTGATTGGGCCTCTCCGAGCACCTTCTACCCCACTTGGCATGTTTTCTAGGGGTTCTGACCCCCTGGGTCAAGGTTGACCTTGACCTTGACCTAGGTCAGGGTTGACCTTGACCCTGACCAGGGTCCCCCTTTCAAAATTGGAAGCTTGTCGGCTACCGAGGGTCATCCAAAATTTAGTTTTCCCACTTTCGGGTCGGTTGTTTCAGGTTCCAAAGCATTGATTCCTAAACTATATTTAATATAGGTACTCTTCTAGGGGCATGGGTCTAATTGGAATTTAATTATCCTATGTCATCCTCCTTAGAATATTGTGCCCTAATTCCATATAAAAGGAAGCCTCTCTCTCTCATTTTCTCTAAGCCTTCTAAGTGCAAAAAGCTCTAATCAAGATTTTGTCAAGAAGAAAAAAGTTCAAGCATCCATTGTTCTACATATTTCCAAG
>MU227632.1:32383-48832 GCA_018584345.1 Thuja plicata | reverse complement strand
CAATCATTTCTAATAATCCCACTCCTATTCTTCCATCTTCCATCCCTAGTTCTTCTCATACTTTTGTTAAGGCTCAAACTATGGTACAAGATGATGATGTGCAAGAATTTCTAGATTTACCTTCTCCATCTTATCCTATCCATGGTGATAATAAAGGGAAATCCAAAGAAACTTCTCCTAAAACCATTTTTCCACCTTACACAACATTATCTCATAAGCATCATAATCAATCATCTCCCATAGATGCTATGCAAGATAGGTATACTACTGGATACACTATGGTTGATAAACAAGGTTATACGGGTTTAGGGCTTGGTGTTAATGAACATGGCATTAAAAACCCGATCAATGTATCTCCTAAATATGATACGCATGGTATAGGTTATTCATCTTCTCAATTTCACGTGGCTGATATTAACTATCATCCTCCTCTTGATATTATTCTTCCAACACCTACCTTAGATCATCCTGATACTCCTCAAGATGTGGCTTAAAAAGTGTATGTCCAGCTAATGAATTCCAAGAAAGAAAACTTTAAACCTATTCCAAAAAATGATTTACATAAGTACAAATTTCCTTTCCACAATAGTAATAAACATTTACTTTTTGACTATGTGCATTTCAATCTATATGTTAGAGAAAGAGATTCTCTTGGAATTATATCTTATTCCCGAGCAGTATTACAATTTCTTCATAATTGTGATATAGGGTATTCCCCTCATTCTTCTACAAATTAGATTGCATTTATCCTCTTGTCTATTTATTGGGGGGCAAGAGGTATCTTATTCCAGTCTTCTAGGATCCATTTCTACTCTTAGCATATCTTTTGTGTTGAGTGTAATTGGTTATTCTTTCTATTTTCTATCCCTATAAATCATTTGTGATATCTTTTCTAAGAAAACATTTGTTTTGTAAGGATATCTCTTTGCTATGAAATCTCTTGATATAATATATCCCTTGCCTTCACTCCTGGGGGGAAAGGTATGTTCTTTCTTCCTCTATCTAAGGAGCTACTTTCCTTAGCTTAGTGGCATGTGTTTATCTTACAACATTATTTCTTTATAAAGATTTATGTTTTGACCATTGATATCCTCTTATATCAAAGGTGATTGTCCTAGGTCATTACCTCTACTTTATTTCGTAAACTATGTTTTTGATAAACTCTTGCTCTTGCTTTGGGTTAGATTTTGATTCCTTCATCCAAGGATTCCTCTTCCTCTTGATCACAGGGGGCTTGTTGATTTGATCTTTTTTCTCTCTTTTCTTTAGAAGATGACATTTTATCCTAAGCACTCCTCTGTGGTAGGGCTCTTGTTGATAAGATCTCTTCCTCTTTGAGGATCCTTTTTCCATAAGTTACATATCCATTTCATGATTATCTATGTTCTTAGAGGTAAGGGTCAATACTCTTCACTAAGAATATGGTATACATTGTTGTTAAGCTGGATATCTCCTTACCTTGTGAAGTAGGTATCCTCTTCCTCTTCCTTATCCTGCCCGATGGGTAGCCATGATAAGGAGGGGGGAATATATAGGGTCTCCCTTGTATTATAGTTTACATTTATTTACATTTTATAGCATGCTAAATCCTTGGAAGGTAACGCACATAAGTTGCTAAATCCTGAGAAACACGCATTTTTACTTTTATTTTTGCTAAATCCTTGGAAGGTAACACACATAAGTTGTTAAATCTTGAAGAGATATGCACCCTTTTTATTTTTATGTGAAATCCTTGAAAGGTAATGCACATAAGTTGTTAAATCCTGAATGGACACACATTTTATATACCATGGTGATACAAGAGTGTGGATCTATGGATATTTTCAAAACCCGTCAGAAGATGCATTTACAATTACAAGCATAGTTTTTGGGTGAACCTGTTTGGATCTCCCTCCATGGTGATTCATAGCAAGGTAGGCACCTTACTAGGTAAGGCTATCACTTTCCCTTCTCTCTTTCTCTTTCATGCTAGTAGGATTAGATCATGAAGCTATGTTATCTATGGTGTTGTTCTTGTCTTACTTATGTAGTCATGTATGTTTTCTATGATTAATTTCTCTTTAGTTCCACATATTTATGTATGTATGATGAGTTAGAATCCTTTGTCTAAGGACTCATGTCCTTGACTTAGTGATTTTCTATTTTTTTGCAATCCACCGGTGTCATTCTTCTAACTTTACCGTGAGCACGTTTGATTTCTGTACTCCCGCAAAAGTGGGGGCTTAATGTATCATCTTAAAATAGAAGCACTTCCATGTTAAGAAAATTTATCCCTCCTTAGGGAACTTTTTTGACCTCCATCATATCATCCTCCCATTTCTACATCACCCTCTACTTCTGTGCCTGTTTAGGACCCTGATTGGACCTCTTCAGGCACCTTCTACCCCACTTGGCATGTTTTCCAGGGGTTCTGACCCCTTGGGTCAAGGTTGACCTCGACCTTGACCTAGGTTAGGGTTGATCTCAACCCTGACCTATGTTAGGGTCAACCTTGACCCTGACCAGGGTCCCCCTTTCAAAATTGGAAGCTTGTCAGCTGTCGGGGGTCATCCAAAATTCAGTTTTCCCGCCTCTGGGTGGGCTGTTTCAGGTTCTAAAGTGTTGATTCCTAAATTATATTTAATATAGGTCCTCTTCTAGGGGAATGGGTCTAATTGGAATTTAATTATCCTATATCAGCCTCCTTAGAATATTGTGCCCTAATTCCATATAAAAGGAAGCCTCTCTCTCATTTTTTCTAAGCCTTCTAAGTGCAAAAAGCTCTAATCAAGATTTTGTCAAGAAGAAAAATGTTCAAGCATCCATTGTTCTACATATTTCCAAGCTTTCAAGGTGTTCAATTATTCCTCTCAAGCATTCAAGGTCTCCATTGAAGATCAAGGATTCAATCTTTCAAGCCTTTGAAGGGATTAGGTGCAAATATTCAAGATTCATCATTCAAACCCTAGATCTAGCCATCATGGTGGTGTGATCTTCCTTCAAGATCCTTTGTGCATCCTCAAGATTCTTTCATACTCTCTTCAAGGTGGATTCCAAGCATAAAATCATGGAGGTTTATGGTTTCTAAAGTCCATTCTTTCATACTTACATACTTTCATGCATTTGAATTACAATTGCATATCTATTGAATATCATAGCTTCATTGTTAGATTCAATTCTACTACTTGCTAGCATTCTATACTTCATTGATTTCAAGGTTAATTCTTAAATTAGGGTTTGACTAAGGAAAACCCCTCCCCCACAAAAAAAACCCTCTTTTTCTTGTAGGTACAGGTTTAGGATTATAGATTTGAGACTAGATCTGGATACCCTTTTCGGCTTTCTTTTAGATGGCGTGAATAGATTCTCTCTCGAACGTGTGCAGGTCAGGGTCAACATTATTGGGTCAGGGTTGACATTTGTGGGTCAAGGTTGACCTTTTTCATAACATGACATCAGAATGGAAAAATATTTATCGGTTTTGTTCGTCTCTGCATTCCGGTTCGGGATCATCGATCAGTTTTTCTAGAAACAGTCTACAAACCTCAGAAAATAGCATTCTTTGATATGTAATTTCATAAGGTTGGTTCATCTTCCTATCCTTTTCAATTACTATAATTAAACATATTCATTTAATCAATTAACATAATTTAAGATCCCTTCTTTGTTCTCTTTCCAAATAGTTGATTCATTTGTGCATTAACCCTTCTTTTGGGTTGATCAACTTGGATCTTCCATTTGTGCATTTGAGGATAGAAAAGGAGCATCTTATCTTCTCCCTAATCACAATTGCAATACACAATCAATACAATAAAATTAAATGTAAATTAGGGTTAAGGAACTCAACACACTTTAAGCAAATCAAACAACAAATTAACAAATAATATCCTTACCCCTTTCCACCTCTTTACACTAACATGCTTAATCTAAGAGAAACTAAAAATTAGAGTAGGATATTCATGACTAGGAAGCAATAATTTGATTTCTCAAGGTTTTCTATGCTTTTCATTGATTTGATCTTACTAACCTTGGATATAGTGAGTTATTGAGTGTTTGTGTGCAGTATACTTCCAGGATACATAATAACACATCACAAGAGGAAGTAGTTGATGATCATATTTTTTCATTAGGATACAAAAGAAATAGTTTTGGAACCATCGGTAACATGATCACCGAAAGACAAGTTTATAGTGTAACCCAACACAACAGTTTATAGTGGTCACTGAAAATGCTAAATGCACTATCACTGACAGACATTTTATAGTGTAAACTGACAAAATAGTTTACAGTGTAAACCGACAGACAAATTGAAAGAGTAAACCGACAACATAGTTCATAAAGGAACCCAAGAGGAAAGACTATAGAGAAACCCAAGCACCAGTCTACTGAGAGACATCTTTTATTCTGAGAAATGTGGATTTGAGTTACATGTCAGGTAAAACACTTGAGTTTTATAATTAGCTTTAAATCTTATCTTTAAAACTATTTCTTGAGGGACAAGTAAAGCATATGTAATTTTTTTAATCAGTCTAACTGATTGTAAACATGCAAACTAGGAGATCAAGCTCATGTTGTAAACCTTTGATCATAGAGTTTTTATTGTAAAGCATGAAACTAAAATATATCAAGTACATTGTATAAATAGATGTAGAAATCAATTAGACATTGATGATTGTAGCCGCAGAAGAAATCTATGGATCAGACAAAGATTTTTATGCAGAAGGAAAAAAAAAGATGAAATCAGTTATCAAGAACAAGATTCAAGGCTACCGAGTAGAACAAAGGTAGTAATCAATCACTATAGATGATACATATACATGTGTACTTAAAGGATATGTATTCAGCAATTCAGGATTGCATATCTTTAGGTCAACAAGTATTTTTTACTACATTCTAACAAGTGTACCAAATAGAAGAAATCCTTTAAGAAGGTGGATTTAACAATCCTTATGTAAATCTCTTAACCAAGTGCACACTTAACAGTGCAGCTAAATTTATTAACCGAGTAGACCTAACCAGTCTAAAATGTTACTCCTAACAAGGTAAGATCATCAGAAGTGATCAAACTTGTAGCCTTAACTGACACCTTCCATTTTGTAGATAGTGAAGCTTTGTGGGTTTCATCCCCACTAAATTTTTTACCTTCTAACAGGGGTTTTCTGTGTTACCAATTCTTGTTTCATGTGTACTTAAATTTCATGAATGTTTACATGCAATTAATTTTATGATTTGATATTACATGCATAAGATAGAAAAGAATCAATGGTCGGTAATGCAAGAACAAAGTACTAATGGTTAAATGATAAAAAGTTTTAAAGGTACTGAATCACCCCTCCCCTCTCAGTACATACCATTCCATTATTCCAACAATTGGTATCAAAGCTAGATCTCTTATTTGGAAAATTTTAAATCACTTGAGAGAAAATATTATACAATGGAAAGGTATAAGCTAGACGAGAATATTGAGAATCAAAAGTTAGAGATACAAATATTCTATGAGAAATACAAAGCAATAACAACCAAGATGAGAGAGCTACTAGATGAAATAAAATCTATGGCATCTCGTTACAATGAAAAAGACTATAATGAAGAAGAGATAATTGATTTATTTGAGTCATTAGGATCTACATCTAGTAATACATCAGACACATCTGAAGGAAGCATTACAATTCTAATTGAAAGAAATCAACATTTGACAGAACAAGTAAAGATACTAGAAATTAGTCAAGAGACACAGATGGTAAGGATGATTTATGTTATGAATAATGCTAGACAAGTTGAACAAGAAAGAACACTAGCTATTGATGACAGGAGGAAGATCACTGAAAAAATATGAGAGAGAGAGAGAGAGAGAGAGAGAGAGACTTACTGAACATCATCATAAGATCACCAATCAAATAGTTCTTATGAGTCATGAGGCAAATTGGGTGAACATAGAACTCAATGGGAAATTGGAAGATATTGGTGAGATAAGAGAAGAAAATGAGAGACTGAAGCATGAACTGAGGATTCAGAAAAAGCATAATGATATGATCAAGAAAGCTGAAGATAATACCAAAAGAATGGATATTTTATGAATGAACAAAGAAGAGTCAACAACAATACCGGTCTAGGGTATACCGAGCATGAAGAATCATCAAATCAATCTAATAAAAAAGATGTCTACACAAATCCAAGACCAAGGAAGTAGTCATGCAATCACTGTGGAAAACCAAGCCACACCTCAAATATTTACAGAAGCAAAGCTAAAGGTATTCCTAAATCCACATTTACATTCATAGGAAATTGTTATAACTTTAACAAGCATGGACATAAAGCATATGAATGTAAATCTAAGGTGAAACAACCAAAGAAGGAATACTACATGGAAAAATATTTTCCTACTTGCAAAATGCATGGGAACACATCTCTTGAATGTAGGAAGAAGAAAAGGAAAGAATGGAAGCCAAAAGAACAAGATAATGCTTATCAACCAAGAAGAGTCAATAACTCATATGTTTGGGATTACAAAACATGGGAAAATTGCACAACCTATGGTAGATATGGATACATATCTGCAAACTGTATGAGGAAATGGATAAGAAGGTCTAGGAATTGGAATAACTCTAGAATGGTATGCTTACACTATCATATGGTCGGTCATCTAAGAAAGGACTATAAAGGTCGAGTGACAGATTCGAGCTCTTTTTCCAATGACAATACCATTTAAGACATCAAGAAGATGAGAAAAAAAATGTGGAGGAAAGCTACAAACACTGATGATGCTGGACCAATCAACACAATTGGTGACACCTTATCCAATGGATCTAGTGATATCACTACCCCACCTAAGCAGAATAAGTAAGTATGGAACTGCACTATACAAGGCTATATTTTACATCAGTTCAAATATACATTAATAATATGCCAAACTAGCATGAATAAAGATGAACTATGGTATTACTTGTTACAAACTTGTGAATCTGATCTCGTCGGTCAATACACATTGAGAATTGTTGGTGTACATATAAAATCTAAGTTGTTAATGTAAATTGAGCATTGTCGCTAATCATGTAAAAAGACAATGAAGTCTTCGCTACATACCGAGCATTGTCGATGGACATATGAAAAGTGCAACCAAGTTGACACTTACCTTGAGTAGTGTAATCTCACTAAGAATGAATTTGGTATGTTCCCCGAGCAACTTCATCTTTGACCATCGAGAAGTAGGTAAAGAATTTAATGCACCACTTAGGACATCATATATAAAAGGGAAACAGAAAGCTCTTTCTTTCACAAAACAATTAAGAGAAAAGAGCAGAGTGAAGAAGATAGCATAGAGTGAAGAAGAATGACCAAATTGTAGAGCGACTCACAAACGCATTCAAAGCTACTTCGAACAGATTTCAGCATCTACAGCAGATCAAGTGAGTAACTAAGACTCACTGAGAAAACAAATTTGTTTACAGAAAAATCCCTAAAATCTCAAAACATGGAAACCACTTCACAAGATTCCAAGATCAAGAATGTGAAAGATAAAAAGGTCATCCTAATCAAGAAATCTACATGTGAAGAGCCTAAGTACATTTTCTATCCTGAGGTTTCTTCACAACCCGACAATGCTAGAGCATTCTCAAGCATACCACCTAGGGTTTTTTTTTTTGAGGATGTCTGAGCCTATATCCACTGTAAGTTTGCAGAGATCAGAGATCTCAAGGTTGAGGAAGATTAAAAGAAGATTTGCATAGATGGAAACATCAAGGATAAACATAAACACATTAAGGTAAAAGGGTTGAAAAATGCCCTAATGTTCTCGAAGGAATTTAAAACTGAGTGGATCCAGATATTTCTAAGCCGGATACATGACCGAAAGATGTGGCTGGACATTCCAAAACTTATCACCAAGGATGTAATACACATAGTAACTGGTTATCCAGTAACCGACAAGGTCAAAGCACTCAAAGATCCTCCTCACCCTGACATAGAAAAGCTAGTAGGTGCAGTATGGGATGGAAGAGGTTTAAAGGTAAAATCCATCACTGATCTAGAACTGAAGTTTGGTGCATGTGTACTGGGATACAAGATATTCCAAGCCAGCTGGTTAAACAAAATAGCATGCAGAGTAGTTGACACTGCCCATAAGATTGTGAAGAAGGGTCTTCAACTGGATCTATCTGAGCTTCTACTGAAGCAAATAGAGGAGAACATGAGGACCATTAGATCAACAAAATCTAATTCATGTAATTTCAGTTCACTCCTCATGTGTATATTCTTCTACTTTCAAGACTTTTTCCCATCTATCAGTAATGTCAATTGGGAAACTACTCGACCAGTAACAATCCAAATTAGTGAATTTATCAAGTCACTAGGGGACAAATTTACATCAGTTATGGATGCATATTTCACCAGATTTAAAGATAGAATGCACAAAAGGATGAGGATACTTGAACAACTGGTGGAAAAGTATAAGGATGATATATGTTTCACAGTGGATACTGACACCACCTTGATTGAGCTAGATGTATCGAGGATAGCATGGTTAGGACCACTTGATTATGTAATCAACGTTGATCAGGCCACAAATGTTATTGAAGCATTATTGATTGATCCACTGGACAAATCATTACCAAGATTTGGAACTTATGAAGAAGATAAGGCCATAATCAAAATAGGCTTATTTATAAAGATGATAGACCAAAGGAAGAATAAGATCATCAAAACACTTGAGAAAAAAATTTCAGTAGATGATAAAGATTCAGAGAAAGAAGTCACCAAGGGATAGTCACCCATTGATGAACGTGAACAATTGAATGATTTTGAGTCCACAGAATATGATGTACCACCACCAAAGAAACCAAGGACTATTGTAGCATCAAGAATAAGGAGTCAGATTACCAAAGATGCATATTCCTCACCGGTGAAGAAAGGTATAGTTAGGACCTATAAGAGAAAGCCTCAAACCAGGAAATAGGCACTAAGGAAAAGAAGAAAAACATCCAAGGAAAAGAGGAAAAAGATGACACTGCACAAGATGAGAGTGAACAAGCACTCCAAATAGAAAAGAATAAAGTTCCCAAGAAAATTGATGAGATTGTTGCATCAATATTCAAGATAGGTAGCATATGAAATGCTAAGATAAGGAAATGGCTAACCTTGTCTCCTGAGGATCAGAAAAAGATTGAAGAAGCCATCATACAGGAAATGATTTCATTCAATTATGTACCTATATAGTTTAATAATATGATGTCACAAGAACTTTATGAAAATATATCAACAAGGTGGACATATGCTATGAAAACAAAAAAAATAGATAAGGGAAATATCCCTAGTTACAATTATGCCACCCGAGTCAAAGATGGAAGAAATTGATGAAATGAAGAAGAAGAATACAAAGAAGTTCTCAGAAAAATTGAGAGCCTCCAAAGTATTACATGGTGGATTAATAGAGCTTGACAAAGAAAGTGATGAAACATGGAATGAGATATTCAATCCACCTAAGGGGGATTCAAGCCCCGTGCAACTATTAGCTCTTACCGAGACTCCTCACAATGAAGAGAAATAGGCTACACCAATCCCGAAGCACATTCTTATAAATGACACTAAGGAAATTAATCCAGTCAAATTGACAACAGATGCATCCAAGGCCATGGATGATGTAACTCAAATACTTCAATCATTAGGGGATACTACAGATGAAAAAATCAAAGATATAACTATAATTGATATCATTGGAGGTGATCCTATAGATGAAGTAAATAATGATGAAGATATAAATGTGACTACCGATCAAGGAGAAGAAAAGGAACAGGAAAAGGAAACACAAGATGTTGCACAGGTCAATATACCAGGTCAAATGCCTTTATTGATACAAGCTATCAATATCATCTCAGAAGAAAAGGAGAAGACACCTAACCATGATGCAAGCATACCCGAGGACAAAGGTGATGAGGAGCAGAAAGAACAAATGACGAACATAAATATATAAGTGGAGAAAAAAAAATTGATGCCAAGGATATCGAGGAAGAGAAAGCTAGAGAAAAATATAAGGTTGATGTAGAGACGTCTACATCAAACCGAGAGGTGAATACCAAGCAGCAGCATAAAGGCACAACACCTCTAAAGACTTCACCAAGTACATCAGACCAAGCAAAGGAACTTGCTATGGTAATGCATACAAGTGCTTCCACTACTCTTTCAAAGAAGAAGGAAAAATAAATAAAAATCCAGTCACCCTGGATGAGATTATACAAATACCTTAATGTGATCCAAGAACATTGGATCCAGAGTCACTTACAAAGTATGCAAAAATTTGTAAAAGGAAAGCTATACAAGACAAGATCAAAAAGGAGCACAAGGACACACATGTACTAGAAACTCCAAAGGATATACTATTGTAGATTGTACCTGACACAAAAATTTATCAAAGTGTCCCAATACTTGATCAATTAGCCATTCTCACTTAGGCCATTCTATCATAGAATGTGGAAGCTAACAAGGTGATAGAAGAACATGCATAAAATAAGTACCAATACAAATTAACAGATAAAATCAGCCAAAAAGTGGTAGAGAACAAGGTAAAGCTATCTAAACTGGTCAATACATTGGAACCAATTATTTCTAAAGTTATAACCTTAGTTCAGAACTTATACACAATAGAGAAATTCACTAAGGAGCATAGTGAAAAGATTGCTAAGATAGATGCAGATCTTAATGCTAGTGCACAAGGTCTCATAATCGATGACAATGCATTCAAGTTTCATTATGAGAAGGTTGTAGAATCTAAATGGTTGAGACTTGAGATTCAAGAGGCAGAATCCAAACTTCAAGATGAGGTAACCGAGCTCCAATCTATACTCCTACCAAATCTCACATTACTGCAACAACACATGACTTCGGCAAAAACACTAATTGCTACCACAGAGATGTTTGCCACTAACAGTATCTATGACATGCACACCCAAATAACATTGGAGCACATGGCCCTAGAACATCTCAAGGAGAAATGGGAGAAGATGATGGAAGATATAAAGAAATCCCATTCCCACATTTTTGACAATTTGTAAGTATAACACCTTTGTCATTATTCCAAAAAAAAGCGGGAAATGATATGATAAAAAGGGGAAATAATATGAAAAGGGAAATGATAAGGTGAAAGGGGGAAATGATAGAAGAGGATATATATGTGTAACTCCTAAATTTTGACTCATACCCTATGTGTTTTCATTGCCTAAAATCAGGAGTTTTCCATCTTAGAAGTAAAAATGTCAGCATAAATGTTTCAGACTACATTACATTTTCTGCTTGTCAGTTGAACTTGAATCTTGAACTTACTTAGTCCAAGGTTCAAGGTTCAATGTCACCTTACAGTGTGTTTTTCCTTTCTCTACTTTTATCTGAAAATGAGCGGCATGGTTTGCAAAGTCCAATCTCGCGATGAACTCTAAATATTGAACTTGTCTAGTTCAAGGTTCAAGGTTTAATTGCGGTCTTTATCTTGCATAAAGTGTACTAGAGTTTAGGATTTTGTCACTCACGTGGTCTTTTATAAACACACCAAAAGGAAGTAATGCCTTATTACCCATTGAACCTAATTTGTGAACTAGGCTATATCAAAGTTCATAGTTCAACCAAAGCTTGCATGTTGAATAGGTGAAAAGACATCGGTGACGTGACCGAAGTGACAGCTAGCATGTGATAATTTTATTCGCGCGTGCTGCGGATATAATCACCATTAGATATGACACTTAAATGTAATTTCAATCATTTAAGAGGTGCAACTCTTAATGACTGCATCAGGCAAAAACTCCTGTGGCATTTAATTAAGAGCTTGCATTGTCATTAAATGCAAATCTTATGTATTTTGTGGGAAATTTGTTATAAAATAAGAGTTTGTGTTGTTAGTCTTCTAGTGAATTTTTTCTGGCTAAATCAAATTGGTGGAGCAGCAAAAGGTATACTCTCATCTTGAGAAGCTTAGAGTGTATGGAATCTCTAGGTTAGTTTTTTTCTCTTCTAGAGTCCCTATTCAAAATTGAAGCCATTTGAAAAAGTTTGATATTGAAAGGCTCTATTTTCCTTCTGCAATTTTGGTCTTTTATAAGTATTTTCCTTAAGAAGTATGAAGTCCCTGCTCCCAAATTTTTCACGAACCTCCCCTTTGGTTAGTTCACTTCCCGAGTGTGATGACACAATGATAAAAGTGGGTGCCTTAGAGGAGATTCACAGTAAAATAAAAAGCCTTGTTTTTGGTTCTATAATAGAGAAGGTGGTGTTAAGTGGTCTAGCCGATGCAGCAAAATTTCCCCTAATGGCCCTCTATCCTAAGTTAGTAATGGAGTGTGTTAAAAGGTATGATAGGGAAGAAAGATATATTAAGAAAATTGATGAAAGCCCTCTGACCTTCATAAACCGATATTTCATCCTCAAAGCAATGGACATTCCAAAAAAGGATCCTTATGAAGGATGGATCATTGCTTCCTCCTACTTTATTTTCTCAACAAAGAAATAGATTTATAGAAATGAAATTGCCAAAAAATGGTTGTTGGAGGTGAAAAGGGGAGGTTCAAGGCTGCCCAAACCCCTTACAATAGATCATTTCAAGCCTGAAGTTGCATAATTAGTGATTTTATTGAACAGGATCAAAGGTAATAACCACGCTTATTACTGGCAGGACTAGATTTATTTTTTGATCCAGATAACCTCGGGAGGAGAAAATTTTAATGATTGGGCATACTGTATTGTTGATTAAATTCATCATCAGCTGGAAAATTATTCATAAAAGGCCGGTGGTTTCTATATGTCTTCTTATCTGTTCTATGCATTGGCTTGTACTAGAAAGTGGGATGGTTTATATCATGAATTACATGTTTCCAATGTGAAGGTGTATGATTATTATCATCATCTACAAAAGGAATTCCATGTTGACAATTTTATGAAAGTAAATGGTGTTTTTCTGGGAAGGTTGATTTTTGAACTGCAGGGCAACATTGAGTAGAGAATGTCAGAGGAGCCTAAGAAATTTGTTTATTTTTTTGGGAGTTTCTTCATACAATTAAGAAGGTTTACTTACATAAGAGTTGGTGGATTTGAGGGAGATCCATTCAAATTGCCTAGATATGCCTTGGACTTTCATGTTATAACTGAGGTTGGTCGCCAGTTAGCCCATGTACACAAAGACCTCAAAGAAAGGAAGGGAAGAGATAAATCTAGTTTTCCTATAGAGCTTGGCTTTTATTCCTATAAGAATTCTTCTGATGCTCTTAATTTGGAGCAAGAATTGAACAAACTAAAACTGAAAACCTTTCAGGCTAGGAGAGATTTTGACATTAGGGCGTATGCTGCATGATATTTCAATTTACCTTCTGAATTATGCCATGTCCCTGAAATGGAGGATTTCTAGGAAAATTGTGCAGATGATTTCGAAGTCAGAAGAAGATTATGGTGCAGATTTACACTTGGCCAAATAGTTGATTTGAAAATAGGAATTGATGTCGATGGAATAGAAGAGGGGGAAGATGAAGAGATAATTGATGAACATTATAAAGAGAAGTTTCAGGGGTTTCCACTCCTTGAAATTGAGTGGAATATTAAGGAAAGAGAGAGTATTCACATCAAGACTATCGATGTTACAAAAAGAACCGAAAGATGGATTGTGAGTAAAAAGATACCACCTTAGAGAAGGCACAATACTAGGGGATCAGTTCTTAAATCTCATGTTTAAAAAACTATCCTAATTTCTAATGAAAATGTTTTTGTTGCAGGTCCATCTAAATCTAAAAATACAAAAGTTGTTGAATCTAAAGTTAAGAAACAGAGGTCTCCGCATCCTATTCCACCCACGAGGACTTCCAAAAGAAAGGCTCTCAAAGAAGAAATCAAGCCAGTCGGAAAAAAGGAAGTGATCAATCTCAAGGAGATGGATACCATGATGGTAGATGAGAACACACAATGCTCTATATCAAAAGAAGCTATTTCCAAAAAAGATAATCAGCAAGAAGTTAAATATTCTATGATTTCTATGCCCACCAGTCCAACATAGGCAATGGCAGATTCTCAACAGTCACTAGTTCCCACTTTGAAATGGTTAGAAACGTCCATCAATAGAAAAAGAAATGTCCTACCATTAACACTACCAGTTGAAGATATGGTAAGAAAATATCTTGGTTCCTCAGAGAAACCAAAAAGGATCAAGATAGAGTCCAGGGTGGATATTGATGAAAAAATAGAGCACTGGTATGCTAAACGTGCAGTTCCCAAGAATGATAAGGAACTCTTTGAAGCTTCTACAGATGACTTCACAATTGAGAAGATAGATCTTGGATATGGGACCAGAGTGGCTGATTTAAAACACTTGGAAAAGTCTAGAAAGAAGATCATATACAGGTCTTTCAAGGATGAAAAAAATAAGAATGAGTTGAAAGCAAAAATAAAAAAGATGGCTGAATTCATTCAAGAAGTTTGGGACCCTAACCCTCTCCCGTTGACTATAGATTCACAGTCATTTGATCCACATTCACCAGAGGTTAGGAAAACCCTGGATCAAATTCAGAAAAACAAACTGATTGCAAATGCCTACACTAAATGGATCCAAGCCATGATATAGAAAGGAAGCAATTATATCAAACACTTGATTAAGACTCATGGAGTTGTTAGTTCAATTGTTACAGAGATTTTGGTGTAATTAGCAGAGTGAGAAAAACAGAATCAAAAATGGCTAAAAGTGATGAATCAGCTCTATGAAATAGAGAAATATGGGGTGAGTAAATTCCTAACTGAGAAGCCTTCTCCAGGATTGGATGAAGATACTCTCTATGTCTCCATCAAGTGTATTGAGTGGAGGAACTCCATTATTAAATCTAGTCATGATAAGACCACCTACATGTTGAGTGAATCAAAAGGGTTGATGGACACCATGTAAAAAGATCTCAAATGTTTGAACATCTCACTTATAAAGGAAGATACTCAAAGTATCAAAAGAGCAGAGGAATTGTTAACGGAGTTTGAGAATGAGATTGTTGCCATCAGAGATACTAAAGATATTACCCCTGATGATTTCATGGTCCTTGCCAATATGTAAGCGATGCTAGTAGTATGTACCAATCACCTCAAGGTGCATATACAGAAAATTACCCAAGTTCGCAAGGATAAGAAATTTTTGAAGCTAAGGGTAATTCACATTACCTTGCCACATCAGTCCAGGATCACTAGTGTTGCAAAGACACATAAAGAATAGAGGAGCTTCCGCATTACTGACACCCCACAAGACCAATCAAAGTGATCCAATGCATCCAGCACTCTGTGATCATGCTTCATAGATCATGAAATAGTGGTAGTTTTTCTTAGTTTATTTTTTCTTTGAATTTGGGCGGTCTTGTAAAAATAGTTATATATTGAATCCCGTAGAGTGTATCTCGGGATGTCAGTTCCTATTTCCTAAGACTGATGGCTATTTATAGTTGGGATAATCTATATTTGGATGATGGTAATTTTGGTTAAGTTAGGGCAATACTTCATAGTTTTTATCTTTTTACAGTTAGTTTGTTAATTGAAAAAGAAACTTGGAAGTATATTTTTGATATGAATGGAACAAAAATTTATGTTGTGTGAATCTGTTGGTTTATATTAGCATATTGATCTCTGTTGGGATATTTCTTGAATATAAAGAATGTTGGAAACAATTGTTTAATTGTGTATTGTCCTTGATGTTACACAAATGTCATATCAGTCATTAGACAGAGTCTACCGAGCTCAGAATGTTCAACAAGGCAGTTAACAGAGTCTACCGAGCTCAGTCGATAAGAGAAGCTATTTACAGAGTCTACCGAGCGCTCCAAAATACTATATCGAGAAATTAGTTACTACCGTGCTCTCTCGGTCAACAAAGGAAATTCAGTCTTTACCGAGTTTACTCGGTCATCAAAGAAAATGTGAAGGAAAGTCAGTGATTACTGAGTTCAGTCGATTACCAAAGGATTTTCGCAGAATCTGCAGTGTTCACCGAGCATCAGTTGGTCAACACTGGAATGTCATTTCTGACAGTGTTGTCGGCCTGCGAAGGATATTATTTGTAAACATTTATACAGCCGACCAATGTAATATTTATTAATTGAAACTTGTAATTGGGCCGACTTGATAACCTGAAGGGTATATATGAAAGATCAAGTTGCGAATTCAAGTGTGCAAGAAAAGTGTGAAGCAGGTGGAAATGAAAAGAAGCAGGAATGTGAGAATTCTGATGAAGGATTAGAGATATCCTTGAGGTGCTGCAAAGATATATTTGATCAGTAAGGATCTATTGGATAAAAACAGAGATCTRTATCAGCAAGATAAGTTGTATTTAATTCAGATCACTTCATTGTTACTTTCTAGCCATTGTAGCAGTGATACCGAAATCTCTTAGCAGAGTTGGTTTAACAACCATTTCATAAATCCTCTAACAAGGTGACAATTCAGTTGAATTGCTCTAAAGACCTCTCACAAGGCCACTCCTAG
>MU227632.1:10246-26618 GCA_018584345.1 Thuja plicata | reverse complement strand
TAGTTGCATTGGTGGTTTTCCCAAATTGGGTTTCCATGTTATATCTGGTGTTAATTATGTTTATGCTATTTGATTTATGCATGTCAATAACTGTGAATGTTTAATGAACAATAATAAGTTAATCTACTGAGTAATAGCAGTATATATTAAAGACATCTAAGGGACTTGTGGATTTATTTTTGTGGTAACTGATTCACCCCTCCTCTCTCAGTTACTCCATCTATATTTCCAACAAAGAATCTATTTTCAAGTGGATTTTTCTGTAGTTTGTTTTAGTATAGTTTATTTTCACTAAGTGAGTTCTTAAATTGAAGTCTGTGATCTTCATTTAGTGTTGATATATCTATCTTTCATTCAGTTTTCATGACATGTTGATGTATGAAATGCTGCAAAAGCCTTATTCACTTTCTGGTTAAAAGTGCATGTGTTTGCGAAAGTAATGTATGATTGTCAAAATTCATTGAAGATCAAATAGGGAGCTTTACCTTAATTTAGAGAATTATAAAT
Source organism: Thuja plicata (assembly GCA_018584345.1). Lineage (NCBI taxonomy): Eukaryota > Viridiplantae > Streptophyta > Pinopsida > Cupressales > Cupressaceae > Thuja > Thuja plicata. The sequence continues at coordinate 26,111 of MU227632.1, read as the reverse complement.
TTAAATATTATAATTCAACTGTTAGTTTGAGATTTTTTTTTATGGGCTTAGAGAAAGTAATTGGTAATTTATAGAAAGAAAAATTTGTATGCTAATAGATTTATGGTGACTCTACTCGGGAGTCAATACACAAAGTATTAGTAGTCATTCCCTTTAAATGAGCAACCATGGTATTTCCTTCACTCATAATTCTTGGTCAGGAAGAAGTTCCCCAGTTATTTAGCCTGACTTATACTTTTTAAATACCCAAGAAGACATAATCTCTGATCTTCATTCAGTGGCTTTGGTTGTGAGGAAAAGTGACCAACATTATCAACAAGATTGCTTGGTGTTAGAAGAGGAAGAATAAATTAGTGAGTGGTTGAGAGGTCATCTGATTGTCCAAGAAGCTGCCATAGTAGATAGAGTTGCTTAGAGACCTTACATTTCTTTGCAAGACTGGATTCCTAGCCTTTTACTAGGTCCCAAGCAAGGGAGGGTATCTTTGATAGTTTTTTATAGGAACTTCAAAACCTTTAGTTTCCTACCAGTTATACCCCAAAGAAGAAGGCTAAAAGTAGACCTCCTTCCCCTAAGAAGTCAAGTCCAAACATATCCTCATCTTCTCACCAGTGGCAGGCCTTGACTCTTTCTGGAATTCAAGAACCTCCCCTTCAGACAATTTATCCACCCTCAGTCATGGCACAACCTTGGGGTAATGTCGTTGGACCTCTTAATCTGGCAGGAAATCATTCCTTGCCTAAAGGAGCTAGAGAGCTTTTGCCCAAATTCTATGGTGACGGAAAGGTTTCTATCAAAGATTATCTCAATGCATTTAATACAACCTGTGAAATTTTAGTTGTTCAACATGAAGAGGTTTCGGTTAGATTTTTTATTCAAACACTTGTTGAATCAACATCTGACTGGTTCTATCACTTGCCTAATGGTCAAATTACCGATTGGGATACTATGAAAACTTCTTTTGAAGCACACTTTAAAAGTATATCTGATGAACATGATCTTCTTGCCCAGTTGACATTGTTGAAGAAATAAATACATGAGCCCAGGAGACAATTTTTAGCAAAGTTTAATAAGATTATTCATAAAATCCCTACCCCAAAAAGACCCACTGTTGAAAATAGAAAAGATTTTTTTATGAATGTCATGCCCCTAAATATTGGTTTTCATTTAAGAGAAGCGAGGGTAGCTAATTTAAATGTGGCTCAGACCATGGATATTGAATTAGAAGAAGATTTGATCACAGCTTGCAAGTGGAGGAAAGATGTCCAGCAACCAAATTCTCAGAGTGCTACTTCCTCTAATCCCCTCTTACAAAGATTGATGAATGATGTAATTACTATGAAGAGGCAATTTCCTAAGGGAAATGTGAATTCCCCTCAATTATACAAAGAAATTCCTAGAGCAAACCTTGATCAGGCCAGTCCTAGCCACATATATCTAGGACAGTCATAGAATGAACAAAGAGTGGTAGAGGTTCCTCCTAAAAGATAAAATATGTGTACCTTTCACCTCACCGATGAGCATGACAGTGCAACTTGTCCTGAGATAGTGAGATCAATGCAGATGCATGTTAACAAAGAATTAGTTGATGATCCATNTAAACATGTAGAAGTTTCTTTGTTACCTAGCGGCTCTGGAAATTATTTTATGGAATACAAGTCAGACTCTGAAAGAGGAGGCAGTATTCTAGTAACTCTTGAAGATCCCACATGTTCGATCATGACCAGAAATCAACATAGTTCTCAAGCTAATGACTCTCCTTCAACTTCACAACATTGGGACAAGGATAAAGGTAAGGATGTTTCCCAAAAGAATTATTTTTCAAAAATTTCAAATGCTAAGGAGGCTGAATTTTTTCAAGACTCTTCGCCTAATTCTTCTTTTGACATTGTAAATTTCTGTAAACCTCAAAAATCCAAGTGTCATCATTAGAATATCTCTAAATGAATCCCAAAGAACTCGATAGACTAGTTAGTTATGTCAAGTTAGGTCAAACCTCTTCAAGTCCTACAACTGGTGAAACCACACATGTTGTTTTGTGTGAAGAAATCCAACCCACATTGGCTACCCAGTCCTCTGATGATTCAAGTACTTTTGTCTCTCAAAAACTAGAGCCCTTCTATCTATCTCTATTTATCCATGGATTTAAATTGAATAATTGCATTATTGACTCTATAGCATCTGATAATGTGATGCCTGCTTCAGTTGTAAAATCTCTAGACCTTCCTCTAACAGCCAGTTTTGGGAGATGTTATTCCATGGATTCCAAACAAGTCCCTTTAGTAGGACAGATAAAAGATGCTCAGGTGGCCCTAGTTGCTCATCCTAGTAAAAATCTTAAGTTAACCATCCTAGTAGCTGATATCCCTGCCAGTTATGGGATGTTGCTTAGTAGAACCTTTTGTAGAGACCTTGGGGGAGAAATAAAATTAGATTGGTCACAAGTGACAATCCCTATTGGTAACCAAAATATTGTCTTGAAACCTGAGGGAAAATCCAAGTAGACTATTTTTCCATCAGAAGACCCTAAATCTTAGATCTTATACCATGAATGTGAATTTGGAAATTATATGATGTCATTAGAGGTGAACTCAGAAAGGTTTGATAATGAAAAGTCAGATTCTTTGTGGTCTTTAGAGTTTGATGGTAGTTGTGCCTCAGTGGGCTCTGGAGCAGAGATTGTTTTGATATCACCGCAAGGAGATATTTTTCCTCACTCTTTTAAGTTAGAGTTTGGAAATACCAATAATATTGTCGAGTACGAAGCCCTTCTACTTGGTCTTGAAGAGTCTAAGAAGAGAGGAATAAAGGTGTTGAAAGCTAAAGGAGATGCGGAACTGATAGTGAGATAGGTAAGAGGAAGGTATTTAGTGAAAATGAGAGGCCAAAACATTATAAAAACTATGTTTCAGATGAAATTGAAGGATTTGTGGCCTTTTCTATTGAAGCTATCCCTAGGAATCTAAATAGCAGAGCTAATTCTTTGGCAGTCTCAGTATCTTTGTTGCTTTCCCATCCAGATTTCAAAGAAACAATTTAAAAAATTGAGATGGTATAGAGACCTAAGGTACCAGATAACGTTGAACACTAGCACGTTTTCCAAGATGAAAAATAGATCGATAAATTCCTGAAAATGGTGGAAGTTTTTAGCAATACTTATTTTGAGGGATCTCAGTCAACATGTAAATAATTTTGTCCTGATCTGGGTAAGACTGTTGAAGAAGGAATTGTTCAATTAAAAGGAAACCACATTCCTAAAGGCCTGGTTTCTCTTGAGAATCTGTTTGACAGATCTGATGCAGTCAGGCAAAACCCTGCTTCTCATGAACCTCTTGATGAAGATGACTCAGAAAAACTGAATATAGGAGATGAACAAGACCCTAAGTTTGTAAACATGGGAAAATGTTGTACATATGATGAGAGGAGAAGATTTGTTGATTTTTTGAAGGAGTATAAGGATGTTTTTTCCTGGTCCTACCAGGACTTGAAGAATTTCAAAGGAGGTAAATTTCAACATCACATCCCTTTAAAGCCAGACACCACACCATTTAAGTAGAAGCTGAGAAGCTATAACCCTAAAGTGTCTGAAACAATTAAAAAAACAAGTTGAGAAGATGTTGCAAGCCCAAATAATATATCCTATTCATCATTCCACCTGGATAGCCAACATAGTGCCTGTGAGGAAAAAGAATGGTGAGATAAGGATTTGTGTGGATTTTAGAAATCTGAACCAAAGTAGTTTAAAGGATAACTATGGTCTTCTTGTGATGGATCATATATAGCAAACAGTGGTTGGCACAGAAATGATGTCCATGTTAGATGGGTTTTCAGGTTACAACCAGATTAAGGTGGCTGACGAGGATCAACATAAAACAACATTCACCACACCATGAGGTACATATGCCTATAGTTGCATGCCATTCAGATTGATTAATGTAGGTGCTACATTCCAATGAGTAATGGATTCTTATTTTAGCCATCTAATTAAAAAAGAGATTGTCATCTACCTAGATGATTTGACATTTTTTTCTAAGTGGCGTAAAAATCACCTGAAGGATTTGAGAGATTTTTTACAAAGGTGTAGAGAGCACGAGATCTCGTTAAATCCTAAAAAATTAATCTTTTGTGTTATAGAAGGGAAGCTGTTAGGTCACATTGTCTCAAAAGATGGGATTAAGATAGATCCTGAGAGAGTAAAAGCTATCCAACAAATAGGTTTTCCTTCTAACCGAACAGGCATTAAATCTTTCTTTGGCCAGACTAATTTTCTTAGGAGGTTCATTCCAGACTTTGCCAAAACAACTAAACATATGGTGAGTCTCTTAAGTGAAATGAACCCTTTCAAATGGAGTTCAGAAGTGATTCAAGAATTTCATGATGTTAAAAAGGCCATAGCGTCTGCCCGACATTGATCAACCCTGACTATAAAAAAGATTTCATCATCTATTGTTACTCCTCGGATCATACCCTGTCTGGGATATTATTGCACGAAAATGATAAAGGAGAGGAATTACCAATTTTTTTCATGATAATACCCCTAAAAAAACATGAGCTAAATTACCCTATGGTTGAAAAACAAGCATATGCAGTAGTAAAAGTCGTGAAATATTTCAGATTTTATATCTTACATTCACACTCTACTGTGTATGTACCTTCTTCTATAGTCAAAGATGTTCTGACTCAACAAGACATAGGCATGAACAATAGAGATACTTGGGTGGCTAGGATTCAAGAATTTGATTTAAATATTCGACCAACTAAGTTAGTCCAAGGGCAGGGTTTATGCAAACTGATGTCTCATAATGTACTTGAAGATGATGTTCCTCTCGCTCTGTTTGTTTTTTTAAGTGACTCATGGTTTTAAAATGTAGCTTTCTACTTGACATATGGAGACTGTCCAGAGCATCTAAGCCCTAAGGGGAAAAGAAACCTCCGACTCAAGGCTGAAAAGTATGTTATTGTGGATGATATCCTATACAAGAAAGGAATTGATGGATCTTTCTTAAGGTATGTTGACAAAGAACATCAGGAGAAGTTTCTTACGAAGTTTCATAATGAGGCCTATGGTGGTCACCTCTCATCAACTGTAACTCCTTTCAAAATTCTAATAAGTTGCTATTACTGGTCAGGGATGTTCGTAGATGCATATAAATGGGTCACTGGCTATGAAAAGTGCAAGTTGTTCAGCGGAAAACCACAATTGGTAGCCCTCCCTCTGAGGTAAGTAGTTATTGAAGAGCCCTTCAAACATTGGGGATTGGATTTCATTGGTCCAATCAATCCTCCTTCTAGTTCCGGACACACACACATCCTAACTGCTATGCACTATTTCACTAAATGGATTGAATTTGTTCCGGTCAGGAAGACGACATCAGAGGTAGTATGTGATTTCCTGAAAAATTATATCTTGGTCAGGTTTGGTATCCCTAAAAAATTAGTCACAGAAAATGCTACAAATTTTTCTTCTTTAGAAATAAATTTTTTTTTCTATGATAATGGTATCCACCTTTCACATACATCTGATTATTACCCGCAAAGGAATAGTTAGGCAGAATCGAGCAACAAGAGCCTGATATCAATTATGAAGAAATTGGTGAATGATAATGCCAGAGACTGGCATAAGAGGTTGTATGAGGCCCTCTGGTTAGATTGTACCTCTCCTAAAAGGGAAATTAGAATGACTCCATTTGAGTTGGTGTACAGTGTTGAAGCTTAGTTGTCTTTACCTTTAGAGCTGGTAGTAGCAAAATTGTAGAAAGTAATTGAAGGGAAAATTTTCCAGGATGGTCTAGAAAAGAGGATTATGTATCTCAATAAAATCCAGGAGGAAAGAGAGGAAATGGTGGACCGTATAGCATAACACCAGACCAGAGTGAAGAAATTTTTTGACAGGTGGGCCAGGTTGAGAAATTTCATGGAAGGAGATTAGGTTCTACTCTGGGATAAGAGGGGAGAACNTTTCCAGGATGGTCTAGAAAAGAGGATTATGTATCTCAATAAAATCCAGGAGGAAAGAGAGGAAATGGTGGACCGTATAGCATAACACCAGGCCAGAGTGAAGAAATTTTTTGACAGGTGGGCCAGGTTGAGAAATTTCATGGAAGGAGATTAGGTTCTACTCTGGGATAAGAGGGGAGAACCTAGAGGTGCTCACAACAAATTCAAATCACTATGGAAGGGGCCCTTTATTATCAGCAAATCCATGGGGAGTAACTCATTTGTTCTTGAGCTTCAAGATGGCACTGTCCTACCATTGACCTTTAATGGTCAATACCTGAAGCTATACCAAATGTAATTAGCTTTTTCTTGCCTCATTGTATATTTTCCATCCTTTTGGCTTTCTTTCCCTGTTGTGTTTCTTTCTTTTCTTCTTTTTTGATTTCTATTCTATCTCATTTTTGTTTTGGAGTCCTTTTCTGGTTAACTCCCTGGTCTATGAAACCAAAGATACTAAGTTCATCCTATGTCCTCAAGAGTCCTTGTCCCCAGTCGGAGCCATTGTAACTCCTAATTTTTGACTCATACCTTATGTGTTTTCATTGCCTAAAATTAGGATTTTTTCATCTTAGAAGTAAAAATGCCAGCATAAATGTTTTAGCCGGCTTTACATTTTATCCTTGTCGGTTGAACTTGAATCTTGAACTTACTTAGTTCAAGGTTCAAGGTTCAATGTCTCCTTACGGTGTGTTTTTCCTTTCTTTTCTTTTATGTGAAAATGAGCAGCGCGGTTTGCAAAGTCCAATCTCCCGTTGAACTCTGAATCTTGAACTTGTCTAGTTATAGGTTTAAGGCTCAATTGCGGTCTTCATCTTGCATAAAGTGTAATAGAGTTTAGGTTTTTTCTACTCACATGGTCTTTTATAAAAACACCAAAATGAAGTAATGTCTTATTACCCATTGAACTTAATTTTTGAACTAGGCTATATGAAAGTTCACATTTCAATCGAAGCTTGCATGTTGAATAGGTGAAAAGACAGCGGTGATGTGACCGAAGTGATAGCTGGCATGTGATAATTTTATCCACGTGTGTTGTGGATATAATAATCATTAGATATGACACTTAAATGTCATTTCAATCATTTAAGAGGTGCAAATCTTAATGATCACATCAGGAAAAAACTCTTGTCACATTTAATCAAGACCATGCATTATCATTAAATGCAAATCTTACGCATTTTGTGGAAAATCTATTATAAAATAAGACTTTGTGTTGTCAGTCTTCTGGTGAAGTTTTTCTGGTGAAATTGAATTGGTGGAGCAAAAAAATGTATACTCTCATCCTGAGAAGCTTAGAGTGTGCGGAATCTCTAGGTTAGTGTTTTTCTCTTCCAGAGTCCCTGTTCAAAATTGAAGCCATTTGAAAAAGTTTGATATTGAAAGGCTCTATTTTCCTTCTGCAATTTTGGCCTTTTATAAGTATTTTCCTTCAGAAGTATAAATTCCCCGCTCCCAAATTTTGGGTGAACCTCCCCTTTGGTTAGTTCAATTCCCGAGTGTGATGACACGATGATAAAAGTGGGTTCCTTAGAGGAGATTCACAGCAAAATTAAAAGCCATGTTTCTGGTTCTATAATCGAGAAGGTGGTGTTAAGTGGTCTAGCCGATGCAGCAACATTTCCCATAGTGGCCCCCTATCCTGAGTTAGTAATGAAGTGTGTTAAAAGGTATGATAGGGAAGAGAGATGTATTAAGAAAATTGATGGAAGCCCTCTGACCTTCATAAACCGAGATGTCATCCTCACAGCAATGGGCATTCCAGAAAAGGATCCTTATGAAGGATGGACCATTGCTTCCTCCTACTCTATTTTCTCAACAAAAAAATAGATTTATAGAAATGAAATTGCCAAACAATGGTTGTTGGAGGAAAAAAGGGGAGGGTTAAGGCTTCCCAAACCCCTTACAATAGATCATTTCAAGCCTGAAGTTGCAGAATTAGTGATTTTGTTGAACAGGATCAAAGGTAATAACCACACTTATTACTGGTAGGACTAGATGTATTTTTTTATCCAGAAAACCTTGGGAGGAGAAAATTTTATAGATTGGGTAGACTGTATTGCTAATTAAATTCATCATCAGCTGGAAAATTATTTAGAAAAGGTCGGTGGTTTCTATATGTCTTCTTATTTGTTCTATGCATTGGCTTGTGCTAGAAAGTGTGATGGTTTATATCATGAATTACATGTTCCCAATATGAAGGTGTATGATTATTATCCTCATCTGCAGAAGGAATTCCATGTTGACAGTTTTATGAAAGTAAATGGTGTTTTTCTAGGAAGGTTGATTTTTGAACTGCAAGGGAACATTGAGAAGAGAATGTCAGAGGAGGCTAAGAAATTTGTTAATGTTTTTGGCAGTTTCTTCATACAATTTAGAAGGTTTACTTAAATAAGAGTTGGAAAATTTGAGGGAGAGCCATTCAAATTGCCTAGATATGCCTTGGATTTGCATGTTATAACCGAGGTTAGTCACCAGTTAGCCCATGTACATAAAGACCTCAAAGAAAGGAAGGGAAGAGCTAAATCTAGCTTTCCTATAGAACTTGCTTTTTATTCCTGTAATAATTCTTCTGATGCTCTTAATTTGGAGCACGAATTGAACAAAATGCAATTGAAAACCTTTCAGGCTAGGAGAGATTTTGACATCAGGGCATATGATGTATGACATTTTAGTTTACCTTCTAAATTCTGCCATGTCCCTGAAATGGAGGATTTCTAGGAAAATTGTGCAAATGATTTGGAAGTTAGAAGAAGATTATGGTGCAGATTTACACTTGGCCAAATAGTTGATTTGCAAACAGACATTGATGCCGATGGAGTAGAAGAGGGGGAAGATGAAGAGATAATTGATGAACAATATAAAGAGAAGGTTCAGGGGTTGCCACTCCTTGAAATTGAGTGGAATATTGAGGAAAGAGACAGTATTCACATCAAGACTCTTAGTGTTATAAAAATAACGAAAAGATGGATTTCCAGTAAAAAGCCACCTCCTCACAGAAGGAACAATACTAGAGGATCAGTTCTTAAAGCTCATGTTGAAAAAACTATCCTAAGTTGTAATGAAAATGTTTCTATTGCAAGTCCATCTAAATCTAAAAAAACAAAAGCTGCTGAATCTAAAGTTAAGAAGCAAAGGTCTCCTCATCCTATTCCACCAATGAGGACTTCCAAAAGAAAGGCTCTCAAAGAAGAAATCAAGATAGTCAAAAAAAAGGAAGTGATCAATCTCAAGGAGATGGATACTATGATGTTAGATGAGAACACACAATGCTTTGTATCAGAAGAAGTTGTTTCTGAAAAAGATAATCAGCAAGAAGTTAAAGATTCTACAATTTATATTCCCACTAGTCCAACATAGGCAATGGAAGATTCTTAATAGTCACAAGTTCCCACTTTTAAATGGTTAGAAATGTCCATCAACAGAAAAAGAAATGTCCTGCCAATAACACTACCAACTGAAGATATGGTAAGCAAATGTCTTGGTTCCTCAGAGAAACCAAAAAGGATCAGGATAGAGTCTAGGGTGGATATTGATGAAAAAATAGGGCACTGGTATGCTGAACGTGTAGTTCCCAAGAATGATAAGGAACTCTCTAAAGCTACTATGGACGACTTCATAGTTGAGAAGATAGATCTTGGATATGGGACTAGAGTGGCTGATGTAAAACACTTGGAAAAATCTACAAAGAAGATCATACATAGGTCTTTCAAGGATGAAAAAGATAAGAATGAGTTGAAAGAAACAATCAAAAAGATGGTTGAATTCATTTAAGAATTTTGGGACCCTAACCCTCTCCTATTGACTATAGCTTAGTAGTCATTTTATCCATGTTCATCAGAGGTTAGGAAAACCCTGGATCAAATTTAGAAAAACAAACTAATTGCAGATGCCTACACTAAATGGATCCAAGCCATGATACAAAAAGGAAGCAATTATATCAATCAGTTGATTAAGACTCAGGGAGTTGTTAGTTCAATTGTTGTAGAGATTTTGGTGCAATTAGCAGAGTGGGAAAAAGAGAATAAAAAATGGCTAAAAGTGATTAATCAGCTCTATGAAATAGAGAAATATGGGTTGAGTAAATTATTGACTGGGAAGCATGTTCTGGGATTGGATGAAGATACTCTCTATGTCTCCATCAAGAGTATTGAGTGGAGGAACTCCATTATTAAATCTAATCATGATAAGACCACCTACTTGTTGATTGAATCAAAAGGGTTGATGGACACCATGCAAAAAGATCTCAAATGTTTGAAAACTTCACTTATAAAGGAAGATACTCAAAGTATCAAAGGAGCAGAGGAATTGCTACTGGAGTTTGAGCATGATATTTCCACCATCAGAGATACTAAAGATATTACCCCAGATTATTTCATGGCCCTTTCCAATATGGAAGTGATGTTGGTAGTATGTACCAATCACCTCAAGGTGTATATACAGAAAATTACCCAGGTCTGCAAGGATAAGAAGTTTCTGAAGCAAAGGGTGATTCACATTACCTTGCCACATTGGTCCACGGTCACCAGCGTTGCAAAGGGGTATAAAGAATGGAGGAGCTCTCGCATTGCTGACACCTCATAGGACCAATAAAAGGGATCTAGCACATCCACCACTTCATGATCATGCTTCAGAGGTCAAAGACTAGTGGTAGTTTTTGTTAGTTTATGTTTTCTTTGAATTTGAGTGGTTTTGTAAAAACAATTATATATTGAATCCCGTAGAGTGTATCTTAGGATGTCAGTTCCTATTTCCTAAGACTAGTGGCTATTTATAGATGGGATAATCTGTATTTGGATGATGGTAATTTTGGTTAAGTTAGGGAAAGACTTCATAGTTTTTAGCATTTTACAGTTAGTTTGTTAATCGAAAAAGAAACTTGGAAGTATATTTTTGATATGAATGGAACAAAAATTTATGCTGTGTGAATCTATTGGTTTATATTAGCATATTGATCTCTGTTGGGATATTTCTGGAATATAAGGAATATGTTTTCAAGTGGATTTTTCTGTAGTTTTTTTTAGTATAGTTTATTTTCAGTAAGTGAGTTCTAAAATTGAAGTCTGTGAGATTCATTTAGTGTTGATATATCTATCTTTCATTCAGATTTCATGACATGTTGATGTATGAAATTTCGCAAAATCCTTATTCGCTTTCTAGTTGAAAGTGTGTGTGTTTTTGAAAGCAATGTATGATTGCCAAAATTCATTGAAGATCAAATAGGGAGTTGTACCTTAATTTAGAGAATTATAAATTTAACTATTATAATTCAACTGTTAGTTTGAGATTGTTGTTTTTTTTTTATGGGCTTAGAGCAAGTAATTGGTAATTTATAGAAAGACAAATCTATATGCTAACAATATGTATAAAGGAAAATGTAACATGTACATATGTTATACCAAGGCATTCACATAGGGGGAGTCATATTGACAAGGTAAACATTTTGGTGTACATACTGAACACTCCAGTTTTGCACATATCAATTTTTGATACTATTGCCAAATGGGGAGATTGATGATCAGATTTTGTCATTCATATACAAAATAAATAGCTCTAGAACCATCAGTAACATGATCACCAAAAGACAGGTTTATAGTGCAACTCGACACAGCTGTTTACTGTGGTCACTGAAAGGGCTAAGTGCACTATCATCGATAGACATTTTACAATGTAAACCGACAACACAGTTTACAATGTAAACGGACAGATAGATTGAAAGAGTAAACCAACAATACAGTTCACAAAGGAACCTGACAGGAAAGACTATAGAGAAACCCAAGCACCAGTCTACTGAGAGACAACTTTTATTCTGAGAAATGTGGATCTGAGTTACACGTCAGATAAAACACTTGATTTTTATAATTAGCTTTAAATCTTATCTTTAAAACCATTTTTTGAGGGACAAGTAAAGCATATGTAATTTTTTTAATCAGTCTAACTGATTGTAAACATGCAAACTAGGAGATCAAGGTCAAGTTGTAAACCTTTGATCATAGAATTTTTATTGTAAAGCGTGAAACTAAAATATATCAAATACATTGTATAAATAGATGTAGAAATCAATCAGACATTGATGATTATAGCCGCAGTAGACATCCATGGATCAGACAAAGATTTTTATGCAGAAGGACAACAAAAGATGAAATCAATTATCAAGAACAAGATTCAAGGCTACCGAGCAGAACAAAGGTATTAATCAATCACTATAGGTGATACATATACATGTGTACATAAAGGATCTATATTCAGTAATTCAGGATTCCATATCTTCARGTCAAAAAGTATTTTTGACTGCATTCTAACAAGTGTAGAAAATAGAAGAAATCCTATAAGAAGGTGGATTTAACAATCCTTATGTAAATCTCTTAACTGAGTGCACACTTAACAGTGTAGCTAAATCTCTTAACCGAGTAGACCTAACTAGTCTAAAATGTTACTCCTAACACGGTAAGATCATCAAAAGTGATCACACTTGTAGCCTTAACCGACACCTTCCATTCTGTAGATAGTGAAGCTTTGTGGGTTTCATCCCCACTGTAATTTCTACCTTCTAACAGGGGTTTTCTATGTTACCAATTCTTGTGTCATGTGTACTTATATTTCATGAATGTTTCTATGAATGTTTACATGCAATTAAGTTTATGATTTGATATTACATGCATAAGATAGAAAAGCATCAATGGTTACTAATGCAAGAACATAGTACTAATGGTTAAGTGATAAAAAATTTTAAGGGTACTGATTCACCCCTTCCCTCTTAGCACATACCATTCCATTATTCCAGCAGTAGCAAGAATAATGTACCCAAAGATATCACAAAACCTAAACCAAAAACAACCACAAACTAGAATGATCCTTTGAAAAATATCAGAAAATGAGTGGCCAGCTATAGAAATAAGACCACTTTCCATATGTAAAAGAAGGTACAATCTAAACAAAAAGTTAAAAAGCAGCACAACAAATTTGATAAATTCCTTCAGAGTCCAGCACCAAGAGCTAGAGAACACAACACCAAAACCCAAAGTATGAACCATTTATAAACTTGTAGCCTTACTAGAAGATCCTAGCCAATGCCAAGGCTCACCCACAAGAAACACCACATAACTGGACACCACAAAGATATTAAAAAAAAAAGACTAAAAAGGACCTTGACATGAACAACAAAATATCAGCTTTGAATAAATTCCAAGGCTTCCAATCTATAGGCAACTGCACAAAACTAAGAATACTATACCTCCTCAATTTTTGTTGCAACTAAAGAATGAGAAATAAACTAGTTTTGGACATTTTATGATATAGAAAGTTTGTGTAATCCTTTTTCTATTCCACTTATGAGGTGACACCAATGTTAAAAGTTATCTATTACAACATGTAACATTTGCATTACTGAATGGAGGATGACAAAGCAAGAAGGGGTAAAATGCTAAGAAAAGGAGGAGATGGATGGTTTAAAGTGTAACCTATTTTAGAAATAAAAGAGGTAATGTCAAGTTTATAGATGGTGCCTACTCTAGGTAACACTTGTTAAAGAATGCAAAAATAAAATAATTTTGGGCATTTTACGATATATAAAGTTTGTGTAACAACATGTAACACTTGCATTATTGAATGGAGGGTTACATAGCAAGAAAGGGAAAAAATCTAAGAAAAGGACCAAAAAGGACCTGGACATGAACAATAAAAAAATTAGCTTCAAAGAAGTTTCAAGACTCCCAATCTATAGGCTATTGCTCAACATTGTCACTCCTATACCTCCTCAATAGTTCACGCAACTAAAGAATGAGAAATAAAATAGTTTTGGACATTTTATGATATGTAAAGTTTGTGTAATCCTTTTTCTATTCCACTTATGAGGTGGAAAAAATGTTATAAGTGATCTATTACAACATGTAACACATTCATTACTAAATGGAGGGTGACTGCGCAGGAAAGGGTAAAATCCTAAGAAAAGTAGGAGATGGATAGTTCAAAGTGTTACCAATTTTAGAAGGTCCAAGGGTTCCTTTGAAAATATATTGTTTTCTCAATCCTTTTTTGTCTTCTCCTTATTCCAAGGTGTCTTTGGGTTAATGTTTCAAGTTTGTAGTGGAAACCCACATGGTCTAATCAAGATGATTTAGTTATTATTGACATGACTTTGTGACCGGGTCTGCCAATAGATGAAAGTTATCACTGGGTACCGGGGTACCAGCCAAATTTGCCTATAAAGGTTGTACAGGTAAATGAGATTCCCTGGGCCTTCAAGTACATGAGAGTCAGGTCTCGATAGTGCGGGAGCTTAGTTGGGAAATGTGACTATTTTGTTCTGGGGGATAGGCGCTGGTTATCTTGGCTCGTCTCTTCTGGGGATTCAAGTGAATGGGGTTTCCTACAAGCATTCATTAATTTTACCAAACAAACTTCAAAAGATACTGTAGAGTTAGAAATATTCCATCTACCTATAGTTATACTTAAACATTCAAAACATCGACAATGCTCTAACACACTACAGTAAATACCAAAGAAATACAGAACCATCAACTCATATTTGATCAGTAGAAAAGGAAAAGAAGGTCGTTAATCTACTTGAAGTATTAGAGAAAAGGACATATAAGAACATAAAGCATAAAATACCATCAACCCAGAGATCAGAATGCTAACAACTTCATTGATAGAATCCTTCCTTCTTCATTAACGTATCTTCAGCAAGCGCTGGTGCATGTTACAATGGGGGCTCCAAGGGAGCATCCATCTACTGGAAGCTTTTAAAACTAAGGATCATTGAGCTTTGCAACTAAGAACTGAGAAAAAACCAAATTTCTATTAGTTGTGGACTGCAAAATCATCAATTTCGCCGACCCTTGGAATGAGGTCAGAATTATTACTTATACACAAGATTTGGCCTAAGACTTAAACTAATTTATTTTACACCTTACAATATAATACTATTTCTGGTGGCCGGTACTACCTGCGCCATGCTACAAAGGACCTCGAGATGAAAAAGGTCTGACATATCAGAAGAATAAGAAAAGAAGATAGGAGTGGAAGAATCAGCCTTGAGAGGGGAGCTGGTAGGAGAAGAGAAGAAATTTGATCCCATAGGGATCGAGGCTACATGCCTCATAAATGGGAAAGTGGTGCCCTATCTCTGATGTGCGAGATGTAATGTTGAAGTGGCACCTTGGGAAGACCATCTATCAAAACCCACTTGTCAAGCCGACGTGCCTTGTTGTGGTTACCTATTTTCTGACACCTTTTATTTCCTGCCTTGAAAGTGACCGGTCAGCCTTGATAACCGGGACACAAGTCACTTAAAGAATACAAAATTGACTGTATCCAAAATTCTAGGATCCGAGAACTTGCGTTCCAAAAGAATTCATGAATACAAAAATANTCTCCTGACAAGATTCTCTAGACTCCGGAGAACTTTATTGTTCCTCATGATTTTTCCCAAGCCTCCAACACTTGGCCTATGCTTTCTTCATCTATGTCTCTGATACTATCCCACCAAGTACAAACAGCCTCCAATGCTTCCTCAACATGTTTGACCCCTTTCTGGAATTCATCCACCATCTTGATGGTGTCATGCGACTGGATCATTATCTTGGACAATCTGGATAACCTGTCCTAGTCAAAATCTTTGGCATGTGGATATAGGGACTCCATCCATTCATAAAAATTGCTGAGGATGTAGTCCTCTGGGGTACATGTTTCAGTGGTGAAGGGATTGACTTGCGATACTCCGGCCACGAATGCTTGGAACAGGCCCAAGGGGTATTGGGCCGCTATCACCTTCTCTTTCAAGGCCTTAACTAGTTCCTTGCATAACTCAATCCTGAGGACATGTCTGGAGTACTGAGCCTGGAGGGAATCATATGATTCATCTCCCAAA
>MU227631.1:824141-847721 GCA_018584345.1 Thuja plicata | reverse complement strand
TGCTCAGCATTATTCAGTCATAATAGCCCATGAAAAGTGGATCTTGTCTTCTATGGACAGTATGTTTAGTGTAATGGTTCCTAAAGAAATTCTTTGACGTGGACAGAAGTCTTGTTGCTGCTACAGAACCAACTTGGCTCTATTCTGAGATCTTTCTCCTAGATCCCTTAGAGTATTCACAACCCTAAACTGAGGTAAGCCACTCTCAACTTTACCTCCTCTTCAAGACTCAGTCCCACATCGAAATGCTTTTCATCTTCTTCTTATTGAACCTACACAAATAAATTCATTCAATCAATGTTTTCAGAACATTGATCTCATTCTCTTCCCTAGCCGGACTATCACCAAGCTCGCCTAGGGTAAGATCTCCAAATCTACACCTATTACTACTCCTGCCAAAAACAAAAGGGACACTATGTACAAGGCCTCCTGTCGAGTTCCATCCCAACACATGATTCTCACAATGGATTTAGGAATCTCGAGGGGCCATTAATGTTTACAACCTAGAATGGGTGAAGAACTAATAGCTTGCAAAACATAAAATAAAGTAACTAATCTACTTGCATGCAAAAGGAACAACAAAGAAACTTGATATCCACTAAACACATAGTCTGCAACTTCTCATTACTGGAAACAAAACAAAATAGTGCAATAATCTATAAATTCCTAACTTTCCTGTCGCTTCTCTTCCTCTACAATCTCTACCTTCTAGATCTCTAAAATGAATGCTTTTGGATGTTATTAGTAACCATCCACTCATAGCAAACAACCCTAACGGTCCACTCATTCGCAAGAATCTCTTCAGGAACCATTACACTAACCATACTATCCATAAAAGAGAAGATCCGCTTTTCACGAGCCGTTACAATTGAATATTGCTAAGCAATAGTAAAGCAAGCTGAGCTCCAGTGTTCACCGAGTTGCTAGGCACTAGTGTAGGCCAAGCTACTAGGCACATGTAGGCCGAGATGCTAGGCAATGTAGGCCAAGTTGCTAGGAAATGTAGGCTAATTTGCTAGGCACCAGTGTATGCCAAGTGTCATTGATACCAAGTAGCTTATCCAAAGTTCCTGATGCCTTGGTTGGATTTCTAGAGGCTTCCAAACTACCTCACACACACACACAACTAAAAGAAACCAACTAAGAAACCTATCTAGACATGGATTGACCTAGTCATATCCATCTTAGGTAAATAAAACAAATTACCTTCTAAGGTCCACACACACTCTCCTGACTTGGCTAGAGTTAGTACATGCTAGAAATAAGGAGCTAGGGGTTGAGTTAGGTGTACTCCTGCACCATACTCCCCCAGACAAAATAAATGTTAAATTCATCCTTGGATTGAGCATGTTTGGATCAATGCCCAACCTCTTGAAGTCTGTTTCTCTGATCCAAGTAGCATTAACATCTTCTTTACCATGCCATTTGACAAGGTGCTCTATATAGTCTTTGTTCCTAGTCTTCTTGTAGACCCTTGAGTCTAGTATCTTTTCAGCTGTCATAGATGGAGTAGGGGTTAATTTCAAATCTTTTACCTCTTGTATTACCTCTTGAAGGTTTTGATCAACATCTTGAATTGGTCCTTTGTATGCTATCAAATTTGTAATGTTGAAAACCGGTGACAACCCAATGTCTTCAGGAAGCTCCACCTTGTATGCATTGTTTCCATACTTTGCAAGTATCTTACATGGACCTAGCCTCTTAATTTGTAGCTTGTTAGGAACACCTTTTTGCAGCCTATGTTTTTTCAAGTGTACCATCACAAAGTCTCCAATCTAAAACTTAACATCCCTCTTTGTTGCATCCTCCTTTTGGTTTACCTTTTCAACTTTCTCAATCAAGTTCTTTCTCACACTTTCATATACTTCCCTCATTGAATGAGCAAAGTCCTCAGCATATCCACTACCATGAATTCCTTCCTTCAATTCTCTAAGCTTAAAAATTCCTCTTGGGTGAAAGCCATAAACAATTTCAAAAGGACTCTTACCAGTTGATATGTTCACTGTATCATTATATGCATATTCAGCTTACCCAATGAGTTGGTCCCATGCTTGACCATACTCCTTTGTGAGGCATCTCAGCAAGTTACCAAAACTTCTATTGACCACCTCTATTTGGCCATCTGTCTGTGGATGGTAGGAAGATCCAAAAGACAAGTTAGTGCCAAGCTTTTGCCATAAGGTCTTCCAAAAATGGCTCATGAATTTTGTGTGCCTGTCTGATACAATACTAAGTGGGAGTTCATGGATCTTCACCACTCCACTAAAAAACAACCGAGCAATGTTACAAGCATCATGAATGGTCTTAAAAGGTATAAAATGTGCCATCTTACTAAATCTGTCCACAAAAGCATAAATGTTATCATATCCCTGCCTTGTTCTTGGAAAACCAACTACAAAATCTATGCTTATGCATTCTCGTGGTCTGGTTGGGTTGGAAGTGACTAGTAAAGACCTGCATTGGAAGATGTGCCCTTTTCTTTTTGACACACTACACAAGTCTCAACATACTGTCTAACATCTATATTCATTCTAGGCCAAAAATAGAACCTAGTGACTAGCTCTTGAGTCTTACTGACTCCAAAATGACCACTAAGTGCTCCATTATGTTTTTCTTGAATCAAATTCTCCCTCATAGACCCTTTAGGAACACAAATCTGACCTCCTTTAAACAATAAATCATTCTACAAAGTATATTTAGAAAACTCACCATGAAAGTTGTTTTTAAACTCCTTGCATACCTTGTAGCTTTGAGCAAAATCTTCATCTTCAGCATATAGGTCTTTGAAGCCATCAATACCTATTCTTTGTAGCTAAACTTCTTGGACTGTGAGCATCCTTCTTCTCAAAGCATTAGCAACCTTATTCTGTACTCCCTTTTTATGCTTGATATTGAAAGTGTTGGCTTGTAGATACTCCACCCACTTCATGTGTTTGCTGCTAAGTTTGTCTTGAGAGCTAAGGAAGCTGAGAGCTTGGTTATCAGTATATACTATGAACTCCTTTAGCAGCAAGTAGTTCCTCCACTTCTTGAGTGCTTGGACTAGAGCATAAAACTCTAAGTCATAAGAAGAGTACTTCTTCTTTGCATCATTTAGCTTCTCACTATGGAAAGCTACTGGTCTTCCTTCTTGGCTTATGACAACCCCAATGGCCACATTACTTGCATCACATTCTACTGTAAAAAGATTATCAAAGCTTGGAAGAACTAGAGTAGGTAACTCTGCTATCTTCTGCTTGAGTACCCTTTGTCTTCTTGTGGTGTCCATTGAAACTTTGTCTTCATCCCACCTGTAATGGTGTCTAACATGGGTGCACAAATCCCACTGAAATGTCTAATGAACTTTCTGTAATACTGAGCTAAACCATGGAAACTTCTCACCTCAGTTGCAACCTTTGGAGTAGGCCAACTTAGAATGGCATCCACCTTTTCTTTGTCCATTTTGAGGTTACCTTGTGACAAAACAAAACTGAGATATACAAGCTCCTGCTTCATGAAGTCACACTTCTCCAACTTGATCATTAGATTTTCATCATGAAAGTTCTTGAAAACAATTTTCAAATGCCTAGTATTCTCCTCCTTAGTTCTACTGAAAACTAAAATGTCATCTAGGGAGACAACAACATTTTTACCAATGCATTCTACCAATACCTCATTCATCAACCTCATAAAAGTTGAGGGAGCACTAGAAATACCAAATGACATTACAAGCCATTCATACAAACCTTCTATGGTTTTGAAGGTTATCTTCCATTCATCTCCTTCATTAATTCTGATTTGGTGATAGTCACTTTTAAGATCAATCTTGCTGAAGTACTTTGCCTCCCCTAAACAATCTATTAGGTCTTCAATTCTGGGTATTGGATACCTATACCTAATGGTGATTCTATTTCTGGCTCTAGAATCAGTACAAAGTCTCCAAGCTCCTCCTTTCTTAGGTGCTAAAACAATAGGGATTGCAAATGGGCTTATTTATGTAAAAGCCTACGGTCTAGTTGTTACCGACAGCCAGCTTGGCTGTGCTCTGAGGTCTTTTGCACAGACCTTATAGGGTATTGTTTCACCCCAGCTTGAGGAAGTCACTAAGATCTTCACCTCAAATTCCCTAGACTAGGTTTACACTATAAAGCTACTATTTCATGCTATAGAACCCATTAGGATAGGTTCATTCCCCAAGATAAACCGATGGGTTTAACCTGAAGAACACAACAACACACACTGCACACATAATCCATTTAAATATGTTCTTTCTTATTCACAAGAACTAAAATATTATAGGATGATATGATCTATGTCTCTCTCTTTCTTTTTATCTATCTATATTCTCTATCCCACTATCTTATTACAAAAGCTTTTCAGCTATATATACATCCATCAAAATATCTCCCAAAATATCTGATACTCATGGACAACTTCAACCACCTTGCAAAGGTAGCCAAACTGAGAAATAACTGACCCTTCCAAAATAGGAATAGGTGTCCCTGATCCTTTCAATAAAAAATGACATGTAGGAAGTCATTGCAAGTGACCCAACTGGTCACAAACATCACATCCGCATTTCCTGGGTCATTGGTGTATGACAACTCAAAGGCTAGTTTTCACTCCCTCCAAGAGAATTCTCTTGCCTTCTAGTGTCCTATCCTTGTATAGGATCTTCTAATAGGCTTAGATCATTAACTAAGACCTATTCAAACTCTGTTACTAGAGTCACACTTTGAAAACTTCACCTTGTATGATCAACACCTTGATTTTAGTTCACTTTCCCACTCTCACTTAGAAGACTCTAAGTGCCAAATATCCACATTCTTGGTAAATAATTTTAGGTGTGTCCATCCACATGTAAAAATTCATAACATCACTCATTTGATCCATTTTTGAAGGATCTTCAAACATATTTCTATTGGGTTCCACTTTTCACACTTTGGAGACCTTAAAATTAGGCCTTTCCTTGTAGCCTTTACCAGTCACCTTTTCCAATTTTTAGCAAAACGCTTCCAAAAAACTTGAAAATCTGAGACTTGATTCAGATACCCTTTTGGAATTTTTAAATCTTTCATAAGAACTTTGGGTCTGAAAGTGACCGTACAGGGGCTTCCTACAAACAAGGACAAGAGACCTAATAGGCCTAATTTCTAGGACTGAACTGTGATTTTGATAGAAAACTTGCTCAAACCAAATTGTAAATGATTGGTAGGACTTCTATCTTCCTAGAATGGATATATATGATGTTTAAATTCATTAAAAACTCCTTCCCTTGTACAAATCCATACCTCCATGCAATTTTTCATCACTCTTTCTACCTCTAGACCTCTAACCGGGCTTCACAAACTCGCCTAGGGCCTAGCATATAAAATAGTTCCTCATACTTTCCAGAATCCTAACTCCTAAAAATATATACAATAATGAATCCTATACCATTTCCATCTACTATGGATTATTATCCATGGTTAGATTTCATGGGGGAGCCATGATTCTCTAAACTACTCAAAACAAGCTAAAAATGGACTCCTTGAACTAAAACACCACAAACCAGCACTTAGATCTACTAAAATCAACTTGGTTACTGAATAATAAACATTCCAAACACTCATAAGAACACTAAAAAAATATTATATTCTAGCTTTTAATCAACAAATTATTACTTTCATAAGGAAAATCTTGGGAATTTTGGAAAAACACACAAATTTCAGACTGTGTTCCCTTTCTTCCTCTTACAATGAATAAATAATCTCTTGATTCAAGTCTCCCATGCACTGTATTCCTCTTTACACCATTTTAGGACCTTTTTTGTCTATTCCCACTCCTAGGTTCAAGGGGAATTTGATGCAACAACATTGCATGCAACATTTGCCATTATTGCAAATGTTGTCATGACAACAAAATAACAACTTTTGGCATCTTTTCAAATATGCCTCCTTCTTACATTTTGGGACCTCTATCCTAAATATTTAAAGGATCTAAGATCATTAAAGACCCTATGGCATCTCTATGTCCTCATTAAAGAGATTAGGACACATTCAAGGCTCCAATCCATCAACTAACACCTAAGCCTAAGAAATTGAAATAACAACAAACAATGGCTATTGATGTGACCTTAGTCCTAATGACTAATTCACTTAGCCTACATTGAAAGAGACCTTCTAAGGTCCTAAAACAAAGTAAACTAAGATCTTGACTTGGCTAAGTCAAGTACAAGCCAGAATTTACTAAGCAACGAAGGCTAGCCTAGGTGCTCCTGCACCATCCTCCCCAAAATAAGAACTTTCAATCCACCCTTGGATTGAAGATGGTAGGATCAATGCCCATCCTTTTGAATTCTGATTCCTTGATCCAAATTGCATCAGAAGAAATTTTCCCATACCTCTGAATGAGGTGTTCTTTATACTCCTTGAGTCTAGTCTTTTTGTAGACTCTAGTGTCTAGTACACTGTCTGGTCCAATATTTGCAGCAGTAGGGAGTTGTAGATCTTCGACATCCTTAATCACCTCATGTATAGTCTAGTATCTGTCCTAATGTGGTCCCTTGTAATGGACAAGGTCTGCAACATTAAAAATATTTGACAGTCCACTGTCCCCTGGCAGGTCTATCTTGAAGGCATTGTCACCATACTTTTCCAATATAGGATAGGGTCCTATCCTCCTCATTTGTAGCTTGTGAGGTACTCCTTTTTTTCAATATAGATTTGTTTAGGTGCACCATGAAAATATCACCAACATTGAACTCCACTATCCTTCTATCTTCATCCACCTTGGCTTTGTTCTTGTTGGTGTTGTCCACTAATGTTTTCCTCACTGTTTCATGAACTTCTTGCATAGAAGATGCAAATTCATCAGCATATGCACTTTCCTTGACTCTATCTTTCAAATTCCTCAATTCATAGACACCTCTAGGATGTAGGCCATATATAATTTCAAAAGGACTCTTCCTTGTGGATCTATTTATGGTGTCATTGTAGGCATATTCAACTTGTCTAATCAACTGGTCCCATTGATGTCCATACTCTTTAGTCAAGCATCTTAGAAGGTTTCCAAGGCTTCTATTTACCACTTCAGTCTGACCATCAGTTTGAGGATGGTAGGCAAATCCAAAGGATAAATTAGTGCCTAATCTTTGCCAAAGAGTCTTCCAAAAGTGACTCATGAACTTAGTATCTCTATCAAACACAATGCTGATAGGTAACCCATGGATCCTTACTATCTCTTTGAAGAAAAGAGAGGCTATTTGGCTGGCATCATTTGTAGTCTTGCATGGCACAAAGTGAGCCTTTTTTCTAAATCCATCCACAACTACATAAACACTATCCATACCTTGCCTTTTCTTGGGTAACCCAACCACAAAGTCCATTCTTAAGCATTCCCAAGGCCTAGTAGGAATAGGTAGGGGCTGATAAAGACCAACATTTGATGAAGTACCCTTGGCTCTTTGACACACAATACAACTCTCCAAATACCTCTTGACATCAATATTCATCCTCGGCCAATAGTAAAACCTTTGAACTAGTTCTTGTGTCTTTGTGATCCCAAAATGACCACTCAAAGCACCATTGTGCTTCTCTTGAATCATGTTCTCCCTAATGGAACCTCTAGGGACACATAGCTTATTGCGTTTAAACAAAAGGTTACTTTGCAAAGTATATTCAACATACTCACTATGGAAATGGTTCTTGTATTCAACACATACCTTGTAAATATTTGCAAAGTCCTCATCCTCAGTATATAGATCCTTGAAGTGATCTATTCCCATGCTCTTCAACTAAATCTCTTGAATGGTAAGAGCTCTTCTTGACAATGCATCAACAACTTTTTTTAGGACACCTTTCTTATGTTTGATGTGAAAGGTGTAGGCTTGTAGGTACTTGACCCACTTCATGTGCTTGTGGCTAAACTTCTCTTGAGAATTCAGAAAACTCAAGGCTTGATTATCTGAATAAAAAATTAACTCCTTGGGCAGCAAGTGGTGCCTCCACTTTCCCAAGGCTTGAACCAATGCATACAACTCAAGTTCATAAGAAGAATACTTCTTTTTTGCTTCGCTCAACTTCTCAAAATGAAATGCTACTGGTCTACCCTCTTGGCTTAGGATAGCCCCAATAGCTATGTTGCTTGCATCACATTCAATGGTGAAGAGATTCTCAAAGCTTGGTAGGACTAACACTGGTTGGGTAGCAATATTTTCCTTCAGCAACTCAAAACTCTTGTTGGCTTGTTCATTCCACATGAACTTGGTCTTCATTCCTCCTTTGATTGTATCCAACATTGGAGCACAAATGGAACTAAATTGACTTATGAACTTCCTATAATATTGAGCAAGTCCATGAAAACTCCTTACCTCTGTTGCTATCCTTGGAGTGGACCAATTCATGATGGCTTCTACCTTACTCTTGTCCATCTTCAGATTACCATGAGATAGAATAAATCCTAGGTACACTAGCTCAGTTTTGATGAACTCACATTTCTCCAAGTTAATCATTAACTTCTCTTCATGTAGCCTCTTAAGTACTAATTCCACATGCTTGAGGAATTCCTCTCTTGTCTTGCTAAAGATGAGTATATCATCTAATTATACCACTACAAATTTGCCAATGTGGTCTTTAAGTACTTCATTCATCAACCTCATAAAATTTGATTGTGCATTTGATAAGCCAAATGGAATGACTAGCCATTCATACAGCCCTTCAGTGGTCTTGAAGGTTTTCTTCCACTCATCTCCTTCATTCACCCTTATCTGGTGATAGACACTTTTTAAATCTATCTTGGTGAAGTACCTTGCACCTCCTAGACAATCCATCAAGTCTTCTATCCTGGGGATAGGGAACCTATATCTTATAGTGATCCTATTTATGGCTCTAGAGTTAGTACACAATCTCCAAGTACCTCCTTTCTTAGGGGCTACGACTGTGGGTACATCACAAGGACTAATACTCTTCCTTATAAGGCCTTGTTCTAGTAACTCTTGAATTTGCCTATCTATCTCCTCATTCTGTTGAGGTGTCATCTTTTAGGCTTCCTTATTGGGTAGGGTAGCTCTAGAAATAAGTTCAATCTTATGGCTTATGGGTCTTATAGAGGGTAAGGCTGATGGTTGTCCATCACTTACAATGCCTTCATATTTTTGCAACATTTATTGTATCTCTTGTGGTAGCTCTATCCTCCTTACTATTTTGTCTTCATCTTCCTTAGGATTCAACACTAGAGAAAAACCAACCTCTTATCCTTCTTCTAGGGCCTCCTAGAACTCCTTTTCACCAACCATAAGGACATTAGGACCTGTTGTCCTCACTTCTGTATCTTCTAAGAGTGACTGAATTCTGAATGTCACATTGTCCTTCTTAAAAACATGAGAGTTCTTCACTCCATCATGGACAACTTGATGGTCAAATTTCCATGGCCTACCTAGGAGCAAGTGACATGCATCCATAGGCAGTACATCACACAAGACCTTGTCTTTATACCTTCCTATGGAGAACTCCACCCAAGCTTGTTCGTTTACCAAGACATGTTGTCCCTTATTGAGCCAAGTGACCTTGTAAGGACTAGTGTGGGGTATCCTTGTCATATTTAACTTGCTGACAGCCTCCTATGACACAATTTTGTTAGTAGAACCAGAGTCAATGATGACTCTACATACCTTGTTCATCATCTTCCATTTGATCCTAAACAAGGATCTTCTTTGACTTGGCTCTTCCTTCACTGGTTCCTTGATTAGAGTTCTCCTCATCATGATATTTTCTCCTTCCTTTGAATTTAGTGGAACTTCAACATATTTATCAGCAGCATTAGACTCATCTTGGACCAAATTATCCCTCTTATCACTTCCTCGTGATGAACCACTTTTCTCTGGGCATCTATAGGCAAGGTGCCCCATTTGGTTGCAATGATAACACTTCAGATTGGCAAAACAGTTGCCTCTTCCTCCTTCTCCACCACTTCTACCTCTGAAACTTGAGTTCCTTCCTCTACCATCTCTACTAGAGCTTCCTTCTTGCTGCTCACTGTATTTTACTTCTCCTTGTGTTCTTGATTCAGAACTCCTTCCACCATAGCCACCTCTTGATCCTCTATTATCTCTTCCTTTACCTCTTCCTTTAGAACTTTGTTCTTGTTTTCTTTTTCCTTTCTCCTCTATCTTCAAGTCCATTTGATAGCATTGGCAGATGGTTTTGAAGCTCACAAGACTCATGTATTCTTGAATAGACCATTTGAGTCCATTCATACACCTATCTAGTTTGATGCTTTCATCTTCAACCACTTGTGACCTTAAGCACAATTTTTGGAACTCTTCAGTGTATGCTTGGACATCCAAATCTTTTTGTCTAAGATTATGTCTCCTTGTATGAATCTAAACTTCATAATCATCAAGCAAGTAATTTTGTTGGAGCTTAGTTACCATTCCTTTCCATGAGAGTATAGGACTCTTTCCTTCTTTCTCCCTTTCAGTTTGAACAAAGTTCCACCATGTGAGAGCTGACCCTCTCAACCTTGATTTGGACACACTCACTTTTTGGGCCTCTGTGATACCATCACATTCAAAATGGTTCTCTATTTTGTCTATCCAATCCACAACTGAATCTGGATCCATTTGTCCACTAAATAGTGGCACAACCCTCCAAAGCTTTGCCACTTAAAGCCTTCAATGCCTTTAGGAAGGGTTCTTGATCACTGACAAGGTCAGGAGTTGGATCTTCCTCTTCTATATCCACTCCCTTTTCCCTTGCTTCTTCTTCTTCTTTCTGATCTATATTTTCTTTCATCTTCTCAGCTTTGTCTTGGACTTCTCCCAAGAGTTGCTCCATTTGAGCCAACCTTTCTCTTAGCAACTTGTTGTCTTATTCTTTCTCATCAACCTTTTTGGCTAACTCAGAATTTTTCACCATGATTTTTTCCTTCTCTAAACTTCCAGAAGTATTATCTCCCACCGACTCAGTAGGCTGGAACATCCACCACAAGCTTGATCAAATCCAAGCTCTGATACCAATATGGTGTATGATAACTCAAAGGCTAGTTTCCACTCCCTCCAAGAGACTTCTCTTGCCTCCTAGTATCCTATCCTTCTATAGGATCTTCTAATAGGCTTAGATCATTAACTAAGACCTATTCAAACTCTGTTACTAGAGTCACACTTTGAAAACTTCACCTTGTAGGATCAACACCTTGATTTTAGTTCACTTTCCCACTCTCACTTAGAAGACTCTAAGTGCCAAATATCCACATTCTTGGTCCATCATTGCAGGGGTGTCCATCCAGATGTAAAAATGCATAAAATTACTCATTTGATCCATTTTTGAAGGATCTTAAAACATATTTCTATTGGGTTCCACTTTTCACACTTTGGAGACCTTAAAATTAGGCCTTTCCTTGTAGCCTTTACCAGTCAACTTTTCCCACTTTTAGAAAAACTCTTACAAACAAATTTCAAATCTGAGACTTTATTCAGATACCATTTTGGAAGTTTTAAATCTTTCATAAGGACTTTACGTCTGAAAGTGACCATACAGGGGGTTCCTACAAACAAGGACAAGAGACCTAATAGGCCTAATTTCTAGGACTAAATTGTGATTTTGATAGAAAACTTGCTCAAAGAAAATCCTAAACAATTGGTAGGACTTCTATCTACCTAGAATGGATAGATATGATGTTTAACTTAATTAAAAACTCCTTCCCTCATACAAATCCATACCTCCATGCAATGTTTCATCACTCTTTCTACCTCTAGACCTCTAACTGGGCTTCACAAACTCGCCTAGGGCCTAGCATATAAAATAGTTCCTCATACTTTCTAGACTCCTAACTCATAAACCTATATACACTAATGAATCCTCTACCATTTCCATCTACTATGGATTATTATCCACAGTTAGATTTCATGGGGAAGCCACGATTCTCTAAACTACTCAAAACAAGCTAAAACTGGACTCCCTGAACTAAAACACCACAAACCAGCACTTAGATATACTCAAATCAACTTGGTTATTGAATAAGAAATGTTCCAAAAACTCCTCAAAACACTAAAAAAACATTATATCCTGATTTTGATAAAAAAAGTATGACTATCATAAGGAAAATCTCAGGAATTCTGGAAAACACACAAATTTCAGACTGTATTCCCTTTCTTCCTCTTACAATGAATGAATAATCTCTTGATTCAAGTCTCCCATAAACTAGATGCCTCTTTCCACCATTGTAGGACCTTGTTGGTCAATTTCCACTCCTAGGTTCAAGGGGAATCCGATGCAACAACATTGCATGCAACATTTGCCATTATTGCAAATGTTGTCATGACAACAAAATAACAACTTTTGGCATCTTTTCAAATATGCCTCCTTCCTACATTTTGGGAGCTCTATCCTCACTATTTCGAAGATCCAAGATCATTAAAGACCCTATGGGATCTCTATTTCCTCATTAAAGAGATTAGGACACATTCAAGATTCCAATCCATCAACTAACACCTAAGCCTAAGATATTGAAATAACAACAAACAATGGCTATTGATGTGACCTTAGTCCTAATGACTAATTCACTTAGCCTACATTGCAATAGACCTTATAAGGTCCTAAAACATAGTAAACTAAGCTCTTGAATTGGCTAGAGTAAAGTACAAGCCAAAATTTACCAAGCAATGGAGGCTAGCCTAGGTGCTCCTGCACTAGTCATTAACCGACATTACCGAGTGCCAGAGTTGACTTTTCTAAATAGCAAAAACAATGTCGGTTTTCAACCCCGACAACAAACATAGTCACTGACGATTATCACCAACAAGAATCACTAACGAACACTACCAACAAGAATCGCTGATGAACAAAAACTGACAGATAGAAACTGACAGACATCACCAACAAACAGAAACGAACAAGCATTACCGACGAACAAAAACTGACGGACAGAAACTAACGAACATCACCGACAAACAGTGTAACTCAACTTAGGTGCTCCTGCACCATACTCCCCAAAAAAAAAAATCAACTTTCATGTGATTGGAGTAAGTCAGGATTAATGCCTAACTTCTTAAAATTGGTTTCTGTACCCATGTAGCCTCTGAATCAGCTTTGCCCTTCCATTTGACCAGATGTTCCATATAGGTGTGTCGTCTAGTCTACTTGGCAACTCTTGAATTTAGAATCATGTCTGCCTTCAGTTGGGGTATAATAGGAAGTTTAAGCACTTTGAGATCCTCATTAACTCCTGTGAGATCAGAATCTCCTTTGGGAATTGGACCTTTATAGGATACCAAATCTGCCACATCTGATACCAATCTGATGTAAAAGTCTATGGTCTAGTTGTTACCGATAGCCAGCTTGGTCGTGCTTTGAGGTTTGTTGCACAGACCTTATAGGGTATTATTTCACCCCAACTTGAGGAAGTCACTAAGATCTTCACCTCAAGTTCCCTAGACTAGGTTTACACTATAAAGCTACTATTTCATGCTATATAACCCATTAGGATAGGTTCATTCCCCAAGCTAAACTGACGGGTTCAACCTGAAGAACACAAAAACTCACACTACACATAGAATCCATTTAAATATGTTCTTTCTTATGCACAAGAACTAAACTATTACAGGATGATATGATCTATGTCTCTCTCTTTCTTTTTATCTATCTATATTCTCTATCCCACTATCTTATTACAAAAGATTTTCAGCTATATATACATCCATCAAAATATCTCCAAAAATATCTGATACTCATGGACAACTTCAACCACCTTGCAAAGGTGGCCAAACTAAGAAATAACTGACCTTTCCAAAATAGGAATAGGTGTCCCTGATCCTTTCAAGCAAAAATGACACATAGAAAGTCATTGCAAGTGACCCAGCTAATCACAAATGTCACATCCGCATTTCCTGGGTTGTTAACTAACATTACCGAGCACCACAGTTGACTTTTCTGAATAGAAAAATAGCATCAGTTTCCAACCCAGACAATAAACATAGTCAATAATGGTTATCACCAACAAGCATCACTAACGAACACTGCCAACAAGCATCGCTAACAAACAAAAATTGATGGAAAAAAACCGACGGACATCACCAACAAACAAAAACAAACAAGCATTGTCGACGAACAAAAAATGACGGACAAAAACCGATGGACATCACTGAAAAATAGTGTAACTTAACTTAGGTTCTCCTACACCACTTATGCTCTTTCTAATTAGGCCTTGGTCTAATAACCCTTTGATTTGATTGGCTATTTCCTCATTTTCTTGAGGGATCATCTTATAGGTAGCTTTGTTGGGTAAGGTAGCTCCTGGTATGAAGTCAATCTTGTTACTAACAAGTCTCTTAGGAGGTAGGGTAGTGGGCTGGCCATCATTCACAATATCTCTATACTCTTCAAGTATTTCTTTTACCTCATTCGGTATTTCTGATTTCTTAACAGCAGCTTCATCTTTTGGCTTTAATACTAAAGCAAATCCAACTCCTTCTCCTTCTCCTAGAGTCTTCAATAATTCCTTCTCACCAACCATGAGCACACTTGGACTTGATGTCTTCATCTCTCCTTCTTCTATCAAGGACTGAATTTTGAAAGTCACCCCATCTTTCTTGAATGAGTATGCATTCTTGGTTCCTTCATGCATGGCCTGGCTATCAAATTTCCATGGCCTTCCAAGTACAAGGTGGCATGCATCCATGGGAAGAATGTCACATAGAACTCTATCCTTATACTTTCCAATGGTGAACTCTACCCATGCTTGTTCTCCTACAAACACATGTTGTCCTTTGTCGAGCCATGTAACCTTGTATGGATTGTCATGTGGAATCCTTTTCAAATTTAACTTGGTGGCTGCCTCTTCACTAATGATATTATCAGTTGAGCCTGAATCAATAATGACTCTACACACCTTTCCTGTAATCTTGCACTTCACTCTAAAGAGTGCTCTCCTTTGGCTTGGTTCTTCTTTGCTTGGCTCTCTGATTAAGGTCCTCCTTATCATGAGGTTCCCACCTTCTTCTGATTCTAATGGTACCTCAGATGGCTTGCTACTACACCTTGGTTCTTCTTGGACATAGTTAACCCTTTTACCACCTCCTTGAGATGTAGAACCTTTTTAAGGACACAGATATGCAGGATGTCCAAACTACTGATAGTTGTAACACTTCATTGAAGAGAAGTAAGATCCTCTTCCTTGGTTATTAGTTCTTCCTCTTGAACTACTATTTGAACCTCTACCACTGTTATAACCACCTCTTGTTTTACTTGATTCTCCTTGATTCTCAGTGAGTTTGGACTGACTTTGATTTCTTCCTTCATATCCTCCTCTATGACCTATGCTGTCTCTTCCTCTTCCTCTGCTATTTGAATCTTGCTTCTTCTTGAATTTTTCCTCCACCTTGAGGGCTAGCTGGTAACATTGGTGTACAGTCTTGGGGTTTAAGAGACTAATTTCCTCTTGGATACTCCACTTGAGTCCATTCAAGTACCTAGCCACTTTCAAGCTTTATTCTTCCATTACATGCGACCTTAAGCATAGTTTGTGAATTTCTTTAGTGTAGGAACTGACTTCTAAATATTTTTGTCTCAGATTCTATCTCTTTTTGTGCAACTGCACTTCATAATCATCAGGAAGGTAAGTTTCCTTCATCTTGGCCACCATAACTTTCCAACTGGTTATGGGGTTCTTTCCTTCTTTTCCTTCTCATCTTGGAGAAACTTCCACCAAGTGAGAGAAGTTCTTCTCAACCTTGTTTTGGCTATTCTTACTTTCTGAGCTTCGGTCACATTATCACAGTCAAAGTGATTTTCAAGACCTTCTATTCATTCCATGATTAACTCTGGTTCCATCTTGCCACTAAATAGAGGTACACCTTCTAAGGACTTACCAGTCATTGCCTTCAATGCTTTCAAGAATGGCTCTTCTTGAAGCACAGGGTCTAGCTCTAGAATAATGTCTTCCTCTGCCACTCCTTTACCCTTTCCATCAACTTCTCTCATCCATTCACTGACTACTATAGTCCTAAGCTGCACTTCTTCTAACTTAGTCACTATTTAAGCTAAATGTCCCTTCAAGAGTCTATTCTCCTCCTTTTTCTCTTCCACATATTTTGTGAGTTCCACATTGGTCACCATCTTGGATGAGTTGTTAGACATTTCTGCAGATAACATCCAAAAAACACACGCCCAAATCTTTTAGGTCTTTGATACCAATCTGATGTGGATGGAAGTCTTGTTGCTACTACAGAACCAGCTTGGATCTATTCTGAGATCTTTCTCCTAGATCCCTTAGGGTATTCACAACCCTAAACTAAGGTAAGACACTCTCAACTTTAACTCCTCTTCAAGACTCAGTCCCACATCGAAATATTTTTCATCTTCTTCTTACTGAACCTACACAAATAGATTCATTAAACCAATGTTTTCAGAACATTGTTCTTCTTCTCTTCCCTAGCCGGACTATCACCAAGCTCACCTAGGGTAAGATCTCCAGATCCACACCTGTTTCTACTCCTACCAAAAACAAAATGGAAACTATGTACAAGGGCTCCTCTCGAG
The DNA here is from genome assembly GCA_018584345.1 of Thuja plicata. Taxonomy (NCBI): domain Eukaryota; kingdom Viridiplantae; phylum Streptophyta; class Pinopsida; order Cupressales; family Cupressaceae; genus Thuja; species Thuja plicata. The sequence continues at coordinate 831,228 of MU227631.1, read as the reverse complement.
TTCCATCCCAACATGATTCTTACCATGGATTCAGGAATCTCAAGGGGCCATTACTATTTACAACCCAGAATGGGTGAAGAACTAAAAGCTTGAAAAATGGAAAATAAAGTAACTAATCTACTTGCATGCAAAAGGAACCACAAAGAAACTTGATATCCACTAAACACACAGTCTGCAACTTCTCATTACTGGAAACAAAACAAAATAGTGCAATAATCTATAAAATCCTAACTTTCCTGTAGCTTCTCTTCCTCTACAATATCTACCTTATAGATCTCTGAAATGAATTATTTTGGATGTTATTAGTAACCATCCTCTCATAGGAAACAACCCTAATGGTCCACTCAATCACAAGAATCTCTTCAGGAACTATTACACTAACCATACTATCCATAAAAGACAAGATTTGCTTTCCATGGGTTGTTACGACTGAATATTGCCAAGCAACAGTAAAGCAAGCCGAGCTCCAATGTTGGCCAAGTTGCTAGGCACTATTGTAGGCCAAGATGCTAGGCACAAATGTAGGTCGAGCTGTTAGGCAATGTAGGCCGAGTTGCTAGGCACCAGTGTATGCCAAGTGCCAGTGATACCAAGCAGCTTATCCAAAGTTCTCGATGCCTTGGTTGGATTTCCAGAGGCTTCCAAACTACCTCACACACACACACAACTAAAAGAAACCAACTAAGCAACCTACCTAGACATGGATTGACCTAGTCATATCCATTTTAGGTAAATAAAACAAATGACCTTCTAAGGTCCACACACACTCTTCTAACTTGGCTAGAGTCAGTACATGCAAGAAACAAGGAGCTAGGGGTTGAGTTAGGTGTGCTCTTGCACCATTCTTGTGAATGAGTGGACCATTACAGTTGTTTCCTATGAGAGGATGGTTACTAATAACATCAAAATCCTTCATTTTAGAGATCTAGAGAGTAGAGATTGAAGAAAAAGAGAAGCTATAGGAAAATTAGAGATTTGCAGATTATTGTACTATTTTGTTTTGTTTCCAATAATGAGAAGTTGTAGACTGTGTGTTTAGTGGATACCAAGTTTCTTCAAGTGGTTCCTTTTGCATGCAAGTAGATTAGTTCATTTTACTTTCTATTTTGTAAGTTATTAGTTCTTCACCTATTCTAGGTTGTAACCATTAATGGCCACTCAAGATTCCTGAATCCATGGTGAGAGTCATGTGTTGGTATGGAACTCGAGAGGAGCCCTTGTACATAGTTTCATTTTTGTTTTCTATAGGAGAAGCAACAACAAAGAGTCTGGAGATATTAACCTAGGCGAGCTTGGAAATAGTCTGGTTAGAGAAGAGAATGAAAGAAATGTTCTAAGAACATTGATTGAGTGAGAAGAATGAATCTATTTGTGTAGGTTCAGCAAGAAGAAGATAAAAAGAATTTTGATGGGGATTAAATCTTGAAGGAGGAGGTAAAGTTGAGAGTGACTTACCTTAGTTTAGGGTTGTGAACACCTTAAGAGATCTAGGAGAAAGATCTCAAAACAAAGCCAAGCTAGTTTTGTAGCAGCAACAAGAATTCTATCCACATCAGATTGGTATCAGAGCCCTAAAAGATCTGGGCATGTGTTGTTTGGATGCTACATGCAGAAATGCATGTTGACTCATCCAAGATGGTGACCAATGCGAAACTCACAAAATATGTGGAAAATCAAAAGGAGGAGAATAGACTCCTGAAGGAACAGTTAGCCAAAATGGTGACTAAGTTTGAAGAAGTGTAGCTTAGGACTGCAGCAGTCAGTGAACACATGAGAGAAGCTGATGGAAAGGGTAAAGCAGTGGCAGAAGAAGACATTATTCTAGAGCCAGACCCTATGCTTCAAGAAGAGCCATTTTTGAAAGCATTGAAGGAAATGAGTAGTAAGTCCTTAAAAGGTGTGTCCCTATTTAGTGGCAAGATGGAACCTGAGAAAATCATAGAATGGATAGAAGGTCTTGAAAATCACTTTGACTGTGGTAATGTGACCAAATCTCAGAAAGTAAGAATAGCCAAGACAAGGTTGAGAGGAACTACTCTCACTTGGTGGAAGTTTGTCCAAGATGAGAGGGAAAAAGAAGGAAACAACCCCATAACTAGGTGGAAAGGTATGGTGGCCAAGATGAAGGAAACTTACCTTCCTGATGATTATGACGTGTAGTTGCACAAAAAGAGACAGAATCTGAGACAAAAATATTTAGAAGTCAGTTCCTACACCAAAGAATTTCACAAACTATGCTTAAGGTCGCATGTGATGGAAGAAGAAAGCCTGAAAGTGGCTAGGTACTTGAATGGACTCAACTGGAGTATCCAAGAGGAAATTAGTCTCTAAAACCCCATGAGTGTACAAAAATGTTACCACCTAGCCCTCAAGGTGGAGGAAAAATTCAAGAAGAAGCAAGATTCAAATAGCAGAGGAAGATGAAGAGACAACAGAGGTCATAGAGGAAGATATGGAGGAAGAAATCAAAGTGATTCCAAACTCACTGAGAATCAAGGAGAATCCAGTAACACAAGAGGTGGTTATAACCGTGGAAGATGTTCAACTATTACTTCAAGAGGAAGAACTAATAAAAAATTTAGAGGATCTTACTTCTCTTCAATGAAGTGTTACAATTGTTAGCAATTTGGACATCCTGCATATTGGTGTCCTGAAAAAGGTTCTACTTCTCAAGGAGGTGGGAAAAGAGTTAACTATGTCCAAGAAGAATCAAGTTGTAGAAGCAAGCCATCTGAGGTACCATTAGAATTAGATGAAGGTGATTTTCTCCTTTCCTCTTCTATTTCATTCCAACTGAATCTCTTGCCACCAGATCTTCACATGACCCTTCAGTCGGGCCTTCGCAAATTTGACCCTATTAGAATCCTCAATATCTTCATACTCAAAATATTCTTCTATTTCATTGATCCAATCGATCAACTCTTCTAGGTTAAGATTTCCTGAAAAATGTGGGAACATTAAGCTTAGGTATTTTTCTCGATCTTGGAAATGGCCCGGAAAAGCCTTTCCTCTTCTTGGTTCAGAATATCACCTTCTTGGTCAAAATCTCCTTCTACTTCGGCTTCATCCTCACTTTCCTCTCTTATGGAAAGTTTCATGCCTTTGCAAATCTCTTCCTGCAATGCTTGTACATGTCTTTGGAGGGCTCTAACCTCAGGTGGCACACCTCCGGCTCTTCTGCCNTCTTGGTTCAGAATATCACCTTCTTGGTCAAAATCTCCTTCTACTTCGGCTTCATCCTCACTTTCCTCTCTTATGGCAAGTTTCATGCCTTTGCAAATCTCTTCCTGCAATGCTTGTACATGTCTTTGGAGGGCTCTAACCTCAGGTGGCACACCTCCGGCTCTTCTGCCACGCTCCCTTCGTGGAGGCATTTTTGTACTTATTACTAAAACCCTAACCACGGTCCTGGTGCAAACTACCTCACAGTCGGCGATCTATCTACACACTCGGGAACTTCTCACTCTGATACCACTTGATGAAGGGGACTCCCCTTAATACCATAAATACACAATAGAAATAGAGAGAAACAACAAAAATTTGCAAGAACAGAAAATTGGCTTCTTATTGGCTCCACAAATGTGGAATTACAAACTTCAGAATTACAATATCAAAAGCCACATGGGCATCCCTTATAATAATATGTAGGACAAAGCCTCCAATAACCACCCCGAATTGCCCTAGAAAAGACTGCGGGCCTTCCTTAAATAGGCAATTTTCTACCGCTTAAGAAGGTTCCAGAAATCTAGCCATTAAGGCTGACTACCCTTAGCATTTAATTATTTTTCACTTTTATTACAAAAGGGCTGGCTTTAAATATTTACAAAATATGAGATTAGGTAGCCCAACTTCCAAAAGCCATAACTTTTGAACCGTAGCTCCGATTGGCTATTATAGCCACTTTTCGGAAAGGGGAGATCATGATCTACAGTCACATACATGCAAAGTGCCAGTAAGCCAGGGATTCAACCTCGATTCGGAGTCTCTAATGTCCTAAAAATTGAGATCAAAGGTTTTGCACCCTAAAATCTCAACAATAAATCCTTAATAACTTCGCCAATACAGATGCTATGGCAATGAAACTCAACTGGCATGCTTATATGACTAAGATGATCCTTCACCTAAAAATTTAGAACATTTCGAGTACAAATGGCCAACTTACTAAAAATAGCAAGCTTCCAAAAATAGCGGTTTTGTGCAAAATAGCCCTTATTGAATAGAAAACACATATTTTTGGATGATGCAAGATTACCCTAACACCCAGGATGCTCTTGCATCACTTCCTCAAAATATGCTACTCGTTAGCGATGATTTCTTGTCTCAATCAGTTCTCAATAATTTTCTACAAGTATTTTCTCCATTACCACAACTAGCAATGAACATCTGTGTGCATGGAAATGTTCAGTAAATATTAAATATTGCAGATTTATTGGTTGTCTTTCTTGATTCCATTTAACCTCTTCAATCATATACAATTGAGTACATGGAACAAGTTCATAAAATTCATCAAATAAGATCCTTCTCAAGTCTTCCATATGATCAAATTGTGCATATGACCATCTAAAATCAAAGAAACAGAAGAGGAAGAAGAAGAAGATGCATGAGATAACTTTGACTTGGTCCTCTAGCATTGTGGACAATGCTTCCTAAGGATAACACATATTGTGTCCTTAAATACAACACATTTTGTGACATGGTGTTCAAAAAGATATTTTATTTTGGAGCTCATATTTTATAATGTGAATAGTGATCTTGCATCCTTAGGAATTATATAGTTTAATATGTAAAACAAGGCACTAATATAAAATGTGGCCCACATAATAGGTATGGAAAGATTAGGGTTTCACATAATCACGATTACATAAGGAGTCAAATACTCAGCACTAGAGGTCACAATATTCAACTAACAGAACATGACTCCTATCCATAGATGTGTTGACATACAACTAACAATAATGGGATTCATTAAGCTCATATTGCATTTAGTTTCCCATTAAGGTGATGTCAAGGATAGATTCACAAATAGCATGGACGTATAAATAAACAATGATTAAGATTAATATGCAACAACTATTAGATAAACATTGATAGCAAGCAAACAGAGTCAACAATTCATGCAAGTAATCAATTAAGGCATTTGCAGTGCAAGGAGGTGGCATCAAGCATCGATTAAGTGGAAATATGGACTTATATATTACAACAACTTGAGTGGTAATCAAAAATATTGATATAGAAAGTAAGTAACTAATTGATCAATTAGTCATGTTCACCGATCATAACAACATGTGCAAAGGAAATAAATTATAATTGACTCCTCTAACTCTATTGTAAACAATAAACAAGAATATCGATTAGACTAACTACACAAGTCTAATCACGATTAAGAGTTGATTGGACAGAAATTATGATAATAAGATATTGTCATTACTTATGAGAAGAGGCACGAGTTAGAAGTTTAATGGCAACGATCAAGTCTTAAAGAGGAATTATGAAGAGACACCACCCTTGAAAAATATTAGTTCCCAACTACAATTACCAACGATCACTAAGAGTGTTATTGGTATAATAAACTGATTTAACCTTGAAGGGAAGCAAATGAGAAAGATATGAGTTGTCATTAAGAGATAGAAGTATAAATAAAGCCTCAAACACATTCAATCATCATTGGCTATGAGAAATAAAAAGGGAAAGAGAAAGAATAACTTCAGATTATCGATATCTTGGTACGAGTATCATTTGATACAAAAAATGGATAGCAAGTATTTATGTAATTATTATTGTTTGGACTTTGTGTATTATAGAGATCTAGATAATAATAAGTGATTACATATATATATATATATATATATATATATATAGACATTTCTAATATGCATTTTATATATCAATGATCTAATATGAATTTAATAATTACCTTATTTAGCAATTATAGGTATATTGCTGATGTAATGACTTAAAATAGAAAGTACATATAAGACCAATGATATCAGATTTCCACAATCCATAGAAATTATTTTAACACATTTTTGTGTAGATTGTGTTATAGTTTTTTACATCAATGTTTTGGATCACACTTCGTATGGTATTTCTAAGGGTGCTCCTCTACTTTTCTATGTTATCACTAATTTTATTCATGTTAATATCTATCATTAATGAATCATGGTAGTCCTACTAATCTCTATCATTAATGTATATATTTCATTGAGTGCTCCTCGCTATGGGAACACTAATCATCAGAAAAATTACAAAATATAAGTTCAATGTTCATAATCTATAAATTTCTTCTATGACTAAAGCTTCTTGTTGAGGAACAATATCATCCACAATGGGAGCCTCAATTTCAATCATGTGTGCATTTGATTAAACCCACTTTGATGCCATGCCTTTCACCTCCTTGTTTGTCGCAGTTTCTTTTGCCCATTTTGCTACCTCCCTCTCAAAACCAACGATCTCATCCGTAGCAAACATTGGATTGACATTTGTAGAAATCTGATTTGAATATGAATGGATGCCATTGATTTCAATCTCCACATGTGTCTCCTATCCCTACACCTTTTCATTAAACTGAAGTTTGAACCACAAAAAAACAAAGTCTTTCATGCTCTTTCTAATGAGCTTCTTTGTGTGAATGGCCTTAGAAATACTTCAATGAGCTCACAATCTGAAACACTCTAGGGCTGGGGAAAAATGTAGATGATTAGTTTTGAAGATTGGGTTTGTACCAAAATCTCCCCACCAAAAATTTGCAAGGACAACAATTATAACATTGCAAGAATTTTAGTAAATTGAAAGGTAAATGGTGAACTAAAATTAAACACACACACGCGCACATACCTAGCTACAAAGTGACTCTTCTTTGAATGCATTGAGGAGGAGAAAACAAACTCCCCTCCATGCCATTAAGTTTATAAATATTCAACTCATAATATATTTCATATTTTATGTCTCTATGGTTTTCATTGGGGACCATCATCACCATAAATTGTTGACGCCATCCATAGTCTCCTCATCTACTCTGAATGAAGTAGAGAAGAATTTTTTTTGGGTACAATAGTAGGGAACACCATTAATATGCTAGTGAAGTTGT
>MU227631.1:788293-812993 GCA_018584345.1 Thuja plicata | reverse complement strand
GTATGGCCAACTTACTAAAAATAGAAAGTTTCCATAAATAGCAGCTCTGCACAAGGTAGCCCTTATTGAAAAGAAAACATAAATATTTTTGGGTGATGCAAGATTGCCCTTACACCCAAGATGCTCCTGCATCAGCTTCCCATGAAACCAGATCTATCCTCTTCTTGTCTTCCATTACAGACCATAGGAACCTTTTTTGAATTCTTTCAATAGCCTCAACATATTTAGAGGGAATTATAAATAAGCTAAGAGCATAAATATGTAGGTTTTCACAAGATGAGCATACATATTTATGCCTAGATCCCCCTCCACTCCACTTGCACACTAGAGATTCCATCCAACTTACTGTCAACTTTTTCAGTATTTGTACCTTTTTTGAATTCTTTCAATGGCCTCAGCATATTTAGTGGGGATTCTAAATAAGCTAAGAGATTAAATATGTAGGTTTTAGAAAGATCAACCTACATATTTATTCCTAGATCCCCCTCCACTCCACCTAGCTTCACCTACACATTATATATTCCATCCAACTTACTGTCAACTTTGTCAGTATTTGCACCTTCCCCATACCCAAGAAAGTAGAATTTAATGCCACAAATGATGATTTTTTGCTAAAGATCCGCTTGAATATTTGGCTCCCAGACTAGGCCCTCCTCTCACTCCACTTCCCACCTCTCCCATTTTAGGTCTAAAAGATACAAGAGATTTCTATAAGTTTCTTCTTAAACTATGACAATTATTTATTTTATATGTGCATTTGTATTTCGTAGTATTGTATTGTTTAACGTTTCAAAATTATGCATTCAAATATACATTAGTATGCATAAGAAGGTAGGTGATATGAATACTAATGGAACATGTAATTCAACATGTCATCAAAAACCTAAAGTAGGGAATCATAATTGTGTCTTGAGATACCAAAATCAATCGTTAAGTCACATATGAAATGTAATATCCAAAGAAACAATGTGTTCTACTGTGGATTATAGAAAGCTTCTTTACTTTTGTTTCCTTTCTAGTAGTATCCCAAACATTTTAGAATCAAAAGCCTTGTAATCAATAGGGTGTGACACAAGATTGAACTAGTAAACATGGATACAATTTAAATTCACCTATCAATAAAGTGGCATGGTCTATGTGAATATATTTAGCGAGAGAATGACAGTTTTGTCAAGGTTATATTAATATAATATAATAATTAGTTATATGTTAATATTTCATTATTAATAAAAATAATTTATCATTCTATAAAAACTAATATAATATAAGAAATTGTTTAGTTAGAGTTAAGGTACATAAAAATAATATAATCTACTATATTATAATAAATAATTAAAAAATCTGCAATCCTCCTGATATACTCTTCATGGTAGAAAAAAAGGGACAAAAAATACATGAAAAACAAGATTTTATGTCTGTAGATAATGACTAAGAAATCGCCACAACCTTGACCAATGATATGATAGATAAATAATTTTCAATAGTTTCTAATATGTTAGCACTTTTTTCATCCCAATGATGGATCATAGAGCAAGATCTGAAATGTTGATGTGAAAACTAAAACACAACCGGAGTTATAAGCAAGCTTAAACAATCTAAAAATTGTTTACCTTTATTTAAAAAAAGAAAAAAAGAAAAAAAAGAAAGAATTTATATAATAAAATTTGCAAATTTTAATAATGTTAAATAGAAATAGTAATCACCATTTAAGTATATTGCCTCTAGTATAGTTCTATGATTTTTATAGGAAATAATATGCTTTGACAGGAAATAATAATAACTTTACAGTCATTTACTGGTGGAATATTGTAAAAACTATTGGACATTTTATCAACAAATACTATCAGAATTATTGAAACACATTTAACTATGAATATTTTAAACTAGATTCTTTTTATATTGAGATAATTATAATTTATACAATATAATGTGAATTTGTAGATACTCTTACCCTAATTTTACACATTGCAATATGACAATCATAAACAATAGACAATTGCATGAAAGGTACACCTCTTTAAATATTTCTATTTAGTAATGAAGATGAAGTACACTGTCAGTGCAATCATATTATCAGATGAAATTGTACTCTAAGTATTGATCGCATTCATATTTTCAAATTCATAATTGATCATTACATTGTGTATTCAAAATGAATGTAATAAGCATATGTTTCTTCCATATTACATCTTTTCATGTTGAAACTTAGAGGTAATTAGAGAAAAGAAAGCATAATAGAAGCATGAGTAGGGGACCGTGCATTGCCTTGTAGGGTGTTCTGCATTTAGCAGCTGGTTGTTTTATTGGTCCAAGTCTATAGGTCTCTATCATTAATCTTCATGTCATGTGCTACATTTTAGGTCTAGGGTCCTGTCCTGCATCATGAAAAGAGAAAAGACTTAGATCCAAATTGGATCTAAGAAATGCATTGAAACCAAAATAGCATACAATAATCAAACTTTTAGAACTGTGAATCTACCAATAACATTAATACAACAACAAAGTATGCATCTACACCAACTGAATAAAAGTATCAAAGGGACATAACTCTATGAAACCTTTTACGGTATATGGTTATCTTTCTGCATTATTCAAGAGTTTCTATTTGTAAAACTAGAAGTCTGGATTAAAGGGATTTAATTCTTGTAGCTAAGAAACCTTTTCACAACATCAACATATTAAGATACTAAACACAACCAATAAACCAACATTCATATATGAATGCGATGTCACATGACACTCACACACAAACATTGATTGGTTGATCCTGTCCACTAACCTAACATGTTGATTTGATGGTGTGCACAAGAAAAGATAAGAAAAAGTATATTCAAATGTAGAAAGAAACATGACCTATGAATTCACTAGTTGCAGATGATAAAAAAAATGCATAAGTGTCACGAGCCCATGCTCAAACCTCACAAGATGCATTACATGCAATACAAGAGAGATAAGAGTTCAAAGGTTCAGGAATGATAGATGCAAAAGAAGGAGATGCAATTCCTAAAATTTGGTAAAAGATGCAAGCATGTTGTTACAAGTTAATGTCATTGATACAAAGATGCAGAAAAAAATAATACTTCTGGTACATGCATGTGAAATGAAAGATGGATGCTCCAAATTGGAAATGAGATGATCTAATGCTAAAATAGAATGTTGTAAAGAAGGAGATGAATTGCAATCAAATAATGAGGTAACACTATTGTTCAATTCTGCACAAGTGAAGGTTAAATATAATGTTGTTTGAGATGGAATGAATATGCCTATAAGCAATCAAATAACAGTACACAAAGATGGATCAAATGCAGAGAACACTAATGTTGTTACAAAGTAGTATGCATTCACAGAAGAGCCAATTGCATTGTATCAAATTGAGAAATGCATATACATAGTTCTATACACTGTTGGCATCAGACAAGTACTTCATCTTAATGTTGTTTTTTATACTGGTGTCTTTGAATGAGATAAGAGAAAGAACACAGTGACATCCATTTTTGCAATCAAATGGAAAAGAATATGCATATTCAACAGTGAGATATTTTGTTAAAGATATGCATGCATACACAAGAATTGAACAAAAATGTGTGTTCTTAAAGGACAAAAATCAATGACACTATTATAGTTCAAGAGTGTAAAGTATTGTTAAGTAATGATTATTCATGTTCAAATGAAATGCCTAATCAAGAATGGGAGGTAATAAAAGTATTATTATACATATTAATCAAAAGACAAATGCCATATTCTAGGATGTTCAACTAAACAATATTTTTGTTTAATACTGTTAGAGGCATGCTCAAAGTATAGTGCCTAGTCAACAGATGAAAAAAATAGTGTCATCTACTTATTATCAAGTGCCTACACAAGAATGGTAACATTNTAATCAAGAATGGGAGGTAATAAAAGTATTATTATACATATTAATCAAAAGACAAATGCCATATTCTAGGATGTTCAACTAAACAATATTTTTGTTTAATAATGTTAGAGGCATGCTCAAAGTATAGTGCCTAGTCAACAGATGAAAAAAATAGTGTCATCTACTTATTATCAAGTGCCTACACAAGAATGGTAACATTAAGAAATAATGACAGCTATTTTTCATGTTCAAGTAAACAGTGATGTTACTTAATGTTGTTAGGTACATGTTCAAATAAAGGTTATGAATATATGCATGTTCAAGCAACAATGTTGTTATAAGAGAAAATATGCATGTTCAATGGTCAATCTCTTTATTTCATAGTATTACACATGGCTATTCCAAGCCCGTGCTCGAACCCCATTTGTAAATCTCTTACTCAAGTTACAATAGAAGATTGGATACACTAGTTATTATCGTGTTGCAAGATGGGGCATAATAGCAATGAATGTATACAAAAAATATTTTGAGCAAGGCTGAGCACATTGTAAAGCCATGGCCCAATGCTTATCATCGTTATTTTAAGAAAAGAGGGAGACCAAGACATCAAAAAAATTCAGACATAATGACAAGCACAACTAGACCGTGGTGAGACAGAGAGTGGTGACAAAACACTCAACATGGTGGGTAATGTCGACAGAAGATGTGGACAACAATGAACAGAGGACAGCATACAAATGTAAAAAAACCCCAAGAAAATAGTTTATGACAAGCATGCAAACATCATAGAGTGGATTCGACAAGCTCTTCATTAATAAACAAAGGTGGGCATGTTCATTTTCGACTACAGATATCAACATTAACGAGCTCACACTTCCAGATCAAATATAATCATGTGGGTGTTCTAAGAAAATAGTGAGTCAAAAATGAACAACAATAACAACAGAAGGTAAGAAACCCAGTAATCATCACAAGAAAGAATGGAGACCCAGGAAATAGAGCCCCATAACTCAAAGTATTGCAGAGACTATGTAAATATAACAACGTGTTCAAAAAAAGAAGATAGAGTTTAAATGTAACAAGAAGGGTAACTTATCTATAAGTTACGAGCTGAGATATGGTGGAGCCAATTTTAGTGGAGAGATGCATCAAACAATGAGTTGACTCTAGTGCCAAAAAGATCCTGAGCTCAGGCACAAACAACACATTGATAAACTCCAGTTCAGAGAGCCCAGGATCAATAATTAACTCATGTTCGCAGCCAGAGATGGATGTAAAACTACAGTATGCAACTGATTTAGAGCTCGAGATCATAGAGAAAAGCTTCGAATACTCCATCATAACTCTCATATCATAAAATAATGAACTCTAGATTAGCATCAGAAGCATAGACTTTCAGTAATGAATGCCATATCCAAGGCGGCGCCAAAGATAGGGTTCCAAAACTCTCATACTTTTACCAAATGCTAAAGAGATCAAATAACCCAAAACCAAGACAGATGCAAATCCAATGAATTTTCGGAGTCCATCGAGTACATGAAGGAGTTAATGCCTTTACATACTATAGTGCATGATAGACCTCTTCAAGTTCCATGACCTTAGTTATGGGGATGTCAATGTTTAAGGCTTGGTTAAGATTATATGTGGAGTTAGGGTTTTTGGTATTTTTGGTTATATTTTAGTATTTTGGGTCATAGTTTTGAATATGTTGGTATTAAGTATTGTAAAAGAGATGTATATTTTAAAAATACCAACATTAGGGGCTAGATTTCGGGCATGCATTATGCCTAAAATTTAGGGGTTTTTCCTGATTTGGAGGGGTTTTTGGAGGGGGTTAGATTTTTGAATTTAGCCATGAGGGGGTATTTAGCTGAGCCTTTTTCTCAGTTTTAAAGGTTCAGAATTTGGGAGGAAGGTTGTTTTAGTGAACTTCTTCTTCCTCTACACCTTTTTCATGCATTTTGTAGCCATTAGTTCATGTTTTATGGAGATTGTGTTCAAGTGAATGCACATATTCCTTGGCATAATTTGTACTTTCTCATGTAACTATTTTTGCAAATTTTGAAGATAATAAAGCTTACCCATTATTCATACATCTTTCTGATTTTTCATGATAAATCCTTTCAATTTTATGCATTTAAGTGTAATGTATTCTGCAACATAGATTAGTGAATTGATCTACTTCCTATTCGAGGTTGTAGAGTGTAACCTTTTGCAGAATTTGCATGTTTGTTGGCAGAATTGTCACTGTTTGTGGTAGAAAACCTAATAGTGAAATTTAGGTTATCCTATACATTGAATAGTGAATGTTATTTCATAAATCATTAGGGTATGTCATGTATGCAAGCTTAACATTTTTGAGAAAACTGAATCAATTTGGTTTATCACCTTTTAGTTTTGTCTATTCAGTTCTAGTTCCTTTTTCCCCCTTTCCCAAAAAATTAGAGAAAAATTAGTAATAGGTGATAACCCAAATCCAATAGGAACCGGCCTAGAATCTGGAGATTCCTTCTTAATTAGAGTCCACCCACAACTTAGGAAGGTTTCCATTGTTACCATGAAATATTTAGTATGCCCTAATGCCTGAGTTAGGGTGATATTTGTCAGCATTAACAAATACTATTTTCAATATTTAAATACATTAATCTCAATAATTGTTTGCATACTATTTTTAATGAACACCCCTAAGCTAACTACAAAATTCACTACTGTTTGACCACAAAAAAATTGCAAAAAAAAATCACCACGTTTTCGCAAATTTGACCAAAATTTTTTTTTTTTTTTTTTGTCTTTGGTGTGTTTTGTGTGGAGCTTAGCCTATGCCATTTTTAATATTTTAGATGAATATAAGCCTTTCTATTGATTTAAATATAAGAGAACAATATTTACAAANTAAGCTAACTACAAAATTCACTACTGTTTGACCACAAAAAAATTGCAAAAAAAAATCACCACGTTTTCGCAAATTTGACCAAAATTTTTTATTTTTTTTTTTGTCTTTGGTGTGTTTTGTGTGGAGCTTAGCCTACGCCATTTTTAATATTTTAGATGAATATAAGCCTTTATATTGATTTAAATATAAGAGAACAATATTTACAAAAAGGGGTCGGGGAATAAAAAATCACCCCGCAAAGTCACATATAAAAAAGCCCTCAAGATGCGAGAGTAGTTTCAGAAGAGGGAGGAGGATCTCTATCATTAGAATGTCCCCAAACATTGGGCCTAGGGGTCTGGTCAAGAAGCAACCAGCCATCATCAGTTTCTTTTTCTCCATTCAATTATGCTTCCTCCCGCCTAGGAGAAATAGAAAGCACTAGGTGGGGAAACTTATCAGAAGTAGCAGAAGGCCACGCAGGAATAATGGCTAAAGTCTGAGCTGGAGCAGCAACAATGGAAACAAGAAGAGGAGGAAAACCAGTAGCCATAGCCCTCTGAGTTGGAGGAGAGGTGGAGTGGTGGAGCCAAGAGCGCAACATTCTAGAACACCTAGTAGAGGAACTCCAGATATGATAGCGGCCCCAGGGCAGCATGCGGTCAGCCGAGAGAGAATTTGTTGGCACCTACGAAATAGTACAAGGGGAATTGCCCCAGTGTTGCAGTGGCTTCTATAAATGGGAAACCTCAAGGGCCACATTGTCCTCTTGTACTTTAATCTACATCATGAAATTATTACATAAACACTCCTTAGCATACAGAGAAATAGTGATATCCAGAAAGTTGAGAGTAAAAAGAACAACATTTTGGTCTTTCCATAAAGAAAACAAAATCTCCATTCTAAAAGCATGCCAAACTAGGGTGTACTGGGAAGGCATTCTGGGTGAGTCACCTAAGAGCGCCATATGCCAAGAAAGAGGCTTAGGCCAGAAAGGCCTAAAAAAATCATGTATCCAATTCCAATAGTTCTCTGCCTGACAATAGAACCAAAAAATTTGCATAATGGTGTCAGAATACCCACAATAGGGCATTTAGGATCACTTGCACCTAAATGTCAGAACCGAGCTCCCAAAGGAAAACCTTGGTAAATCAGACACCGAGAAAAATGAGCAATCTTGGGCTCTATAATAGCATCCCAAATAGTATGAAAATGCCAACTTAAAGTTTTCTAGGAAGATGAAAGGTGGCATTGGTGATTGAGAGAATCAATCATCGGAAGATGAGGCACTAACCAAGAATATCCAATCTTGGGTTTGTAACTGGTAAATGGTGTATCAGGTTACCATTTCCAATATTTCCACCAAGGTTTAACTAGGTGAATTCCAAGCTTATGTAGGAAATGAAGCAGAATAGCCAAGACAAGCAAGTCAAAAGTCTGATGATTTGGTTTGGTGAGCCGGAACTAAAAACAAAGATCATCGCAAGAGAAGAGACTCATAGTGGCTCTAGAAAATAAATCCTTGGGCATTTGAATGCCACGTTTGTGAAAAGGAAGAGCACTCATCCCCTGGATTTTGGCTAGAGGAAGCCCTTGCTGAGAAAAAAGAGGGGACCACAAAATCTTCTTTTGGTTGAGAGAAAGCCCATCTCGAAAACCATTCCTAACCTAGCGAAGTCAAGGCTTGATAGCTTCCCAAGCTCTCTAGATACTTTTGGCCACAAAATTACCCTTGATATGAACAGGAGTATTCATGACCAGAAGGGTTTGAAAGCCAATCCCTTTCCAAGTAGGCTTGTGCAAGGGATACCATGAAGAAATGCAATGGCAAAGAAAAATATTCTAGGCTTCATTACCTATGAGACATCGCACTATCCATTTCGCACAAAGGGTCAAGACCTGTTTCTGAGTATATAATAAACCAAGCCCACTAGAGGCCTTAGGGAGACAATAAAATTCCCATACTAGTCTGTGGAAGCCATGATGATCAACACCAAAAGCCCAAAGGAAATCCCACAACAATTTCTCGAATTTATGGTAAGAAGATTTGAAAGGAGCCCAACAAGAAGAATAGTACACATGAGTGGCAGCGAGGACTTTGGAGCAGATATAAAACTTTCCTGCGAGAGAAAGAAGCTTGGTGATCTAGTAGGTAAGCTTCTTTTGAATTTAAAATATTTAAATGCACTACTTTCAATAATTTTGTTGATACTATTTTCAATAATTTTGTGGATACTACTTTTTTAAAAGATTGTTTTCATTGAAATAAGAAAATAAATATTAGAAACTTATAAAAAGCCAAAAAAAAATCAAAGTTAAAAAAGAAAGATTGATTGAGCATCCTCATTCATATTGGCATGTACTTCATGGTTTTGCAGCTCCGCCATCATTTTCAATAATTAAGTGCACTCATGAATCGTTATTTAATGTGGGGAAGCCATGTGATATTGTCTGCTATAGTTTCCCTAAGACAATGGTCAAATAGTAGGGAAGCCTTTAGAATAATAGGGTTGCATATGGATATGAAATGGTGGAACTGAAACAAATGCTTCAAAAGTTTGAAGATAAACAACACGAACTGGTATTGGTTATAGATTAGCTGATCCTCTAACCCATGCTTATGGATGCAGTTGTTCCAGGTCGAAGCAGCATGGTGCAAAGCCCTCTACATATATTTCAAATCACCTTCAATAAAAAGATATACAACTAATGATGATGTTATAAAAGAAATAAAGATTCTTTTATAAATTTATGATATACACGTTTCATTCGATTATGAATAACACTCTTCTGAAAAATCATGTTCAATTAAAAAATACACAATACTTGAGATATATTAAAAGCCATGTGATAATGTCTTCTATGGTTCCATCCACCATGGTTATTGACGAGGAGCTTAGCGCCTATTAAAATGGACAAAATCATCCTCCACTTGGTATCTCTATAATCACTGACCTTGCTTCCCCATTTTTCACAAAATGAGGGCTTTAACTGGTTTCATTATTTTCATTGTATGTATTTTATTCTAGAGTGAATTTCTCAAACACGGTGCTTTTTATATTTGTAGAGTGGTTAGAGAAATTTCTAGGGGCTTTCTTTTGGCATGTTCCCAGATCTTAATAAAGAGGCAGAATTAATTTTTCATTGTAAACATCACATATTAATGATTGATTCTTAGGTCAAAAAAATGTGTTAAATAGTTAAAGTTGACTTACTTTTTCCAAACATAAATTTTTCCCAAATATATGATGTTTAAGAGTGACCAAAAATAATAACTTATTTTCATTCCCTTCACATAATTGAATCTGGTAGATTGAAGAGAACATGTAGGATTGGCAACAAAAATGGTTGAGAACAAAACATGGTAGGAATGTTGCAGAAACTAGCTGCGATCATTATTTTTCGTGTTGCATTAAAATTTGTTGAAATCTAAAATCCTTTGACTAAGCCCTTTAAAACTAATGAAAATGAACAAAGAATCTTTGATGGATTTCTTCTATTATTTATTCAAATGGCACATAAATCTTCCAAGTTCCAACAAGTGCAGTTAATCAGATTGTGACTAGAAAGTGAATAGATTTATCTAAACAAGAGCTGGTAGATTGTGATAGTTCAGCTGACCAGGGATGCAATGGTGGATTAAATGGTACTACATTTGAATAATGGTGGTAGCTTTTAATTGTTAGTTTTTTAAAGGTAGAGTCAATATGGTTTAGTTCGAGATTTTATTTCCTTAAATTGTAACAGTTTCTTAATAGATTTAGTACTTTTAACTTTTTTTATCATACCAGTAATGTCTAAAGTTATTTGAATGTTAGGATTAATCATCAACAATAAAATAAACATATAAACAAACAAAAGGAAAATAATTTAGTAAATGATAGAAAAATAAAAAATGAAGTAGCCAAGTAGCAAGTTCATAAATTACATTTCTAGAAATCTATTCCTTTCTATCGTAGAAGTAACTTCCACTTGGGTTTTTTCGGTTGGTCGTATTTTCATTCCATGAAGAATCATTGTCGAATTCAGAGGTTCTATTTATTTCTAAAAGCTCCTTATTATCTTCTCCAAGGATTCCCCACAAAGTATTGTAATAAGAATAAGAATTAGATTATATAGCATTTTATGCATCCCACAATTGGTATTGATTTAAAATAGAAAGAGAATCTATTATCTTATATACTTCAACAAAGTGATGTGTTTAAAGACAGAAATATAATCTATTATCTTATATATATTATTACTAAAAGAAGTTAAAATAACCAAGATTGAGAACACTTCAAACATTAATACATATTCAATATCAATTATTGAGGTTTCCACCATTTTAGCACTTTCCTCTTCATCACATACATCCCTTCTCATTATGTATCTTTCCTCTTCATTTCTCATACTCTCCTTTCATTCTATGTCAAAATGCTAGTCTCTAAATTGTATATCATGTTAAAAATGCAAATCAACTTACATAAGTTAAAATAATAGAAATGTCCTTCTTGGAATCCAATCTCTCTTGACAAATACCTTGCATTTACACTATTATTTTGTATTACATTTCTTTATAAATAAATATTTGTTCACACTGTAAGGTTTACAATTTGGATTAACCCTCTCTTCCTAGGTGTTATGACCTAATCACACATCGCCCATCAAGGATGGGACCCCTCTTTTCTCTAATTTGGTTTGGTCCTCTTTTGGCTTGTGTTGTCTCAGTAGCTCCTAGGGCAATCCCTTAGGTTCTTAGTAGTTCTTTTTAGGAAGTGATGGATTAGGTTCGACCCCCTCGAATGATTTCTCTATCTCCCAAAGTGGGGTTTTGAGATTGAATGAGATATAATAGAATCAAAATATCGATCGAGGCATTGAAAGATGAAGTGGTTAAGTAATGGAAGGTTCATTTACCAATGCCCATATTCTCAAGCTTGAATCCAAATGGAAGGAGCCCAAACACGTAAAATCATCAAGTGTGGGGAATTCACGGCCACCAAGATCACAATAGACCCATCGAGATGGCAATTTGAATGGCCAGGAAAATTGATTAAGATAGAAAGAAACTAAAAGTAAAAAGCAATGAAATTCCACCCATTTTCAAGATATCAAGGTCACTAACATTCTAATTGGAGGCCTTCATTAATCAGAGAAGATAGAGTTCATCGTGGATTCCATTTTGGCACTTTGACCAAGGAACCCTGTCGAGTTTCCATGCACGGAAGCTGTCCCGAATCCACTACTCATTATGATTCATGTTTGTAGACACCACTTTAATAAAATTTATAAGAAAGAGAAATCCATTGCATGTGAAAGTTGTAAAGAACTTTGTGAGAACAAAGCACCAACAATACTATATTTGTCAGCAAAGCTCTGTAGAGAAGCATTCACCATACCTGCCCTGGGTTCTCAGAACATAATTCGCGGGACATATGTCATCCTTCACATATCTCTAGACTCATCCATGATAATTCTCATAGTAGGAAAAAAGTTATGTAGAGAAAACAATCCATCTAATCGAGGAGCAGAATGCAAACTCATCTGTGCCTCCAAAATACACTATAAAAAGTCGTGAAAGTTGCAGTATCAATTCAACTCACTAATAGAGAGAAGGGGTGTGGTCCAAAAGAAATTTAGAAAGGTACCCAACACCAATGAAGGAGCATGGTAATCAATCTTGAAAAATGTTATTGGTAGAAGAACAAAACATCAGATTTAGTTAAAGAGAGAAGGAGATTCCCTAGATTTGTATCAAAGGACCATCTATTCTACAGAGAATAAGTCAAAAGGAATCTCATGAGATGGTAGAAGAAATACTTGATGAATAAATGAATCTCTATGTGTTCCTATCTACCCTCAGAACATTTGACTCAGCAATGCACAAAATAAGTTTTAGGAGGACTTTACTGGTTTTCTTCGTGCACACTTATGGTGCAATCTTGGAGAAATAAAAGAACATATTCCTGATCGAGAACGAGGTATATTTGCACCACCAAAAGGAATTCTTGAGCTCTGAAAGCATAAGACCATGCTAGAATGAAGGAGCGATTCAAAGTTTGAAGGTAGCATGCGAGATACTCTGTCAACAGTAAAAGAAGGCACTCAGCTCAGTTTCAGATTAATAAGGAAAATATACACCGTAGAAATAATTGAAAATCCTAATACTATTCAATGAAAAGAGCCCACAATAGAACTCCAACACTAAGGAAAGTTTCAGTAGAAATCACGATATTCTCTTCATCGTCTCAGAATGTAGTTGCTTCACCAGAGGGAGGGGTCCCACCTAAGTGAAGTTTAGAAGAGATTAAACTGAGTAAGATATAGTAAGACATACAATCCCATGCTTGACATTTTCTCAAAGTTTGAGGATGATATAATAGTGAATAGTCTCCCGTGAATCATCAAATGCCAGATCTCGGTTAACACACTTGCTGGAGCTTTCAAAGCCAACAATGAAGGAATCACGATAAAAAAGGCCAATCATGCATTCTAAAGAAGTGAAGCCCGATACCTGCATGGCTAAGCGGAATGTGGAGAAATAGTCTACTGCGGGTGCCAGAACACACCCAACATGCATGCAACTCAATAAGGAAATAAATAGACTGTGAAGAAATCTTGCGGTTAAAAGAACCGATGGAAGAAAAACCCTTAGCTGTCCAGAATCACGCTCGATGAATGTGGAGTGCAATTCAACGGAGGTTGAGGTTGGTCAACTCTAAAGAAAATCCTTTACCAATGAAAAATCCCGCTACCGAGAAAGGAGGAGCGCAGTTTCATGAAAGTCATGCATAATACTTGACAAAAGAAAATCCAAGACCAAGCAATAATGTCGTCCGCAAGAAAGGAGTATGTTTTCAACGCAATCGGGGAATGAAGGATGTGAAGGAAATTTTTAAAATCCTTCACCGATGCAAAGCCTTGCCTCCAGAGATGCTAGAGCGCATTTCAATGGAGTTGGGGAAAAGTCAACTCAAAACAAAATCTGCCATGCACTGCAAAGTGCGCTCAAATACTCTTCCGAACATAAAATTGCATATGTGAAGGAAGCCTATCCAAGACAACTAATCCTCCGCTTCCCCGAATATGTGAAATCTCAAAAGAATTTCAAAATTCAGGAAAATGAGAAATCCTAAAACTTAGAAAATCGTGAAAAATTCTGAAGTTTCAAAAATGAAGAATTTCAAGCGAAAAAAATTTAAAAAAAAAATCTAAATTTGAAATTTTTTGAGAAAGATTGAAAAATCCTCGAATTCAGAAATTTCCGAAGAGTTTAAAAATGAAACCTTGAAAAATTTATCGAAAAATGTTAAAATCCAAAATTTGGCAAATTTGGAAAAAGTTTAAAAATTCAAAATTTTGGAGAATTTCAGAAAAATGGAAAACTTTGAAAAATTCCAAATTTTGAAAATTTCAAAATTTCAGAAAAGAGGAGAATTTCAGAAAATCTTGAAAAAATGAAATCATGGAAAAGCTAAAAAATCCAAAATTTTGGAGAATTCTTGAAAATGACAACTTGGAAACGTGGTTAAAATAAAAAAAATCCAAAAAATTGGAAATTTGGAAAAAAAAAACTCAAGATTTCAGAAAAAAATTGGAAATTGGAAACAAAGGGAGTTTTTCTTTTGATTTAAATGTAATATTAATTAAATATCGATTTATTTAATATTTAATTAAAAAACTTTCAAAAATCAAAAGTGATAAAAAGGAGAAGTTATTAATTAAATATTGATTTTTATCTATATTTAATTATTAATAAAAAAACTAACAAGTTAATTATGAAATTTGGAAGATTAATAGTGGGATTAAATCGCTTTTTTGAATTGATTTTAAAAGATTAAATATTGAAATTTATTCTTTTTCAATATTTAAAATTTAAAAATCAAAAGGATGGATAAAATGGAAACTTCATCATGAAGTAAAGTGCTCATATTGGAAGTTTTTTCAAAAAAGGAGAAAAGCAAAGACAAGTGGCGCTTATGGGAAAGAATCTTCCCCTAAATTAGTAGTTTCCTAAAATTAGCTCCCAGTTTTTAAAGCAGCTTTTCAGGGTTTAGTCTTTATATGAAGACTCTCTCATTTTATCATCACACAAAGTTTGAGAAAATAGGTTGATGAGAGACTTTGAGGAATCAAGAGGATTCGAGTGAAGTTTTCGCGAAAGTTGAACAAGATTCTTGAGGAGAAATAAAAATTCCAAGCAAGAGGAAATTCATTATTTCAAAAGGCGCAAAGAATTCAAGATTAAAAGTTTCAAAGGAATTTTCCCAGTAAGTTGGTGGAGAAACATGATTTCGTGGAGAAGAAAGAAATTTGACTTTTGAAACAACAAGATGAATAATTTGCCAGATTTTCAGAACTTCCTCCTTAAGAATTTGGTCTTCTTTTTCTTTCTCCTGCATGATTCTTATGTTTTTTTTTGTTTTTTTTTTTTTGCAGGAATGGCGGAGCCAAGAGGAATAAGCATGACGAGGAAGTAGTTGATAAAGAATGAACAAAGGAGTTTTTTTCCAGAATCCAAGATTGTTTCGAAGTGGGCAGAGATTGGAGACACTAGCCTTGGAGGCCTGGACATGACAGAGTTTTAAAGAAGGATGTTTTGGTATAAAGATCATCAACTAACCAATTTGGCCACCCGAATTGTGAATAGTGGAATTGTGGCTATAGCTGGCTTTGCTCTAGCTTTTCAGCATTCTAAGCTGATCGGGGAATGCGCCAGACACTTCAATTTAGGAGATAGAACAATCAAAGATTCTGATGGAAAAATCATTGTAGACCTTTCTCCACCCGCAATCATGGAGGCATTCAGAATCCCCTCTTCCAGGAAATTGGTATTGAAGACGAAGGAGTAGGCACATAGAGTTTTTTCTGCAGGAATTCAATGCTATGAAAATATCATAAATGATAAGTGGTTAAGAAAGAATAGATCCCATCATTCAAAATTTCCGAAGGAGTTGGTTTGGTTGGATTTCCATAGGGAATGCAGCGACTTGATCATGATGCAGAGTAGAATCTTTGGCATGCCACACTCTTATCTATTTGAGTCATGGATGTGGTACTTTATCGAGCAATTAGTTGAAGAGCACAATCACATGGACTGGGCTGGAATGATCAGTGACAACCTCAGTGAACAATTGGCGAACCTCAAGAAATCACAAAAGTTTTATATGAGCTCCTATGTCATATATATGTTGGCACGAAATATGAGATATGAGGGATTGCGGTGTAAGGGAGCAATCAGAAGTGGCACTTCACAGTTGAAAGTTCATGAGTGTTACCCTAAGTTGCATTTCCAGGCCATAGATGATTATGTTCGGGTCAATGATGCCTTTGCAATGCAAATTGTGAGAAATCTGCAGAAGAAATTGCACATGAGATTATTTGAAGGAGCAATGAAGCTAGTGGAGGAATACAGAGCCTGGTTTATTCAATTTCTCACTTTCTCCTATATCAGAGTGCAAGGATTTTTGGTACAACCATACAAGCTTCCAAGATATCCTACTGACAAGATGGTTCTGTTGGATCTTACTCAACAATTGACAGTGTACGACAAGATTCAGAAAGGAAAGAAGAAGTTGGGATTGGATTTCCCAACTTCCATAGGAGAAGATAAAGTTGAAATGTGCCCGTGACTAAAGGTGGCTGAGAGATCCAGGGATGAGTTACACTTCTTCCATCTTCCATTCTACTTAGGAAGACTAGATTTTGATCCCCATAACAAAATCAAGTCAATGGCAGGAGCAAGGTATCAACATAGGACACACCTTGAATATTTTTGGGCTAATGCTATAGATGAAAATGAGATCAGGAAAAGGATGTGCTCTAGATTTCCCCTGAACATCATCAGAGCTCACAAAATATTTCACATGCCTGATCAGATGAAGGAAGATCCAAATGTGCTTCAGAAAGGGTATAATCCAGAAAAAGAAAGGGTTGCTCATCTCTATAACTGGCAAAGAAAGGATATTTTAGATCTTGATGCTTTGGCAAAGCCAATCCTAGAATTCGCAAGGTGGTGGATTGAGCGACAACTTGGTAGAATGAGTGTACCAAAGGGGGACTAGACCAATGATTTATTAGGGCATCAACCACTATGTGATGAAAGACCAAAGCAAGCATCAGGAGAAAGGATTGAAGAAGGGGAAATTTTATCAGGGAGTGCAGAGCATAGAAAAGAAAGGAGTATTGCTCAGGAAACACACACAAAGAGGAGGTTGGATCTCTATATTGAAGAAAAACCACAGAAGAGAACAAGAGTCAAGGAGATGCCATCCTTACCTAGCCAAACTCCAAGTGTGTAGGAGATAGGCACCATTTCCAGACAAGAATTAGAAGCAGGTAGGAGGAGAGTTGAGCAAGGAGAGAAACACGTGACGAGGTCAGTTTAGGATAGATTGAGCATTAATTCCAATGAGGGGTTTGCACCAGAAAAAAGTAGGGAACAGGATGTTACCACTGAGGAAATTCTTGGTGTTTTCTTCAGAGGGATAATAGAAGAAGAGATTCCCACGGCCGAAGATGAGATTCCCACGATAGAGAAACCAGCCCCAGAGGTGATGGCATAAAGTCGTGGAGCTGAGGAAATTGACACAAGAGCAGTGTAGGGATAGAGGTAGATGGTAGTTCAGAAGGATGAAGGAGCCACCATTCTGGAATGGGTGAGGTAGAGGATCCAAAGAATTTAGGAAAAGGATGTTGACCCAGCTTTCGAATTGCAANAACAGGGTCAACCAATCACATGAGAAAGGAAAGGCTAAGAGGTTTGCGAAGATTGCCAAAGATGAGTCTGGGTCCAAAACCCTTTAGCTTGCAACACCGGTCGTGGACAAAGAAAAGGATAAAATCACTCCAGATGAATATAACCTGGTCGAGTTTGACTTAGGTCATGCCTTGGAGAGCAGGTATTGGAAGAACTTGATGATTCTACACAGGCGGTCAAGAACAAGATGAGGAGATTAGAAGAGAAGTATCAGAGGCAAAAAGGAGAGATCAGAGCATTATGCAACTACATCAGTAGTCTACCTCATCCAGTAAGGGAAGAAGGTCCATCTTTTGTCCCTCCACTGGTTGTTCCAACTGAGGTGGTAGAGAGTATAGATAGAATCAAGAGAAATTCTCAAGGAGCAGAAGCTTGGATCGAAGGATTCCAAAATGAATCCCACAAGCATGGTAAGGACTTGGTACGAGTTTACAATAGGGCATTGGCCATTCTTTACCGGAATAGTGCATGGAGGAATCGTGGGAGGATGAGCATATCTATCAGGATGAGATGATCATGGAATCGCAGGAGTTGATGGAGATGCCCAGGAAGGTGCTAGTTGACCATGGGATCATTAAAGAAGGAGAAGCATTTGATTTCACCCGATGGTATGGAGCAGTGCTCATGGCCAAGGAAATATTTGGGCATTTCATTGAGGAATATTCTCGATTGAAGGGAATAGATGAGAACATCAAGCAAGAAATCTCCAACAGTGTCGCATCACTGGTATCAAAAAGGTTGTATGAAAAGGAGATAATTGTAGACAAACTGAAGAGTAAATTGGAGGAATTCTTTAGATTGAATTTCTTCACTAGGGATGATTTTGAGAAATTTTCCACCTTCTTGAATGATATACACACTACTCAGGATTTGTTGCCAGAATGCGAGGATAGCTTCAAGAAAGCTGAACGAGCTATGGTAGCTTTGGAATTCAAGCAGGAATCAACACCAAGCATCAGTATAGATGAGTTAGAAGTAGTATTGGGAAGATTCTAGGCATTCATGCAGAGTGCTCAAGGTAGATTCCATGGTGGAGATTAATTTAATGCATAGTGGGCATGATTAGTGGTCATTTATTGCACCCTACTTTCTGTCTGAGCATGCATGCATAATGGGTACTTATTTCCCACTATGGTAGTGGATTCCTTTTGCATTAAGGTAGATTCCTTCTTCTTTTCCCTAAACCTAATCAGGGTTGAGGTGGCATGATCTGGGCCATCGATTATTGTTTGATCTGGGCCACTCATTGTATTGGAGGACCTATATAAAGGCCTCACTTCTCATTTGTAAGGAGAAAATTTTGAGATTGTTTTGATAAAGTGAAAGCAGGATTTGAAAGGTCCCGAAACCTTGTACAAAAGATTAGAAGATAGACAAAGCTAATCACTCAACTACCAAAAGAGAATTTTGAGATTGTTGCTAAAGAGCTACTAAGACAATAGAATCCTCATTATTGGTTTCATGGTGAATACTTGATGTTTTTTAGTGCTTTCTTGGTTTCATAATTCCCTCATATAGTTTAGATTAGTTGGATAATGTTAGATGAAGTGTTGTGATTGCAATGATAAATATGATGGTGTTTTGATGAGTTCCTTTGGTTCATACTTTTGACATTTTACTAATTGTAAATCATTGTGTAAAGTTAGCCTGAACCTCATTCATGCATATGCTTAAATTCTGTCATTTGCGTACATTGTTCTTCATGATGGTGTCTGTGGTGGTATGAAAATCCTCTGCATAAACCTTGAAGATTACACCGGTTCTCATGTATTTTTAGTATAACTTGGCAAAGTGAAACCTGGTTATTGGGAATTTATCCAACAAACTATTGACTATTTCTATCATTTCCCTTAGGAGTAGATTAAAAATTTTGAACCCTACTTCCATTTTCTTTCCACATATTGTGAAATTTGCAAAAAAAGTGTTTCATTGCAAATATTTCAAGATTGAAAACGTAACGCCCCTTGTGATATTCATCAAATCACATTTACCATCGAGCTTATCCATGGTCAAGACCTGACACAGAAAAGGAACCTTGGAGTGACCTATATGATCTTCTCGCATTCTTAGCATATATGGAACTTTGATCAAGAGAGGATAAGATACCTCAATGTTTTGTTCTACTATTTGGTGGGTCATAAAACGCCCATCAATAGAAACTGGTGCTAGAAGGAGGGCCTTCACATAAGTGTTAAAAGACTGTACATCATGAATCAAGATGGTACAACCACATAGGGACATCGTACCTATCCTTTAGCCAAATCTCAGATTAGAAGAAGAAGATAAATCTCAAAATATCGAAGAAGCTATTCAAAGAGCATTAATCATTCAATTCCCAGTGCCCGACAGAAGGAATTAAGGAGATTTCACATAGTGGAGTGCATTAACTCATTTTTGCCTGAGGTACATCAGAGAATTTTAAGACCCACTCCAGGAGAAAAAGAATTAAAAGAATTAAAGTTTGATCCAAAGCCTAGGCAAGGTAAGAAAGAAGCATCTACAAACCAAAAATCACCAAGTGTAGCCGATCTCATGAGGCTATTTCAAACTCCACCTCCATAGTGTTGAGTGAAATAAATTGATCAAGAGAAATAGGGGTTAAATCAAGGAGGACTCAGACAAGGAGCTACATAGATTCAATAAATAATAGTTCAGATACCCATACAAATAGTTTCTCCTACATCCGTTCAACAACATGTTCCAGCAATGGCCCAACAACCATGGTGTCCTCAAATTGCATCACCTCTTGTGACATTTTCCGCTTATCATAATATGCCAAAGAATCCAGAGCATTTCTGTTCTAAGTTATTTGTTAATGATGTCAACCGCATTGCTGATGAGCACATTAAAATTTTTGAAGACGCCCTTCAAAACATAAATGTTCAAGAAGAGGATGTTGCTTGCAGGCTATTTCCCTACTCACTAGGGGAGGAAATATTTTACTGGTACATCAATCTACCTCCAAATTCAATCTCAACTTGGCAAGAATTGAAGGATGGTTTCCTCAGGAAGTTTAGATTTCCAATCACTCCCGCAGAGCTGCATAGACAATTCATTGAGATAAGAAGGCAAGAATGTGAGTCAATTGGTGCCTTCAACAATAGATTCCAGAGGGCTTATTCAAGATTGCATGATCCCTATCGCATGGGTGAAAATGCAGCGTGACCTATTTACTATGCAGCTCTAGATTGCTTCACCTCCATGTTTGTCCAGAAGACTCATCCACCTCCAGCTAATTTGATTCAAGCTTATGCAGAGGCTGAGAGAGTAAGTTTACAATCACCAGCAACTGCTACTGGAGCACCAAATTTCTTTGGGAATCCTAATGCTTTGAATCAAGGAATAGTGAACCACATGCCTACTATTAATCATGTTCCTATTGCTTCCAATTAGTTAGTGCCACATCCAAGGGCCCCTATGTCTCAGGCAATGCTAGTACAACCTGTATATCTCCAGAACACAACAACTATGACAAGGAATCAAGAAGAAAGAGAAGAGATGAGGGATTTGATGGAACAAGTAAATAAGTTTTCCACTGAGGTCACCTACCTCAAAAAAAAAATCAATTATAGAATCAACAAAGAAATTACTAGTCACATCAAGGAAACAACTGAGGATATCAAGGGAACCCTCCAACTCACCAAGAGAATCCTCAAGGATATAATTAGGGATACCATGATAATCATTCAGGATATGAAAACAATAATCAAAATTATCAAGAGAACAATTATGGGTATCATAATAACAACCAAGGACATCAGAGAATATCATGGAACACAAATCCAAATAATGGTGGTGTACCCTCACCATTAGACAATCCACCAGCTGCTGAAATATGACTGGCAGATAAAGTTTTCCTAGCCGAAGCAACATTGTCTGGATGGTATCGATTGCATGAGAAAAATAAGCATTCCGAGTTATAATGCCAAGAATTTTAGAGGGAGGCCAACATTTTCAAAGGAGAAGTAAGAAACACTACTGCACCTAAAAATCCTCTGCCTATAGGGTATGAATTGGTCCCTTCGCCGAGGTACGACCAAGTGCTGGTCTTTGATGATTTCACATTTCCTCCACCTGATATGCAAGATTACATGCCAATGAAGGATAATCAAAGATTCCCACCAGCATCACCCAATGGTCCTATGGAGGCACCCATGTATCGAGTTCCACCAGGAAATCAGCCTCCACATGCATCCCCGAATGAACCATTGCATAGGGATGGGTTTTCCTTCCCTCCATTATACAACAGTGTCCTAGTGGAGGGAGTGAGTGAAGTTCAATCATTTCAACAGACTTATGGAAATGCAGGTCTAAAAATATATCAGAGGAATTATAGAAATCATAAACCCATGATAACATCAACTCCTCTGAACAATTTTTCCATGCCTCCACATCCCAATGCGAGTAATGTAGAGTCCTCTAAGAGACTCACCCGAGTATCGACCATTGGCTAGTTCACAAAGTGAAAGAAGGAAACTGACAACAAAAAATGCTCCATGAAATGAAAGAGGACAATGTACTGCACAATCTACTTCTCATCATGGAGTAACAAAATAGAAATAAAATCCTCCCAGGGAGGAATTCAAGAGGCTGAGCTCTTTCGTGATAAAAGAATTCAAGAAGATCAAAGTTAGTCTGCCATTATATGAATTGATGAAAATCCTAGAAGTAGATAAACCCTATTGGTAAGTCTGAATGATGATTCTCCTAGGGACATTTCCCAAGGTGTCACATCCACCTAGGACCAACCCCAAGAACCCTCAGTCTTGTTTTGCATAGAATACCAATGTTGTTGAGGATGTACAACCAAATGCATCTGATGTACACCAAATTCCTCCAAGCTTCATTGGAATGGTACAGAATTTTCCTAATGACCAAAGGGTCATGTCAGATGGAGTCATGTCACAAACTGACCCTATATCTAAGGGAAAAGAGGTAAGTGGAAATATAGATGCTCCAAAAGAACAAAGGATGAATCAGAATAGAGATGGTACTTTGCATAGTATGAAGAGTGAAGAATTTAATCCAAGAGAACAAAAGCCTGTAATTTTCTATCAAGGAAAAAAGGAGCATGACCCGTTCCTCATGTCAATTCAAATATTTGGCAAAATGTTACATAATTTCTTGATAGATTCAGGTGCATCTAGTAATCTAATGCCCTTGGAAATATGTAGAAAATTGGGATTGATCCCACTACAGACAAACAAGAAAGTGATGCAGCTAGATAAAACTGAAGTCCTAGTTGTGGGAGAATTGAATAACATTCATATGCAACTTGCTTTAGATCCATGAATCCAAAGTTACATTGATATATCTGTCATGGACATTCCAGAAGGATGTGGTATGCTTTTAAGTAGAGATTTGGCAAGGAATTTGAATGGATACATAGCTACTAACTTTTCTCATATATGGCTACCATGGAGAGGAATCCCAAATCAGATTAGGATAGAAATTACACCTAGGCTCTGACTTCTAATAACCAAATACGGTGGAGACAATGAGATTCTATTCATAGAAACAACTTTGGGATCATATGTGCCCAAAATTGGAGAAATTTTGATGTTACAAGGTTATAATCAAGGCAGATGTCCAAACGTGGTCCCCAAGTTCACTAAATCCCCTATTCATAATGATCCAAAACCAACTTTGAATGATGGGATGTTTTAAAATTTTAAGAACTTTGTCCTAAGGAGTGTGAAGAAAGAAGTCGAATTGGGTAAAGATGCTTGCATTGAAAACCTGTTGTTACCCAATTAGTGCAGAATTCACAATGCTTTCCACTCAAAAATTTCATGCACAATGTGTAAAGCCAAAGTTTCTCAAGTGTCAAAGATGGTTCCCCAAGCGTCAATGATTAGAAATGTTGACAAGATCGTCCATGTTGAAAATTCACCGCATGTGACGAGGCCACAACAACAAGAAATTGGAGAAGATAAAAACCAAAGTTTCCAAGGAAACCATGATGATGAAATAGAAAAACCAGGATCTTAATCCTCCCACACACAAAATGATGATTAAGCATGGACACTATCATTTGATGGATCCAAGTCAAAGAAAGGAAATGGAGCAAGCATTGAGCTGGTCAGTCCGAATGGAGAAACTTATTTAGCGGAACACAAATTACAGTTCCCATGCACAAACAATGTCGCTGAGTATGAATCATTAGTTATTGGATTTCTACTTGCTATCCAAAAGGGTGCTATGATCCTTCATGCACGCAGAGACTCAGACATAGTAGTCGGACAAGTTTGGAAGTAATATGCATTCCATGACAAAAGGTTGGGTTGCTACCACAATAGAGTTTGAGATTTGATTGAAATCTTTATTGCTTTCAACATTAAAAGGATAGGTAGAGAGAATAATCCAGTGGAAAACTCCCTAGCCCAATCAGCAAGTTCATTGCAACCATTGGCCATGGAATGTGTGAAGAAATTCACAGTTGAGCTAACATCAGTACCCTCAGTCCCTGACAATGTTACAAATTTCCAGGTGTTTGATTATGATAAGCATATCCTTGATTTTTCTAACAAGTTCAAGGGTATTTGAAGCACAAGTCATCAATGAAGGAGAACAACAACAAGCCCAGTTTGAAATTGATGAAATCATGAATTTAAGGACAAACACTATTCCTAAGGGGATGGTAGAGTTGGAAAGAATTTTTGATTCTCACAGACTGAGTGCCCTCAAATACTAGACATCTGATGGAGGTGAATGCGAAAAGGTAAATATAGGAATAGAGGAAGCTGTCAAGAATGTTTTTATTGGGAAAGTCTATACTCTAGAAGAGAGAGAGGGCATCTTGAATTTGGTGAAGGAATTTCCAGATGTAATTGCATGGGGATATGAAGATCTGAAGACATATGATACATCCCTCACCACACATACAATCCCACTCAATCCAGGTAGTAAACCATTCTGACAGAGACAAAGGCCAATAAATCCAATGTTGGAACCATTAATCTAGCAAGAGGTCAAGAAGCTACTTTCAGCAAGGATTATCTTTCCAGTTAGACACTCAATGTGGGTCACCAAATTGGTTCCTGTTAGAAAGAAAAATGGATAAATAAGATTATGCGTGGATTTCTAAAATCTTAATAGAGCTTTAGAGAAAGACAATTACCTGCTGCCATCCTTAGATGAAGTAATACAAGTTGTGAATGGGTCCCAGATGATGTCATTTTTAGATGGCTATTCTGGATATAACCAAGTAATGGTGGAGGAAGAAGATAGA
>MU227631.1:756196-769329 GCA_018584345.1 Thuja plicata | reverse complement strand
TGCGCGATGGATGGAGATCGTGAAGCTAACTGAAGTTACACCGACGGAACTGGCAGTTGTCATCGACGACGAACTGCAATATTGACCGACAGAATAGAGAGATCAAAAAATGACAAAATATCTAGCTAGTAGAGCTAAAGGATAGACTTAACAGGTTGTTTTATTTTTTTTATTCGACCTTAGTTAAGTAACTGATTTAAAGATGATTTATATAGCTGGCAAGAAGATAACTATGAGATAAATCAGGAGTTAAAGCCGTAAATCAATTTGGCTGGATTGTTTTTCACGCTAAGAATCAAGAACCAAGAATTAAGGAATATCATGTCTATATAAGAGACAAGCATAATTCACTTCTGTAAGCAATCAGATACATGGGGGAGTGAACTGATAGAAGATGCTAAAGAGAAACTGATAAAGGTTAAAACTTCATGCAGTCCTGATCAATCAAGCTAAGGGAGAGCTAAAGAATTCTGCAGACACTAATGAATAGAAAAGCACAGCATCATAGAGAAAAAATTATGAAGAACAAAGGAATGGAATTAATACATTGATCAGAAAGATATTGTAAGTAAATAGATCTGAAAATCTACAATTTAGTTGCATTAGAAACAGGTCATTTTGTATCAGTTTAACCATTGAAGCATTAAGTCTCTTAATAGAGCAGGACTTAACGGTCTTTTGTAATTGAGGTATATCCTAACAGATTACTAGAAGGTTGACTCATGATAGTAGCACCAGTCTTACCTAAAGCCTATTGACAGTCTAAGAAGGAGGCTGATTCAAGAATGGTAGTAAGATTTACATAAAGCCTATTGATAGTCATGAGAATGATTCAAGGATGGTAGCGTAGATGCCAGATACTTAGTGACAACCTATGTATAAAAATCCTCTAACAAGGTCACACTTAATCATGTGTTTGTAACCTTTAATAGGGTTGGCTCC
Organism: Thuja plicata; assembly: GCA_018584345.1. Taxonomy (NCBI): domain Eukaryota; kingdom Viridiplantae; phylum Streptophyta; class Pinopsida; order Cupressales; family Cupressaceae; genus Thuja; species Thuja plicata. The sequence goes on along the minus strand of MU227631.1, from coordinate 768,387 downwards.
TAACAGGGCTCACTTTAGAAGAGTGAAAATTTGGGGTACCGGTCCCAGTAGTTTTTCCCTTAACAGGGTTTCCACGTTAAAATCCTTGTGTTATATGTGTATGGTTTATTACTTTAGTGTTTTACATTCTACATATGCATTTATGGATCGATTGGTATACTCTGCATATTTATTGAGTATCGGTAAATATAGTTTACTGCTTATTGGTTATCAAGGAGAATAAGGATAGACAAGGTAAACTAACAAACAGTTATTTGTTTCAAGTATTTCAAAGGCATACATCTTGTAGGGACTTAATAATTGGAGAAGTATTGGTTGGTGGATTAAAGTTTAAATTGGAAAAAACTTTGAGGCCACTGATTCACCCGCCCTCTCAGTTATTACTAACAGAAGGAACACAGTAATCAATCTTGAAAAGTGTTATTGGAAGAAGAAAAAAACATTAGATTTACTTAAAGAGGGAAGGAGATTCCCTAGATTTTTATCAAAGGACCACCTATTGGATAGAGAATAAGTCAAAAGGCATCTCATGAGATGGTAGAAGAAATACTTGATGATAAACGAATCTCTAGGAAGAACATTTGACTCAGTGATGCACGAAATAAGTTTTAGGAGGACTTTGCTGGTTTTCTTCATGCACACTTATGGTGCAATCTTGGAGAAATAAAAGAACATATTCCTGATTGAGCGCAAGGTATATTTCCACCGCCAAAAGGAATTCTTGAGCTCTGAAAGCATAAGACCATGCTGGAATGAAGGAGCGATTCAAAGTTTGAAGGTAGCATGCGAGATACTATGTCAATAGTAAATGAAGGCACTTGGCTCAGTTTTAGATTAATAAGGAAAACATACACTGTAGAGATACTAAAAAATCCAAACACTATTCAATGAAAAGAGCCCACGGCAGAAATCCAACACTAAGGAAAGTTTCAGTAGAAATCATGATATTCTCTTCATCGTCTTAGAACGCAGTTGCTTCACCAGAGGGAGGGGTCCTGCCTTAATGAAGTTTAGAAGAGATTAAACAAAGTAAGATATAGTAAGACATATACAATCCCATGCTCGACATTTTCTCAAAGGTTGAGGGAGATATAAAAGTGAATAGTCTCCCGTGAATCTTAAAATGCCAAAGCTCAGTTCACACACCTGCTGGAGCTTTCGAAGCCAGCAATGGAGGAATCACGATAAAAAATCCCAGTCACCCATTCTAAAGAAGTGAAGCCCGATACCTGCATGGACAAGAGGAATGTGGAGAAATATTCTACTGTGGGTGCTAGACCACACCCAACATGTATGCATCTCAATAAGGAAATACAATAGACTATGAAGAAATCTCACGGTTAAAAGAGTCGATGGAAGAAAATCCCTTACCTGTCCAGAATCATGCCCGATGAATCTAGAGCACAATTTAATGGAGGTTGAGGATGGTCAAATCTAAAGAAAATCCTTTACCAATGCAAAATCCCACTGCTGAGAAAGGAGGAGCGCAGTTTCATGAAAGTCATGGAAAATCCTTGACAAGAGAAAATCCAAGACCAAGCAATAATGTCGCCCGCAAGAAAGAAGGAGTATGTTTTCAACGCAATCGGGGAATGAAGGATGTGAAGGAAATTTTTAAAATCCTTCACTGATGCAAAGCCCCGCCTCCAGAGATGCTGGAGCGCATTTCAACAGAGTTGGGGAAAAGTCAACGCAAAACAAAATCTGCCATGCACTACAAAGTGTGCTCAAATACTCTTTCGAACACAAAATTGTATATGTGAAGGAAGCCTGTCCAAGACAACTAATCCTCCGCTTCCCCGAATATGCAAAATCTCAAAAGAATTTCAAAATTCTAGAAAATGAGAATTCTGAACACTAAGAAAATCATGGAAAATTCAGAAGTTTCAAAAATGGAGAATTTCAAGGGAAAAATAAAAAAAAATCTAAATTTGAAATTTTTTGAGAAAGATTGAAAATTCCTCAAAATCGGAAATTTCTGAAGAGTTTAAAAATGAAACCTTGGAAATTTTATCAAAAAATGTAAAAATCCAAAATTTGGCGAATTTAGAAAAAGTTAAAAAAATTCACAATTTTGGAGAATTTCAGCAAAATGGAAAACTTTGAAAAATTCCAAAATTTCAGAAAAGGGGAGAATTTCAGAAAATCTTGAAAAAATGAAATCATGGAAAAGCTAAAAAATCCAAAATTTTGGAGAATTCTTGAAAATGACAACTTGGAAACCTGGTTAAAATCGAAAAAATCCAAAAAATTGGAAATTTGGAAAAGCTCAAGATTTAAAAAAAAAACTGGAAATTGGAAACAAAGGGAGTTTTTCTTTTGATTTAAATGTAATATTAATTAAATATTGATTTGTTTAATATTTAATTAAAAAACTTTCAAAAATCAAAAGTGATAAAGAGGAGAAGTTATTAATTAAATATTGATTTTTATCTATATTTAATTATTAATAAAAAAAGTGACAAGTTAATTATGAAATTTGGAAAATTAAAAGTGGGATTAAATCACTTTTTTGAATTGATTTTAAAAGATTAAATAAAAAAATTTATTCTTTTTCAATATTTAAAATTTGAAAATCAAAAGGATGGATAAAATGGAAACTTCATCGTGAAGTAAAGCACTCAGATTGGAAGTTTTTTTCAAAAATGGAGAAAAGCAGAGACAAGTGGTGTTATGGGAAAGAATCTTCGCCTAAATTAGCAGTTTCCTAAAATTAGCTCCCAGTTTTTAAAGCAGCTTTTCATGGTTTAGTCTTTATATGAAGACTCTCTCTCATTTTATCATCACACAAAGTTTGAGAAAATAAGTTGATGAGAGATTTTGAATCAAGAGGATTCAAGTGAAGTTTTCTCAAAAGTTGAACAAGATTCTTGAGGAGAATGAAAATTTCCAAGAAGAAGGAAATTCATTATTTCGAAAGGTGCAAAGAATTAAAGATAAAAAGTTTCAAAGGAATTTTCCTAGTAAGTTGGTGGTGAAATATGATTTCGTGGAGAAGAGAAAAATTTGACTTTTGAAAGAACAAGATGAAGAATTTGTCATATTTTCAGAATTTCCTCCTTTAGAATTTAGTCTTCTTTTTCTTTCTCCTGCATGATTCTTATGCTTGTTTCAATTTTTGTTTTGCAGGAATGGCGGAGCCAAGAGGAATGAGCATGACAAGGAAGTAGTTGATAAAGAATGAACAGAGGAGTTTTTTCCCAAAATCCAAGATTGTTTCAAAGTGGGTAGAGATTGGAGACACTAGCCTCAGTGGCCTAGACATGATAGAGTTTCACAGAATGATGTTTGAGTATAAAGATCATCAACTGACCAATTTGGCCACCCAAATTGTGAACAGTGGAATTGTGGCTGCAGCTGGCTTTGCTCCAGCTTTTCAGCATTCTAAACTGATCGTGGAATGCGCCAGACACTTCAATTTAGGAGATAGAAAAATCGAAGATTCTGATGGAAACATCATTACAGACCTTTCTCCACCCGCAATCGTGGAGGCATTCAGAATCCCCTCTTCCAGGAAATTGGTATTGAATACGAAGGAGCAGGCACATAGAGTTTTTTCTATAGGAATTCAATACTGTGAAAATATCATAAATGATAAGTGGTTGAGAAAGAGTAGATCCCATCATTCAAAATTGTCGAAGGAGTTGGTTTGGTTGGATTTCCACAGGGAATATAGAAAATTGATCATGATGCTGAGTAGAATCTTTGGCATGCTGCACTCCTATCTATTTGAGTCATGGATGTGGTACTTTTTCAAGCAAGTAGTTGAAGAGAACAATAACATGGACTGGGCTGGAATGATCAGTGACAACCTTAGTGAACAATTGGTGAACCTCAAGCAATCACAAAAGTTTTATATGAGCTCCTATGTCATATACATGTTGGCACAGAATACGAGATATGAGGGATTGTGGTGTAAGGGAACTATCGAAAGTGGCACTTCATGGTTGAAAGTTCACAATTGTTACCCTCAGTTGCATTTTTAGGCCATAGATGATTATGTTCAGGTCAATGATGTCTTCACAAAGTGAATTGTGATATATCTGTAAAAGAAATTGCACATGAGATTATCTGAAGGAGCAATGAAGCTAGTGGAGGAATACGGAGCCTCATTTATTCAGTTTCCCACTTTCTCCTATATCAGAGTGCAAGGATTTTTGGCACAACCATGCAAGCTTCCAAGATATCCTATTGACAAGATGGTTTTGTTGGAGATTACTCAGAAATTGACAGTGTACGACAAGATTCAGAAAGGAAAGAAGAAGTTGGGATTGGATTTCCCGATTTCCATAGGAGAAGATAAAGCTAAATGTGCTTGTGTCTAAAGCGGCTGAGAGATCCTAGGATGAGTTACAATTCTTCCATGTGTCATTCTACTTAGGAAGACCAGATTTTGATCCCTATAACAAAATCAAGTTGATAGCAAGAGAAAGGTATCAACATAGGATGCTCCTTGAAGATTTTTGGGCCAATGCTACAGATGAAAATGAGATCAGGAAAAGGATGCGCTCCAGATTGCCCCTGAACATCATCAGTGCTCACAAATTCTTTCACATGTCTGATCAGATGAAGGAAGATCCAAATGTACTTCAGAAATGGTATAATCCAAAAAAAGAAAGGATTACTCATCCCTATGACTGGCAAAGAAAGGAGATTTTAGATCTTGATGTTTTTTGGCAAAGCCAGTCCTAGACTTCACAAGGTGGTGGATTTAGTGACAACTTGGTAGAATGAGTGTACCGAAGGGGGAATGGACCTATGAGTTATTAGGGCATGAACCAATACAGGATGAAAGACCAAAGAAAGCATCAGGAGAAAGGATTGAAGAAGGAGAAATTTTATCAGGGAGTGCAGAGCATGGAAAATAAAGGAGTATTGCTCAGGAAACACACACAAAGAGGAGGTTGGATCTCCATATTAAAGAACCACCACAGAAGAGACCAAGATTTGAGGAGATGCCATCCTCACCTAGCCAAACTCCAAGTGTGCAGGAGATAGGCATCTTTTCTAGACAAGAAGTAGAAGAAAGTAGGAGGAGAGCTGAGCAAGGAGAGAAACACATCATGAGGTCAGTTGAGGACAGATTGAGCATTAACATCAATGAGGGGTTTGCACCAGAAAAAAGTAGGGAACAAGATGTTACCACTGAGGAAAGTCTTGGTGTTTTCTTTAGAAGGATAATAGAAGAAGAGATTCCCATGGTCGAAGATGAGATTCCTACGATAGAGATACCAGCCCCAGAGGTGATGGCAGAAAGTCCTGGAGCTGATAAAATTGACACAAGAATAATGCAAGGACAAAGGTAGTTGGCAGTTCAAAAGGATCAAGGAGCCACCATTCTAGAATGGGTGAGGCAGAGGCTCCAAAGAAGTCAGGAAAAGGATGTTGACCCAGCTTTCAAATTGCAAGAAATTATGAACAGGGTCAACGAATCACATGAGAAAGGAAAGGCTAAGAGGTTTTTGAAGATTGTCAGAGATGAATCTGGGTCCAGAACCCTTCAGCTTGCAACATCAACCATGGACAAAGAAAAGGATCAAATCACTCTAGATGAATATAACATGGCCGAGTTTGACTTAGGTTATACCTCTCGAGAGTAGGTATTGGAGGAAATTGATGATTCTACACAGGCGGTCAAGAACAAGATGAGGAGATTAGAAGAGAAGTATTAGAGGCAAAAAGGAGAGATTAGGGAATTATGTGACTACATCAGTAGTCTACCTCATCCAGTAAGGGAAGAAGGTCCATCTTTTTTCCCTCCGCTGGTTGTTCCAACTGAGGCGGTAGAGAGTATAGATAGAATCATGAGAAATTATCAAGGAGCAGAAGCTTGGATCGAAGGCATCCAAAATGAAGCCCACAAGCATACTGAGGACTTGGTACATGTTTACAATATGGAATTGGCCATCCTTTCCTAGATTCAGTGCATTGAGGAATCATGGGACGATGAGCATATCTATCAGGATGAGATGATCGTGGAATTGCTAGAGTTGATGGAGATGTCGAGGCAGGTGCTAGTTGACCATGGAATCATTAAAGAAGGAGAATCATATGATTTCACCTGATGGTATGGAGCAGTGCTCATGGCCAAGTAAATGTTTGGGAATTTCATTGAGGAATCTTCTTGATTGAAGGAAATAGCTAAGAACATCAAGCAAGAAATCTCCATAACTGTCGCATCACTGGTATCAAAAAGGTTGTATGAAAAGGAGATAACTATAGACAACCTAAAGAGTAAATTAGAGGAGTTCTTTAGATTTAATTTCTTCACCAGGGATGATTTTTAGAACTTTTCCACCTTCTCGAATGATATGCACACTACTTAGGATTTGTTTCCAGAATGGGAGGATAGCTTGAAGAAAGCTAAAAGAGCTATGGTAGCTTTGGAATTCAAGTAGGAATCAGCATTGAGCATCAATATAGATGAGTTAGAAGAAGTATTGTGAAGATTATAGGCACTTAGGCAGAGTGGTCAAAGGTAGATTTTGTGGTGGAGATACATTTAATTCATAGTGGGCATGATTAGTGGTCATTTATTGCAGCCATGTTCTCTCTGAGCATGCATGCATAATGGGTACTTATTTCCCACTATGGTAGTGGATTCCTTTTGCATTAAGGTAGATTCCTTTTTCTTTTCCCTCACCCTAATCAAGGCTGAAGTGGCACGATCTGGGCCATCGGTTATTGTTTGATCCAAGCCACTCATTGTATTCAAGGACCTCTTTAAAGGCCTCACTTCTCTTTTGTAAGGAATGAATTTTGAGATTGTTTCTAAAGAGCTACTGAGACAATAGAGTTTTCATTGTTGGTTTCATGGTGAATACTTGATGTGTTTTAGTGCTTTCTTGGTTTCATAATTCCCTCATCTAGTTTAGATTAGTTGGATAATGTTAGATGAAGTGTTGTGATTGCAATGATAAATATGATGGTGTTTTGATGAGCTCCTTTGGTTCATACTTTTGACATTTTACTGATTGTAAATCCTTGTGTAAAGTTAGCATGAACCCCATTCATGCATATTCTTAACTTTTGTCATTCACGTACATTGTTCTTCATGATGGTTTTCGTGGTGGTATGAAAATCCTCTACATAAACCTTGAAAATTGCACCGGTTCTCGTGTAATAGTATAACTTGGCAAAGCGAAACTTGGTTATTGGGAAATTTTCCACCAAAGTATTGACTATTGCTATCATTTACCTTAGGATTAGATTAAAACTTCTGAACCCTACTTCCTTTTGCTTTCTACATATTCTAAAAATTCCAAAAAAGTGTTTCATTGCAAATCTTTCAAGACTGAAATCTTAAGGCCCCTTGTGATATTTAGCAAATCACATTTACCGTCGAGCTTATCCATGGTCAAGACCTAACATAGATAAGGAACCTTGGAGTGACCTATGTGATCTTCTCACAATCTTAGCATATACAGAACTTTGATCAATAGAGGATAAGATACCTTGGTGTTTTGTTCTACTACTTGGTGGGTCATAAAACACACTTCAATACTAGGTAGGTCCCTTTTATTTCCAAGCTCATCTCTTGTATTAATCTTATATTAGCTAATTTAAGTATATTTTTGTTTTAGTGTAAATTATTGTGATTTTAAGTATTATGAATCTAGTTTGACCATTCATTTAATATTAGTGTAAATTCAGCAGGGGGAGCTTCTCTCAAAACCAAAAGATATTCAGACGGAAGGCATCTCCTTTTTCCAGGGCTTATTACATCATGATCCTTAGCTTATTGCGAAGGACAGGGAGACTTCTCTCCTTGACTCCATCCCTCCTCTTGTCTCTCATCAGGATAACTTTGAATTAATGAAGCCTTTCACCTTGCAAGAGCTTCAAAATGTGGTTTTCTCACTAACTACTGACAAAGATCTTGGTCCTGATGGGTTTACTGCATTATGTTATCAAAAATTATGGTCGGTCATCAATATTGAGCTCCTATTGGCATTGGAAGAATCCAGGAGAAATGGGCAGATGCTTAAGAATTTCAATACTACAAACATTGCTCTAATTATGAAAATAGATCAGCCCAATACCTTTGTGGATTTTAGGCCAATATCATTATGTAACACTATCTATAAAGTGTTTACAAAAGCAATGTATCTAAGGTTGCAGCCCATTCTTAAGAAAATTATTTCTCCTGAATAGGGAGGATTTGTTCTAGGGAAAGAGACCATGGAGAGTGCTCTCATTGCACATGAGACTCTTCATTCTATACAAATTGATTCTTCATCGGTAATAGTAATCAAACTTGATATGATGAAAGCCTATGACAGATTAAACTGGTCCTTCTTGATGAAAGTTCTAAAGAGATTTGGGTTTTCTTACAAATGGTGTCGTTGGGTTAGAGCATGTGTTTCTGGTGCTTATTTTCCAGTCATAATCAATAGTTACCCAACTAGTTTCTTTAAATCCTCCCAAGGTGTTCGACAAGGAGATCTGTTATCACCATCTCTATTCATTATCATGGCCAAAGCACTAAGTAGGATCATTACCTCCCGGCACCTTTAAGGTTTATGGAGAGGTGTGTAAATTCAAAGGACAAACATTAAGATCACGCACTGCTTATTTGCTGATGATACCCTTTTATTTGGGGCAGCTTCCATACCAGAAGAAAGATAAATTAAACTTGTCCTTGACTTATATACAGAATTTTCAGGCCAAAAAATTAACGCGGCCAAGTCAAAAATTTACCTATTCAATGTAAATCCTATTGTGTCAACAATAATTTTCCGTATACTTCAATTTACACAGGATTTCTTTCCATCATCCTATTTGGGAATCNAGATCACGCACTGCTTATTTGCTGATGATACCCTTTTATTTGGGGCAGCTTCCATACCAGAAGAAAGATAAATTAAACTTGTCCTTGACTTATATACAGAATTTTCAGGCCAAAAAATCAACGCGGCCAAGTCAAAAATTTACCTATTCAATGTAAATCCTATTGTGTCAACAATAATTTTCCGTATACTTCAATTTACACAGGATTTCTTTCCATCATCCTATTTGGGAATCCCTTTCTGCACTAGTCTTAACAAGCCAATTTATTGGAATTCGATCTTACAAAGGCTTAAAAGTAGAACCACGACATGGAAACATCGATGGATTTCATTGGCTGGCAAAATATTGTTGATCAAATCAGTTCTTGCAACAATTCTAAACTATTTATTTTATGCATTGCCAGCTCCCAAAGGAATCCTTCATAAAATGGAGAAGCTTATTTGGGAATTTATTTGGACTAATAATATGACAGTAACTTCTAAAATTCCACTAATATCACTAGAAGAGATGTCAGTTGATAAAACTCATGGGGGTGTGGGATTGCACGATCTTGGGAAGAGAAATATGGCTTTTTGGGAAAAACTTGTATGGCAGATGGTTTGTAACTCTCAGAGTAAGTGGTGTCAGATAATTTAGGGTAAATATCGGGATAACTTAGGTCCCCATTGAATTGTATCTATTCAGGACCCGCCTAATGGATCTATTATGTGGAACTTTATCATCTTAGCATGAGAAATCATTACTAAATATGTAACACGAGAGATTAACTTAGGAAATATGGTGCATTTCTGGGATGACTCCTGGAATGGTAGTATGCCTTTATGTTTCACCTTTCAGAATCCACAAGTTATTCAGTCTCTTAAAACTTTGGTGGGGGAACTTGTAAAGGATTATATCATGGATACAGATCCACACACAGGACAGGTTGTGTGGAAGGAATTGCTCAATACTAATGCTGACGCTATTGCCATTTTAGAATTATTAGATTTACTTAAAAATAGATTGGTTTTCATTTCAAGAAAAGATGATAGATTACTATGGGCACCATCCCAGGATGGTCATTATTCTATAAAGCATGGATACAAAGCAGCAAATATGATGAATGGTAATAAACCTAAGCATCGAGATTTCTCTTTTTGCTGGAATGACATGGTTCTCCCAAAAGCGGGTTGCTTTTCTTGGTTGGCACTGTGAAAGCACATACTAATTTTAGATAGATTGTAGAGATTAAATATTTCTCATGAATATGTGTCCTATGTAATTCTGTTATGGAAACTGTTGATCATCTTTTGTTACAGTGCACTTTTGCTCAAAAATGTTGGTTTTCAATTCTTGGAAAATTGAATGTTTCCTTCGCCCTTCCCAACACCATTTGGGACCTTTTCGAGAGTTGGCCTATTCTTCATTCAGATGATATGTATGCATGCATATGGTTGATTTCTCATGTTTCAGTTATCTGGTCTATTTGGTGGGAGAGAAACAAACAGATTTTTAGAAAAGAGGCTACGTCTGTGGAAATTATAATTATGCAGCTGGAGCATTCAATAGCTGAGAATGTTATTGCTTATTTGAAGCGTAGAAAAAATAAAATGCTTATTTCAAATTGGGATATTCATCTTGCTAATACATGGTCACATATCCCTCACCCCAGTTATTCAAATTGCTTCACTTCTACAATCTCTTCAGTAGATAGATCAAAAGTTAAGTGGATTCCACCCAAGCAAGAGTTCATGAAACTAAATTTTGGTGGCTTTTCTAGAGGTAATCCAAGAGATGCAGGGGTGGGTGTAAGTTTAAGAGATCATAAGGGCAACTTGCTAGGTTATTATGCTAGTCCAATTCCTAGGGCCACAAAAAACATTGCTGAAGCTTTAGCATTCCTATATGGGCTGGAATTAGCAAAAAATATTCATGTGGAAAATCTCCACATTGAAGGTGACTCAATGATAATTGTCAATGCATGTATCCATAGAACAATCCAGAATTGGAAGCTATATAAAATATTAAAATAGGTTTGGGCAATTATGGATACATTTCCTAAAATGGTTATTACACATACATTGAGAGAAGGTAATGCTTTGGCTGAACTATTTTCAAATTTGGGGGGAAATAAGATCAAGTTGAATTCATCCAAGTCCCTTTGCGCGGATGAAATTTTATTGGGAAAGATTAATGTTGTCATTGATAATGAAAAAAATGTTAGCTAAGATTAAGTGAGGTACTATCGACGGACGGATTTGGCATCATATATAGATTGATGAAATCAAAATATGAAGGTGGACATTCAAAAAGCAATTAATACATATATTATTGTTGAACTTGAAGGCGTCCTTCTTTTTGGATGTTTAATTTTTAGAATCTATCTAATGGGAGTGTGCCTCAATTGAATACATATGGTGCCCATTTTTTAGTTTTTTAAAAATTAGTTTGTTACATCTATGTAGTCTAGGTTTAGATTGTTTGAAAGTTAAAATTTGGTTAACTTTCTTTGGGTTTCAATAAATTGTATAATAAGATAACGACTGGAGAGTTTCTTCCTGTGTTCTTCTCTCCATGAGTCTTTGAACCAGGTTTTTTAATACATCATAGTGGCCCACACTACTTTTTCCAAATAAAAATATATATATTAGTGTAAATTCTTTTTCTATAAAATATTTTTGGGTAGTAATTCTCTTTCTAGTCTAGAAGCATTACTTTTGTCTAAGAGACATTTTTTTGTCAATGTAGAGATTTTGAATGCATCATGATCAAAATTACATTTATTTGTAGTTTTATTTTGTATCTCTTAATTAGATGTCCTAGATTATTTCTACAATGATGTGAAAACCCCCACCAATGATCAGAGGCCACATCCTTCACGAAGGATCCTAGGATGACATTGCTTGTTGAGGAGGTGACTTTTTTTTGTCTCTTCAATGCCTAAAAGTGATTTGTAGTATTTCATAATCAAAGAGATCTTATGAAATGTAAATGAAAAAACTATGAGCCCAATTGGAAAACAATGTGAACAATCACTCAGCGCAGAGCCATTTTTCTATCTCGTTGATCATCACAAACAAGATTGGGTCGACGAATGCATATCTAAGATGCCATGTCTAAACATGTTTGGTTAGTTTTTGAACTTTATCCTTAGACAAGGTTTTTATTTTAGTGGATCTATCATCATCTTGGAGCTTCACAAATAAATGGTAATCAGATTTAAAGGCAAATGGAAATCATGTTTCAAATCCTAGGTTGACTTCATGGGGGATTTTACGCTGACTTGGGTTCACTTCCCCGGTCTTCCCCTTGAGTTTTGGATCTTTGAGGTGTTCAGAGCTATTACGAAGTGTTTTTGTCCAAGAAGTGGATAAAAGCACCCAACAAAGATCTCGCTTGCTTTTTGTGAGAATTTGTATGAA
>MU227631.1:736489-752252 GCA_018584345.1 Thuja plicata | reverse complement strand
ATGGGTAGTATGGATGTAGATGAGTAGGTTGTTCATGCCACACTACTGAGATCATGAAGAAATCCACATGCCCATACCTAGTTATAGCGATCATGGAGAGAGTAGTCACTCCATGCCCCCACCATCTAGACCCTTCAGTGATACCCACGAGGGAGATCCAGGTATAGATCATGTATTTATTGAAATATTTAACTTAATCTTTGAAGAAAAGTACTAATAAATGTATTTTATTTCTGTAGCTAGCGTAGTGAAGTGGAGGAGCTTCGTATCTGAGGTTCTGAAGGATACATTCCTATCCTATTGACTACCAGCCAATGAGTGAGAGTTCCCCATTGGTCACAGAGATCCCGGCAGGCATGCCGGCATCTTTTCTTGTGTCGAGCAAGAGCTGAGGTCATGTAGAGAGAGAGAGAGAGAGGCTAATGGCATACCTATGGAGATCACATGAGCATGCTTATGATCTTAGTATGTTGAGGAGCCACTGATAGACTACTGTACTAAGATCTGCATCGTCACATCATAGATCAGAGAGATCTTGGAGCCATCAACCATCAGAGTGTAGAGATAGAGAGAGTGATAGATAGGGAACTGTGTCACATATGTATCAAACTCTAAAGAAAAAAATTATTATATATATAGATGATAAAATTTCTTATCTATCTAGTTCTGTGTTTGATTACTATATTTTCATCAATAACATAAAACTTAACAGAAAGAAATAATGTTTATAAATGTATTCAAATGTAATCCGCAAGAATCACATATCCTATAAAACAAAAATAAATATTTTATAAGGAATACATAAATGCACAAGTAGGAAATGATATACCAAGAATAATAACATTTTAGATTCATAATATTGATAGGTTCCTTAAGAGGCACACCATCCATATCAGCAATTTTGTAAGTACCTGAACCAAAGTCTTCAGTTACAACAAAAGTTCCAAGCCAATTAGAGCTAAACTTTCCTTTTTCACTAGGTAAAGCATTCACATTTCTTTGATTCTAATATAGCACTAAATCACCCATTGAAAATGATTGTTCAATTACCTTATTATTATACTACTTTTGAAGTTATTTATGATAATCTTTTATATGTTCCAAAGCATTTATTCATTATTCATCCAACACTTCTAATTCTTGTAATTGTTGTTCTTGGAATGTATCTTTTTCAATTATCCCATGAAATGAAACACGTAAAGAAGGTATTTACAATTCCAAAGGCATAATAGCATCAGTACCATAGACAAGATTATAAGGATAAGTACTCGTGGCAGTACGAACACTAGTCCTATAAGCCTATAAAGCATAGGTAAGTTGAGTAAGCCAATCTTTTGCATGCTTATTGACTATTTTCTTTAGAATTTGTTTAATGACCTTATTTGATGCTTCAGCTTGACCATTAGATTAAGGATAATAGGGAGTTGAAAATCTATGTTGAATTTGATATTTCTCCAAGAATTTTGTGACTTTTTTATTTTTGAAAGAGGTACCATTATCCAAAACTATCATTGAAGCAATACCAAATCGCGTTATAATATTGTTAAGAATGAAATCACAAATAACATCTGCAGTAGTTGAACAAAGAGGGACATAATCCTCCCACTTCGTAAAGTGATCTGTAGCTGTCAGGATGTACGTGTGTCCTTTAGAAGAAGGCGGTGATATTTTTCCAATAAGATCAAAACCCCAAATACTAAAAATCCATGGAGCCACTTGACTACCTTGTCCAAAGGTACTTGTATACCTTGTTCATATTTACCACATCATTTCCTATTAAATCCTAATTTTTTTAACAGATGATAACCATAACCATATCTATCAGCCATATCAGATTGAGTTAAAGGAGTCATATATGTAACAATGTCATAGCAATCAAGTTTTATTGTTTCAATTGTTTCGTCCATTGAGGCAGCAACAAAGTTACTTTTAAATTCCGTAGAAAGTGGGGAAGGAATAAAAAATTGTTTTTCAAACCCACTTTGTTGTTTCATGAATTCCAAATCAAAAACCTTGTATTCTCCTATAAAAGAAATATTAAAGTCAAATGTTCACCAATATTCCTTAGTCAAAGAACAAGATGGAGCTTCAGTTTGTTTAATCTCCGGTGGTTTTTCTGGTTCTTTACTTGGTTGGAGAGGTTCAGGAACTTTAGCATGTTCTACATTTAAGGATTCGGTGAATCATCCGCATGTAGCGTATACATCAAATTTTTGTAAATAAACGTAACCTTGCAATGAAGAGTAGAGGGAACTACATGCATAGTATGTAACCAAGGACGTCTTAAAAGAAGGTTATAATTGAGAGGTCTAGGCATAACATGAATAGGTGTATTGAGAATAAATGGACCAACTTTAAGAGGTAGCATAATAATTCCCAAAGTTCTCTTTGCAATATTATCAAATCCATGAATAGGGAAATTATCAGGTTGAATAGTTTTAAGATCAGCCTTAATTGCCTTAAGCCTATCCATGCTATAAACATTAATCCTAGATCCATTGTCAATTAATTTTCTATGAATGATACTCTGATTAATAGAAATAACAACCATAAGAGCATCATATTGATTCTGCACCTCAATAGAAGTTAAATCATCACCGGTAAAAATAATAGGAGGTACACAAGGCATAGTATGCATGCATTCCAAAAATGAATTAATATTCTCTTGGTTAGGAGGTGAATTAGAAAGGGTAGATAACGCCTTTTGTAATGCCTCATGATATGTCGAAGAAGTTTGAAGCAATTCCCATAAAGATATCTTTGCAAGAGTAGCACGTAATTGTTCAACTAAGTCATACTCCTTAAAGGAAGATGGTAACATAGGTACTTGAGGAAGAATAGATTGAGGAGGTAAAGAAGCTGGAACAGTAGGTTGAGGATTATTCTGTGTGCGATAAGCATGTGAAATAGAATCCGTGTTGTCAAATAAATCCAATCGATCTTGATGTTTACCCTTAATTTTTATTCGAGGACATCCTTTTACCATCAAAAAAGGTTTAAGATATAATATTCTAGGTACATCAATGTTGCAAATAGTGGAACATGAAGGTAATCATGCACACACCCTATGGTAAAGGTCATTTGAAGAGGTTGTGGAGGAGGATAAAATAGGAATAGGAACCATGAAGATCGTATTCGAACAATTGTCATCCTCACTACCATGTACCTCAATAGAGGATCTATCCTCTTTTGAAATAAAATCCTCATCAAAGTATTGAGAAAATAATCATACATGTTGAACACAAAGTAGCACTATAAGCATGAAAATGTAAATTTTTTTGTATTTTTAAAGAAATTTTATGATTTTTGTTTTTGAAATATAAATGCAAGAGCATAAAAGAAACCTACTTTTTATATGCATGTAATATCTAACATAAAGTGAAAATCTAACACCAAAAAGAAAGAGTTGTCTATCGTGGGTTCACCAAAATGTAAGATAGAAAATGTAGATCTTTAGATAGGGTTTAGGACAATGAACATTTGTACATAAAAGACACCCTATGCTACATTTAACCACATATATTTAATTATAAAGATAAGGAATGTAAATCTAGAAATGTTTGGAAAGAATAATAGAGTAAAATACCTACCTCACAATATAGAAGATTTGAAAAAGCCTATTTTCTGATGTTTGTGTTGAGTTTCAAGAAATTATGCAATCAGATCTGGAATAGAAACGCAAAGACAGACAAAACCCAGAAATCTTTTCCTTTTCTAAGTCAGGTTAGACTTGACCTCTTTGCGGGGGTGCAATCGTACCCCATAATTTTGACCTTGACCTACACTACTCTAATGGAAATTGTGTTCATAGATCGCGAAAGTTGGCCAAAAAGGGTATCTAAATCTGCTTTGCAACTTCCTAAACAACGAGTGTAGATATCTGAAAATGGTGTTTTAGGGTGGATATATAGGGTTTTTCCTTAGTCAAACCCCTATATTGGTGATCTCCACCTCCAAGACCAGCCAGATGTAATAGAATATGTGTGTGTGTTTCTCTTAGGAAGAGCTTTGAATGTGTAATTCCAAGATCTAATCCTCTAGATTGAAACCCTAGCATGAATTTAAATGAGAGAGAAATGCATATATTTGAATATGATAAATAAATCATACCAAGCCCCCAAGGCTAAAGTACTCCTACCAAACTCACAATCCGTAGTTTCTACCCCATTATTGTATCTTTTAAATGCTTGAATGTTGAAAATGGTAGATCAACAAAGAAGGAAGGAAGGAAGAACACTTTCTTGCTCCAATGAAGATCCACAATATCTTGTCCACAAAATGCTTGCATGTATTAATGAATCGTCATTTATTATCCTCCTATATCATTCTCTGGCATTCTTACATCATCATCATCATCATGTCATGATATTGTAATTTCGTCATTGCATCATGTCCAAATGAAGGCAAAAGAGAGTGCTTATATAGAAATCTCAAGGTAATCCTCCTAGGGTAATGCAAGGACCCATAATTCAAATTTCACCTCAAATCATGGTCCAATAACAATGACCAACTAAGGAGGAAATGCATTTAATTATAGTTTTGAATTAAAACCCTCCCTTTCTCAAATCTAGGGACCAATTTTAGATTTAGGACCTATTTATGACCCAGATCTGAAAGCGGGAACCAACACCCAACAGAGGTCAAGGTCGACCTCTAGCCTAACCTAGGTCAAGGTCCACCTAGACCCTTCCCTATTTCAAGGTTAAACTCAACCCTAACCCATGTCAAGGTTGACCTCCACCCTAACCTTAGGTATCACACTGGTCAAAATGAAACGGCAGTGACATTCCCAAGTTAGGTAGGGACCTAGGAAGNGAAAGCGGGAACCAACACCCAACAGAGGTCAAGGTCGACCTCTAGCCTAACCTAGGTCAAGGTCCACCTAGACCCTTCCCTAGTTCAAGGTTAAACTCAACCCTAACCCATGTCAAGGTTGACCTCCACCCTAACCTTAGGTATCACACTGGTCAAAATGAAACGGCAGTGACATTCCCAAGTTAGGTAGGGACCTAGGAAGATGGAAAGCAGAGAAGGATGTTGGAAATAGGCACAGAGGCCTAGAAGAGAAGTGATGAAGGATAGGAGGACCAATACATAGGTCCTACCTAGAAAATAGAGCTATGGAGAAGGAAATCAAGGAGAATCCCCAAGATTCTAACCCTAATTCCAAGTGCAGATGCATCCTAAATGCATATTTATCATGTAAATGTACTAAAAGAGGGTGCTAAACCTACTAAAATGGAAGTGCTTTCATTTTAAGATGATACATGAATATTAAGGTTAACTTAGTGATGCATTCCTTTATCACATTTAAATATTTGTATGGATCATTGGATCAACATCTAGAGTATGACAATGCCTCTATTTTTTCTAGATCTTAAAGAAATATAAACACCTCAGTAGTGTTTGTAGATTCCAAAAGGGTGAGAATCAGTAGAAAAAGGATTTGGAAGAAAGGGATAGTCTAAAAATTAATGAGAGGTATTTTTTCCCTCTCCCTTCTTCTAAAAATATGGATGATTTCAGCTGTCTAGGAGAATAAAGGCTTAAATGACCCGACAGTCTCTACCTCTAAGTTTCAGCCAAACCTTTTAGCCAACTTAGAACCTGCGGAAACCTCCACAAAAATTGTTGATTCCTATGTCTAGGATATGTTAGATATCAAGGAGAAGAGAAACAAGAAATTTAAAAAAAAAATTATTGAGTAAAGGCTCCTAGAGATGGATGGTTATTCAGTGTCAAAGGTAGTAGGATTACAAGAGAATTCACAAGATAAAATAGCGAATAGGATGGTTTTAGACCTCATTATTTCTAATGAGGAAGAAGGGAATTAAAATGTTGTTTCCTCTACAATTCCTAAACCTAATGGAAATCTAAGATTGAGAAATGTGGTAGGTTTACAATTGTCTAACAATCCCCAAAATGATTAATAAAATTATGACCCTTTAGCAGCCTCGAGATCTATCAACAAATTTATTGGTTCTTCTAGCATCAAAGCCAATTTATCCTTACTAGGGTTTTCCTCTACACCTCTACTTACTTCCAAGAAGGGGATTGATGAAGATGGAAAGGATTCTAAATGTAGTGTGGTGGGAGAAAAAGGTAAAAAAAAAAGGAAGAAGCCAAATATTGGATGTGATTCTAAACTGGGAAGACCAACATAGAGAGAAAGTAGGGAAAGAGAAATAGAGAAGAATGTGGCAATTGGTAAATATAAAAGAATTGATGGGTTCTCTGATATTAAATAGAAAAGTAAATAAAAGGGTCACTCTCAATGGAAGTGGGTGTACAACCTAACATAGGGTTGTGCAGAAAATCTAAGTTAATTATGAAGATATTCCCTTGGAACCTAAGAATCTTAAATAGCCACATCAAACAAGACTTGTTGAAGTATATAATCTTGGATAAGATGGTTGATATTTTGATTTTACAGGAAAAAAAAATGAAAAAGGAAGGATTTAATAATATTGTGAACCATATTTGGCCTAATGATGATGTGAGTCTATTCATGCAAATGGTGCTCTAGGTAGAATGGAAATCCTCTGGAAACCTAATAAGGTCTCTAATCTCTAGTGTCTCTTGGAATTTGATTAATGTTTATGCTCCTAATGTTAAAAATTCTAGGAAATATTTATGGGACTCTCTTGGTATTACTATCTAGGGTAATAAGGCTTTTAAATGGATAATGGTAGGAAATTTCAATTCCCCCTTATATCCCTCAGAGAAATCTAGCAGCACAGTGGACTTTAATGAGCACATACTTGATCAGACTAATTTTCTCTCCACTAATGGGATGATTGACATCGAGCTTCAAGGCTCAAATTTCACTTGGTCTAATAGAATACAAGGCATAAATTTAATTCAAGTAAAATTGGATAGATCTTTTCTCTTCTTTGATTTGTTCAATCTTGCTGACTTTTCCCTTTCCTCCCAACCCAAGACTGCCTCTGATCATAATGTCATTGTGTTAGATTGGATTGATGAAAATAAAAAAGGACCTTACCCTTTCAAATTTGAGATAATATGAACATTTCACCCTGATTTTAGAAGTTTGGTGGAAATCTGGTGGAATACTCATTGCATGAGTTCTCTTATGGTTCAGGTTAGTAAAAACCTCAAAATTATAAAATATAAAGTGAAGGGATATAATAGAACCTCCTTTGGAAACATATTTAAAGGAAAATAAAGTGTTGTTACTGATCTCAAAGCAATAAAGAGTAGAATGGAAAGTGGAGAAAAACATGAGAATATCTACAAAGAGGAAAAATTCCTTAGAGAAAGGTGGATTGAACTAAACAAACAAGAGGAATTTTTTTGGAGGCATACTTGATCAGAATTATTTTCTCTCCACTAATGGGAAGATTGATATCAAGCTCCAAGGCTCAAATTTCACTTGGTCTAATATAAGACAAGGCATAAATTTAATTTGTCCAATCTTGTTGACTTTTCCCTTTCCTCCCAACCCAAGACTACCTCTGATGATAATGTCATTGTGTTAGATTGGATTGATGAAAAGAAAAAAATGAGACTACCTTTCAAATTTGAGATCATGTGGACCTTTCACCTTGCTTTTAGAAGTTTGGTGGAAATCTTGTGGAATACTCATTGCACGAGTTCTGGACTATGGTTCAGGTCAACAAAAAACTCAAAATTATCAAAGATAAAGTGAAGGGAAATAATAGAACCTCCATTGGAAACATATTTAAAGGAAAATAAAATTTTGATACTGACCTCAAATAAATATAGAGTAGAATGGAAAGTGGGGAAAAATATTATAATATCTACAAAGAGGAAAGATCCCTTAGAGAAAGGTGGATTAAACTAAACAAATGGGAGGAAGTATTTTGGAAGCATAGTTCATCAGAATAATTTTATCTCCACTAATGGGATGATTTAAATCAAGCTCGAAGGCTCAAATTCCACTTGGTCTAATAGAAGACAAGGCATAAATTTAATTCAAGTCAAATTGAATATATTTTTTGTCTCCTTTGATTTGTCCAATCTTGCTAACTTTTTCCTTTCCTCCCAACCCAAGACTACCTCTCATCATAATAGCATTGTGTTAGATTGGATTGATGAAAATAAAAAAAAAGGCCCTTACCCTTTCAAATTTAAGATAATGTGGACCTTTCACCCTGATTTTAGAAGTTTGGTGGAAATCTGGTGGAATACTCATTTCATGAGTTCTCCTATGGTTCATGTTAGAAAAAAACTCAAAATTATCAAAGATAAAGTGAAGGACTAGAATAGAACCTCCTTCAGAAATATATTTAAAGGAAAATAAAATCTTTCTTTTGATCTCAAATAAATATAGAGTAGAATGGAAAGCGGAGAAAAAGATGGAATATCTACAAAGATGAAAGATGCCTTAGAGAAAGGTGGATTAAACTAAAAAAATAGGAGGAAGTATTCTTGAAGCATAACTCTAGAATTTAGTTGCTAACTAAGGGGGACAAAAATACTAAATGTTTTCACCTCTCCAACCTTAAACATAGGAGTAGAAATAAAATCAGGAAGATTCAACAGCCAAATGGAAACTTCACTGAGGAGGAATAATAAATTTTTGATGTGGTTATTAGATCCTTTAGTGACCCCTATAGTGACCTCTATAGTAATGGGAATGCTTCTTTCTCTAACCCTGATTGTTTTCTCAATGTTATTCCCAACCTAATTATAGAATAAGACACTAAAAACATGTCTAATAAGCTCAACTTCAAAGAGGTGGAAAAGGTTGTTTTCTCTTTTGGTGCGTTCAAGACTCCTAGGGCTGATGGTTTACCCCAACATTTTTCCAACTCTATTATGATATTGTTCGTACTGACATCTATAATGTTTCTCGGGATTTTTTTACAATGAGAAGATTTCTAGAGGAATTAAACTCTACTTTTATTGATTTAATTCCTAAAATGTCTGACACGAAATCTATTTCTAACTTTAGAACTTTCCACCTCTCTAATTCCTTGTATAAAATATTCTCTAAAGTGATGGTCAATAGACTCAAGCTCACCCTTTACAAGCCCATTTATCAAAACCGGAAGGGTTTCATCAAGGGAAGAAATATTATTGATGAGGTCATCACCACTCATGATATCATTCATTCTATGGAAACCAACAAAAAAAAGGCATGATTCTTAAATTGGACATTTTTAAGGCTTTTGACAGAGTGAGCTAGGATTTCTTATTTGTTGTCCTTAAGAAGTATCCATGGTTTAATAGAAAATTCTTAAAGATGATTTTGGAATGTGTGACTACCACTATGTATTTAGTTCTTATAAATGTATCCCCTAAATCCATCTTCTCAATGGGAAAAGGCCTAAGAGAAGGTGATCCCTTGTCCCCATATTTGTTTATTATTACATTACTAAAATTCTTGGTCACAACATTCAGAAGAACAAAGACTCAAATAAGCTGAAAGGAATGAAAGTTGCTTCCTAGATACAAATATTTTCCCGCCAACAATTTGTTGATGACACAATCATATTTGGGGAAGCTTGCTTGTATAAAGCTAAGAAATGGAAGGAAATCCTTGATACTTATGCTAAGATTTCAGGACAACAAATTAACGTTCATAAATGCAGGCTCTATTTCTTTAATGTTAGTGAAGCCCTATAATTATAAATAAAGGTTATTGGCCGCAATTTTTCTTTCCTTCCTGAATTTTAATTGGGGTTACCCCTTACTAATAAGTTTCCTTCTTCTATTTACTAGAATAGCCTCATTGAAAGATTCCAGAAGAAGCTTGTCGGGTGGAAAGGTAAATTGTTAAGTCAAGTAGGGAAAGTCCAACTTCTCAAATCCTGTCTCCAATGTATCCCATTTTATTTCCTCTCTCTCTTTAAATTCCCCATCTCAGTGGATAATATCATTGAGAAGTTACAAAAGCTAATCTTATGGATTGGAAATGGAGAGAAAAATATAATTTCTCTAGTCAATTGGGATAAAGTTTTCACTTCGAATAAAGTTGGTGGGCTTGGTATCAGGAACATTAGGCCCTTCAACATGGATCTCATTTCCAAAGTAGGATTGTTTCTTATAGAGAATAATAAGGGCTAGGTCAATCTTTTCAGGGCTAAATACCTTTAAAATAGGTCTATAGGCTCCTTCCTTTATGATGCTATCTTAACCTTAGATTCCCCTATTGGGAACAATATTCTAAAAAATAAATAGGTGCTAAGGAATAGAAGTAGAGAAATTATTGGGAATGGTGATAATCATATATGGAATCATATTTGGATCCCAAATATTACTCCTAATGTAAATTTTTTTAGTGGATCATGACCCATGGAAAAGTTCAGACGGTTGATAACCTAAAGAGAAGAGGATTCTCTTTCCTGAACAAGTGTGTTCTTTGTACTCTATCTGTGAAAGTATTTATCATATGTTTTTACTTTGTCCCTATGTTAGGGAGGTGTGGGATTGTGTGTTTTCCTTGACTAATGTTGGGTGGGTAATGCAAAATTTGGAAGTTGTCTATTGATTAGTATATTTTTTCCTTTTCAATCACCATATATTGGAAACTTCTGGGCCAAAATACCTCAGTTTCTCATTTGAAACATTTTGAAGGAACATAATAATATAATATTAAGGGATCAATCAAGAAACAAAATTCTCTTGTTCCAAATAATCAAGCAGAAAATAAAGGAAAATAAAGGATTATATATAATTTGCAACAAATAGTAACATCGGTTATGTTGGCTTAATTAGATATAACATGTAGAATATATATAGCTAACCCAAAATAATTTTTCCAATGCACTAAAAAAAGGGGAATACATTTCTTTATACAGACACACTATTTCAACACACCTTCTTAATATACCCAAAAATCCACCTTAAAATTTGCACACTACCACATGTACCCAAACTACTCAAGTTCACTCCAAAGGATAGACCTTGTAGTGTAGGCCAATTGAAACAATTTAAGCCATAATGCAGACCTCCACAAACCTAAACATACACAATATAGAATCACCTAAGATCAATAAAGATAATGGGAGAAACGCAACAAAAAGTAGTCCAGCAATCAAGTCTACCATCTCTAGATTTGTCATATAACCTTGTTTTTGCATCCATCAACATCATATTGGAACACAACTAGATTCATACTTTTGGACCTTAGCCGAAATTATTGACAATAAATTTTACATCAATGAAAAAATGATAATATTTTTAAAACAATCTCTTTTTTTTTTAATTTATAAAAACTTTTTACCATCTCTATAATCACTCGTGACTGTATATATGTCTTGGTTTTATATTCAACTCAAGCTAACAAACTATATGACTATCTATTATAACTTGGGCTGTTAATATAGACATGGTACATATCCTATGCACTATGGATCATTATCCAAAATCCTTGTAGGTGTTCTATACAACTTAATCATTATTGAATAATACATTATCTATATGTATTGTTATGAAATTTTATATTAAGGAATAGGATAAAAACAAATGTTTTTAACTATGTCCTAGAATGCAGAACTATTAGTGAAGAAAAAATATTGGTCAAGTTTTGCACAAGGCTATTTTCTATATTATATGGAGTGTTTCAAAATAGAATTTCATGAACAAATAAATTGATTGATTAAATAATTTTTTTATTAGGGATCAAATAGGTTTTGAAGGAGCCCCAAAACCCTTTGCAAGAAAATTTTGAAGGGATATAAAATCCACAGACACACAACTACAACACATAGAACATAGACCAATAGAAACCCCAACATCATGATATAACAACAACAACCAATAAGAATCTAACAAGACAACGTTATCTTGACAAACAATATGCAAGATCCCCTAAAATCAAATTGAGGGGATTTTTTAAAGGCTCCTTTAATCTTGAACCAGTTCTTAGGGTTTTACCAGGCTCCTTTTAACTCAAAATGGACTTTAAAAAATCTCACATTATGTTAGTTACAAAGAAATATATCGCTTCTCCCAATATTGTATTCTCCACCTCAATAGGAGAAGCATCCACCTCAATTGGATAAATAGATGATGAAACTAGCTAGTGTAAGGAAAAATCCTTGAACTTTCGCACAATAAAGGTCTCCACCTCTATAAGAAACATCTCCACCTCCAAAGGAGATTTGTGAAAAAAATACCACACAAATAACAAAGTAAGCTCTCAACATAATAAAATCCATAAAAATCACAAGAACCCTCTTAACAAAAGCCAGTGAATATTTCTCTTCCAAAATAGTGAAAGATACCCTTAAACAAAAGAACACAACTAAATCTAGCCTAGAAAATGATGAGGAAATAAAATTTAGATAAAATTTAGATTCCATATAGTTGCAATAACTCTAGAAGCTCATGTATCACTATTACAATGAGTAGAATTGTTCTTAATAAAACTTTATTTTCTCATGTTTTCAGTACACATTTTAGTTTCTTAAACAAGTAGAATATCATGTTTATGATCCATTATAAGGTTGGTCAGAAGATCATGTTTACGAAGGTTATTCAAAAATCAAATATTTCATCATATAATATTCATTTTGAGAGAGATGTGCTCCCCAAGAACATCTCTTGAAAATTCTTCAACACTCGATTATCAATCCTCCATAGACACACATGATATATATTCTATCTAGAGGGTTTTCTACCCATTTTTATGGTTGATCCATAACTAGATTTGAATTTTCTTACAAGTTAAGACTCCAAATGGGATCATTCTCTTCTTTTTCCTCTTGTAACTAAAATAAATGACCAACCTTCCTCTTGATATGACCACAAGTTTTTTAGACTCTGTATCATCGGGATTAAAGATGGTTCTTAAGGGAAAACATTCTTTCTCACCATATGAATAGGGTTGGTAACTCCTATAGGGGTAGTAGGAGAATCCTCATTCTCTCAATCTAGAATTGGTTCTAGCAACTAAAGAAGAGTAGAAGAGACAACCTCAACTGAATGCTTCACATCCTTCTTATTATTTGAATCAATGACCACCCCTATGAGTTCCTCTAGTGTAACCGAAGGAAGATTCTTATCATCTAAGGTCAGGTATTGAATATACTTAGTATATCCTGGGGCTATTTTTTCCCTTCTAGACTTAAGCCATCACTGTGCAACCTCTTATTATTAGTTTCCTTGTCTTTACCTATGGACACTTCTTCCTTCTATTTCTCCTTCCAAAACCTTCTCCATCTACATAGGGGACGTAGATAGAGATTGTTTTTTCTGAAAGACCCAATTTTTTACAAAAAATAAACAAAAAAAAGTGATTCAAATTTAATAGTCTGAGTCCAAGTCATCAATTTTAAATTTAGATTAATGGATTATGGTAAATCACCACATTGATCAACAACCACACATAATATAGAATAGACAAGGCATTTCCTAGATGTGGTAATGCTATCAATAGAAATAAGCAAACAAAACATAGCAGTAATGCTCTTTAAAATAATCTCATTACATAACTCCAAAGGTAAACTAGGTATTCTAACTCACATAGAGAACACACTATAAGATGATTCATTGAGGTTCAGAACCAGTTTCCATTTCTTAATAGATAGAGAGGTGTTACCAATAACCCATGGGCCTCCACATATAATAGAAGACGTATTTGTGAATAGGAGATGACAAACAAGAAGAATCCTTTAGGCAAGGACAAAATATCCACCAGCCCTTTAACCTTCCATTTCCTCTTAACAAACGACCTCACCACCTCTATGTTCAACCTGGATTTGATAAATTTCACAACCAAAGAGTTTTCCATAGAGAATTTATATTCTTATCAATAATACAGTCGGGAATAGATATGGTAAACTCACCATCAGTTGGATAAAAGATATTCTTGACCAGGGTAAGAGGGGAAAGAGAGGAGGTTTTAACTCCAAATAATGATGACCACTATTTTGAAGTCCTCACCTAGATCTACTTCCACTCCACCTAGCTTCACCTACATGCTAGAGCTTCCATCCAACTTACTATCAACTTTGTCAATATTTGCACCTTCTCCTGTACCCAATAAAGAAGAATCTGATGCTACAAATGATGATTTCCCCAAAAAAATTCTTCAATATTTTTCTACCAAACCAAGCCCTCCTCCCATTTTAGATCTGAAGGACATAAGAGAGTTCTATAAGTTTCTTCTTATACTATGTCAATCATTTATTTTATGTGCGCATTTGTTTTTTGTAGTATTGTTAGTATGCATAAGAAGAAGGTAGTTGATATGAATACTAATGGAACATGTAATTCAATGTGTCATCGGAATCCTAAAGTAGGGAGTCATAATTGTGTCTGGAGATACCAAACTCAATCGTTAAGTCACATATGAAATGTAATATCCAAAAACAATGTGTTCTTTTATGGATTATAAAAAGATTCTTTACTTTTGTTTCCTTTCTAGTAGTATCCCAAACTTTTTAGAATCAAAAGCCTTACAGTAATTAGTAAGATATGACACAACATTGAACTAGTAAACTTAGATACAATTTAAATTCACTAATCAATAAAATGTCATCATATATGTGAATATATTAAGTGAGAGAATGACAATTTTGTCAAGGTTATATTAATATAATATAATAATTATTTATATGTTAATATTTCATTATTAATAAAAAAAATTACCATTTATTAAAAACTAATATAATATAAGAAATTGTTTAGTTAGAGTTAAGGTACATACAAATAATATAATCTACTATATTATAATAACTAATTAAAAAATCTTCAACCCTCCTATATACTCAACATGGTGGAAAACAAAAAGCCAAAAGAAAACTTGAAAAAAAGGATTTTATGTTTGTAGACAATGACTAAGAAATCATAGCAACTTTGACCAATGATGTGATAGATAAATAATGTTTAATAGTTTTTAATATTTTAGCACTTTTTTCATCCCAATGATGGATCATAGAGCATGATGTGAAAACTGAGAAACACAATTGCAGCCATAAACAATCTCAAACAAGTTAAAAATTGTTTAGCTTTATTTCAAAAAACATAAAAAAAAAACATTGCTTTTTTAAAAAGAAAGAATTTATATAGTAGAACTTAACTGGTGATTAAATATCCTAATTTGAGCCAATCAAAATGTACAGTTTTTTATAATTATATTACATTCTCATTTTTTATAAACTTAAAAAGTAAAATATTTAACATTTCAAATTTCTAAAATTATTTTTCTTCATTCTAATTGGCCAAAATAATTTAGCTATATGAGCCTTTTTCTCCGAGTGAAGGCAATTAAATTATTAAGAAAAAATGTTATAACTCTTTAAAGTCTCTCATTTATTTGTTAAACATAGTATATAATATAAATATGTGTGCAAAAAATATAGTTGTGATTTTGTAGATACTATTTTTAATAATTAAATACATTACTTTCAATAATTTTGTGGATACTACTTTTTAAAATATTGTTTTCATTGAAATAAGAAAACAAATATTAGAAGCTTATAAAAGTCAAATAAATCAAAGTTAAAAAAGATTGATTGAGCATCCTCATTCAGATTGGCATGTACGTCATGGTCTCGCAGCTCTGCCATCATTTTCAATAATTAAGTGCACTCGGGAATCATTATTTAAAGTAGGGAAGCCATGTGATATTGTCTGCTATGACAAGGGCCGAATAATAGGGAAGCCTTTAGAATAATAGGGCTGCATATGGATATGAAACGGTGGAACTGAAACAAATGCTTCAAAAGTTTGAAGAAAATAGTTCTAACCCTTTCTTATGGATGGACCTGTCCTAGGTCGAAGCAGCTTGCTGCAAAGCACTATATATATATATATATATATATATATA
>MU227631.1:708536-721285 GCA_018584345.1 Thuja plicata | reverse complement strand
GGGGGAGTCATTCAAATGACTAATAAGGAAGAAGTATACACAGGTGTACATACTAATACACTCAGTATGTTTCACATATCATGTTTTTGATACTAATGTCAAAGGGGGAGATTGATGACATTATTTTTCCATTTGTATACTCAAAGGAAAAACACAGACAGAAAGCATTACTGATAGACAACAAGCATCACCGATGAACCACAAGTAGTACCGGTGAAATGCAAGCATACCTGACAGGACAAAGAATTTTGAGAAAAATGTTAAGTATAAATGTTACAAGCATCACCAGCAAACACAAGCATCACCGGCAAACACAAGCATTACCGGAAACACAATTTCCAGAATCAACCCGATAGGAATAGACAAGCATACCCAATGACATGTTTAGAGAAAGGAACATCGATGACCAAGAACACCGACCGTCAGAACCGACAGTCAGAAAGCCACAAATTATGGATCTGATTCATACACAGTGGATAAAGCAAAATTATTGTATTTTGTAGAATTATTTTTTGTTTTATATTGTCATGCAAGATTTATGTAAATTCTTTAAAGCATCCTAATGGATATAAAGAATATCTAACTACATATCAAGATCAAGTTGTATATCTTAAATCTAGAGTTAACCCGTGAATGCATGAATCAAGAATTGAACCTAAGCTAGTATAAATAGATGTTCATACTCAATTATGAGTACATGAATTCTTGATAATTGATAGCCATGAAGAGCATCTAAGGAGAAGAAGGAAGAATTCATGCAAAGAGTAGAAATAGAATACATCAGTTAACAAGAACACACAAAGGCTAGCGACGAGCAAATAAAGGTAATACTCAATCATGGAAGGATGATTAATAGTATTTTTGGAGCTTCATAGGATTTGTTTATCAGCAATTGAAGATTGCATTTATCATCAGGTCAAAGACCTATGTAGTTTCATTCTAACAAGTGCATCACATCTAAAATCCTTTTGTAGAAGGTGGACTTAACCATCCTTTGTAAATCTCTTAATAGAGTGCACACTTAACAGTGTTGTTGAAAGCTTCAAATGAAGTAGATCTTAATAGGTCTCCACTATAATACTCCTAATAGGGTAGGTCATCTGAAGTGACCAAAATTGTAAGCCTTAATCGACTCTTCTTATCTGCAGATAGTGAAGTTTGTGGGTAACAATCCCCACCGCAATTTTTACTTCCTTAACAGGAGTTTTCTGCGATACTATATCTTGTGTTATGTGTTATCAAATTTCACGTATGTTTTTTTTACTGTTACACATCAAATGGAATGTATGATATGATTTCATATGCATAAAAGAAGATGAACAAATAGATAATTTATTTTACAAACTGATGACTAAGGGTTAATGGGCTAACCAAGAAAAGTTTTAGAGGTACTGATTCACCCCTGCCCTCTTTACAAATTATCTCAATATAATTCCAACACTTTCTTTGGCACACTATATGTAGATAAATGAATTGTGTGTTGCATAGTAGGGAGTAGCATGACATGCTTATGTAGTTTTTTGTTGTGTTAAGAGGGGTACCTCTCTTTCTGTCAGTTACCACTATAATAGTGCATGTCTAGTTTGGGTAGCTATAAATCTATGTTTCAAGTTATATGTTTTTAAGGTTATTTTAGTTTTTAGTATTTGTTCTTAATCTGGGTGAACTTCTTAAACACGGTGATTTTTACATTTGTAGAGTGGTTTGAGCAATTTCTTACGACTTTATTTTAGCATGTTTTGAGAGCTAATGCAGAGTCAAAAATAATGACATTTTCTCTCCTAGGATTTTCATTTCCTTTGTAAGGAAAGTTACAGTGCAGAGATGCCTTCCTAACTCTAAATCTATAGAGGAAGTAAGCAAGAACAACTTTTAAATCAATTGAAGAACATAAAGATGTGCATTTAAATAAGAAAATAAGAACATAGAAAACAACAAGCACACAAGACATAGAGAAACACCAAATTTTACGCAGGAAAATCCTTTTGAGGAAAAATCTTCTTTGTATATAGTAAGCAATATTACATACATTTGATAAAAGACATTTTTTCACAGGCTCGAATTGTATTACTATCAACACAAATTTTTCCAACTACCATTCCTAACAAATCGTGAAGTGATTCATGCAAACCACAATTTGTTATGGAATTTGGTATGTCAACTGTCACTTCACAAAATGATCAACAAACTCAGTCTTGCGACTTGTCCAATTGGCAGTCACCGTAGAACTTTGTGTGGGAATGACCACTTGGTGAGTGGTACATATGGGCATCACCATATGATGAGCACTATTTATGGGGCTCTGTTTATGTGTGAGCCTCACCACATGATGATAAATCATTGTCTGGTGGTCTCACCATATAGTGCTTCACTACATGGTGAGAAACCATCGTACAGTGGACTCATCATATGGTAAGTTTCCTCTGCACACACCTGCTCTCTCCTTCATGGAATTAGTATAGATGAGAAACTAGTCATGCTCATTATTTTTCTGTATTGCATTAAAATTTGTTGAAATTGAAAAATCCTTTAACTAAGGTAAGGATGAGGCACATAAATTCTTCAAAACCCTTCACATAATTGAATCTGGAAGAGAACATGTAGGATGGGCAGCAAAAATGGTGGGGAACAAACCATGGTTGAGAGGTTGCAGAAACTAGCTGTGATTATTATTTTTGCATGTTGCATTAAAATTTGTTGAAATCTGAAAATCCTCTGATTAAGCCCTTCAAAACTAACAAAAATATACAAAGAATATTTAAAGGATTTCTTCTATTATTTATTCAAATGGAACATAAATCTTACAAGTTGCAATGAGTGGAATTAAATGGATTGTGACTAGAAAGTGAATAAATTTATCTAAACAAGAGCTAGTAGATTGTAATAGTTCCACCAACCATGGATGTAATGGTGGATTAATTGGTACTACATTTGAATAATGGTGGTATCTTTTAATTATTATTTTTGTAAATGTAGAGTCAATATGGTTTAGTTCAAGATTTATTTCCTTAAATTGTAACAAATTCTTAATAGATATAGTACTTTTAACTATTTTATCATATATTTTTTATTGCTGGTAAAAATAGGTTTTATGGGGACCCAAAACCCCTTACATCCAAAACAAAAGGATAGACAGCATAAAAAAAACTAAACAAAGACAGGACTAGGACCCAGCTCGCTAAACCCAGAACAAAATAGACAATCAGAGAAGAAAGCCAGAAACCAACAAGACTCTCCATCAGCCAAAAGCCAAAAGATGAATTAGCAAAAAATAGGGGAACTGCAGGGACTAGGCAAACTCAAGGATAGTGCCTTCCACTTCCTTCTTAGCTTCATAGGTATTTTTGATGGCAGCATTGAAATACGATAGCTCCCAGATCCTATCTTGGATTTTCTTTTATTGGCTGAGCACGTGCGCTTTCCCGGACTAGCATCTTCATTGTCATTTTTTTTATCGTAACAGTAACTTGCTAAAGGTATTTGAATGTTAGGGTTAATCATCAACACTAAAGCTACGAGGGAGAGAAAAACACTTTGAATTATCAAATAAACATACAAACAAACAAAAGGAAAATAATTTGGTAAATGATAAAAAAATAAAATAAAGTAGCCAAGTACCAAGTTCCTAAATTACACTTCTAGTAATCTACTCCTCTCTATGGTAGAAGAAACTTCCACTTGAGTTTTGTTAGGTTGGTCATATTTTCATTCCATGAAGAATCATTGTCCAATCCATAGGTTCTCTTTATTTCTGAAAGCTTCTTACTATCTTGGTTAAGAAAATCATCCCTTTTACCAAATATTACAAAGTAGAAGCCATCTAACTAAGTTTTTCCTCCAATTATTTGTGATCCCACAAAATCCTTGGGTGATGACAACAAGGCCTTTAAACACTCCTTAAACTCTAGCTGAATATCAAATTCCACTACTTTTTTTATCCCCTTGCAATGAGGATTTTCACAATCCCTGGACTTGTACTGGTAAATCTCCTAGGCTCCAATGACCAAAACAAACATTAAGATTTCTCCAAATCCGTACACAATAGTTAGATGATAAATAACCTCAACAATCAACAAAAAAATGGGAGTTAGAATTTCAAGAGCCTCATACCACAGGTATTTGAAATATGGTGTGGAAAAGAAGCCATAGGAACCGAGAATCACGAGTAGAAACACAACATCGACCACTTACGCTACTGGTCTCTATGCCTTCTAAATAAATTACAAGGAAACATATAGAAGCAATGGCAGGATCATGCTCTTTACTTCGAGGTGTTGTCTTGAATCTTCCACCCCCGTTTAACCTACTCCTAACTATTTTGGGTTCTTGTACTAATTGTTAAGGCCCCGTTTGGTTGAGGAATTAGAATTTGACTCGAAATCTAATTATCTCAAAATAAGGTTTTGAAACTCCGGTTTTGTGTATTTGGAAGATAGGTTGGACCATTTGGTTGACCCGGAAGATGATAGAGACAATCCATCTTCTGCATTTGGTTCCCAATTTCAAAATTAGAATTGGAACTGAAAATCCAAAAATTACAAAGTTCAATCCTAACATAATATCATAAATATAAATTGTAGAAAACTACCATTAAATTTACTAACAATAAATCTATAAATATCGAATAACTAATTATAAAAATATACCTTCACCTGTCAAACATTTCACACATTATTACTCGATAAGAGCCCACAAACATGAAAGATAAGTTTACATATCAATAATGAGCGAGAGCTGAAAATGGATGAAAGGAATTGTTGCAATTATTACTTCCTTAATATTCTCCTTCATTGCATTGGATGCTAATAAATTATATATCTCAAAACAGCCATACTAACCTGCAGTACTCCCTGAGAAAGCATCTTGAAATCATGGGAAAGCTTTGCAACATATTGGGCGTCTTCAATACTTGCAAACAACTAACAAGAAAGAGTAAAAGTAGAGATTTTCATTAGAGGAAAAATGGTGACCTCCTCTTCTCCCATCCAGTGTTGATCCAGATAACATCTCATGATCGAATCCATGTGATCTATAAATTTATGTAAAGCCTCTACCCTCAAAAAATTCATGAGCATTCCCTTGATCTTGCGCGTTGTCTCCCAGAGCATTTATCAAAGACCTTTCAAACAGTTTACCCACTGAGGCGGGTCATGAATTTTGCACCAATTTGTTCTCATTGCTAAACATAAATTGATTTCCATCTGTGCTACAAAAGGTCACAATGGGACAACCAATTAAATGGGGTTCACAAAATCCCAAACCCAGAAGATGAATTCAAATTATACCTATTGGGTGGGAAGATAGTGTCGCCCATTTTGGTGCCAAAATTGGATTTTGATGTCCAAAACCCGAATTGCAGTTTAGTGAACCAAACAATGGATTTGGCAATAAACCAGAAGTTCCACAACCAATTCTTCCCCAATTTTGGTTACCATACACGGCCTAAAGAAATAGAGTAAATTGAGTCACAAATAACATTTAAATAGAGACACAAGATTTAACCTAGATCACTAAATTTGACTATATTAATCATAAAGGAGGACTTTTATTTTTCTTAGGCATTGTAGCTTAATTATATAAAAATATTCCCTTCTTATGTATACAATAGTATTCAATATACGACAAAGGGACAAACAAATACAAGACAAAATGAATAGGGAGGAAAATGAACTAAACAATTTGACATCATATCTAACAAGAAAGAACATAATGGTGCAAATGAAGATTAAAAAATATAAATATGGATGGATTCAATTAGATTCTATAGCATTCTATGCATCCCATAATTGGCATTGGGTTTAAAATAGAAATAGAATCTATTATCTTATACACTACTATAAAGTGAGATTTTTTAAGACAGAAATAGAATCTATTATCTTTTGAGAGCACTTCAAACATCAATAGATATTAAAGATCACCTATTGAGGTTTCCACCATTTTATATTTTTCCTCTTCATTACATACATCCCTTCTCAGTATGTATATTTCCTCTTCATTTCTCATACTCTCCTTTCATTCTCTGTCAAAATGTTAGTCTCTAAATTGTATATCATGTAAAAAATATAAATCAACTTATAAAAGTTAAAATACTAGTAATGTCCTTGGAATCTGATCTCTCTTGATAGAAGACCTTTCATTTACATTATTATTTTGTATTAAATTTATTTGTACATAAATATTTGTTCACACTTAAAGGTTACTATTTGGATTAACCCTCTCTTCCTAGGTAGGTCCCTTTACTTTCCAAGCACATCTCTTGTATTAATATTATATTAGCTAATTTAAGTTTGTTTTTTATTTCATTGTAATTGTATGAACCTAGTTTGACCATTCTTGTAATATTAGTATATATTTTTTTCTATAAAATATTTTTTGGCAGTAATTCTCTTTCTAGCCTAGAAGTATTACTTTTGTTTATGAGACATTTTTTTGTCAATGCAGAGATTTTGAATGCATCACAATCATAATTATATTTATTTGTACTTTTCTTTAGTATCTCTTAATTAGATGACCTAGGTTAGTGCTACATAATTCTAAAACCTCCACCAATGATCAAAGGTCACATCCTTCACCAAGGATCCTAGGATGATATTTGTCATTGAGGAGGTGAATTTTTTTCTCTTCAATACCTAACAGTAATCTTTAGTGTTTCATCGTCAAAGAGACCTTATGAAAGGTAAATGACAAAATTATGGGCCTAATTGGAAAACAATGTGAAAAAACACTCAATGCAGAGCCATTTTTTATATCTCTTTGATCATCACCAATAATAATAGGCCCACCAATGCACATCTAAGATATCATGTGTAAACATGTTTGGTTTATATTTGAACTTGATCCTTAGACAAGGTTTTTTAGTTTAGCATATCTATCAGCATCTTGGGGCTTCAAAAAGAATTGGTAATCAAAGTCAAATACCCTATTAATAATTTTTGCCTTGTCAACATGCTTTCTAAAGCTACTCAACTTTCAAGTGATGGTGATCTTATGCACGGGCATGTGGAGGTTTTTTTTTTTAACAACAAAGGATAGCCTAACAAATGTAGTGATGTAACTAATGGGATTCACATCTCCATTTATGTATTTGAGAACCTATTTGGCTCACCATTATAATTCTTATTGTTATTTTTATTATCTTTTCTATTCAATATATATGGGGCTTGCCTCTTTGCCCAAAAAAAAGAATTACTTTATAAATGACTTGAGATAAAATACAAATCTAATTTAGCCATTTTGGTTATTAATATTTATTTTTGTGTTAGAGGGTTAAAGAATAACCTAAGGATGGATTTGTATTTTTAAAAAATTATTGAAACAACACATGACAAAGCTGAAATAAATGATTTTCTAGGGTTTTCTCTGCGAGGGTTTTATCTTTTCTCTATGTCCATTATTGTTTTTTATGCTTCCTATGGAGCCAATGGAGGGGGATCCAATGCAGGTCTCTGTATCCTCTCCTTTGATTTATGTAGGCCAAAACCCTCATTCCCAAACCTTAGGATCCACCTATGTTATCTCTAAGGTTTTAGCTACAAGTCTGTAGGATGATCCTTACAAATTTGAGGTCTCAGAAGGTTATTTTCTTTAACATGAGAAGCCCTCTTGCTTCGTGGATAAAATTTTGGGTATCTTTCCTGCAAAGAGGAAGCACTTTGAAATCAACAACGTGCATGTTTTCACCTTTAAAAATCAATGATACTCTTGTCCATGTCCCCAAAAAAATAGTGAAATAAACTATGGTTGAGTAGTAGCTCTTGTTAGTGGGTAAGTTCCTTTACTTTAGACCTTCTATAGACCAACTAAGTAGGTGGGTTTCCTCCCAATGAAAGTTTTTTATTTCTGGTAAAAGTAGGTTTTAGGGGTACCTAGAACCCTTACAAACATCACAAGAAAGGAATAGTCAATAAGTCCATTAAACTAAAATAGGACTGTACACCAGCCCGTCAAACCCAAAACCAACACAAAAAACCAAAGACAAAAACCAGAAACTAGCTAGACCACCCAGTGATCAAAAACCAAAAAAAAAAGAACCAGTAGAAAAGAAGGGGAACAACAAGACCTAGGTGAACTTCATAATAGTTCCCTCTACTTCCTTCTTAGCCTTAGACTCCTTGAGAGCAGCATTAAAGTCTGAGAGTTCCAGGATCTTGTCTTGAATTTTCTTCTTTTTGGCAGAACGTGTGCACTTGCCTGGACCAACATCATCCTATTCATCCTTATCATCCTTAATCTTCATAGTTGGAGACCCAACATCTAGCTCTAACTTGATGGTGTTGAATCACTTTATTGCAAATCCCATAAAAATGTTATTATCCTTCATGTTCTTCTTCAGAGTGTTCGCAAGGATTTCTATTCTGTCCCACAGATCATTCATATTATTCTCCTCCTCTTTATCCTTCTTACCATCAATCCCTGCCAACCCAGAGTCCAGATTACCCTGAAGAAGATCAACTTTAGTAGAAAGGGATAGAAAACTGATATTGAGGCTTTTTATTTCGTTGAAGACCCATTTCATTAGGTAGGATGAATACATCGACATCGCCTTCGCAGTTGGAGAACCCTGAAAGGGTGATCAATTTTTTCATCCATGTCTTCTTGAAGGAGTTGCACATTCCATTCCTGCATGTTGACAGTTCTTGCAACCAAAATATTCCTAGAGCTTGAAGGTAAATTTCCCTTCTCAGCAGTCTCCAAACCTGGCATCTCATTATCCATATTCCTCTCTGACTGTACCTCCATGACCACTTCAAGCCTTGGAGAGATAGGAACATCATGATCTTCAAGGATAGCATAATTGAGAAAAATGGGAACCTTCTGACCACCCACATCCCCACCTATATCTTTAGGGTCATTACCTTTATCCTTGGCATTATGGGAAAAACACATTCTTGTCCTCTTCGTCACGAGAGTCACTTGCCAAAACTGATAGGGACTCTTTACTTTCATCGTCAGACTGGGTATGGGGGACATAATCGGTATCTGCATAACCATCAACACTCTTGCCTTCAAATTCTATTTCCATACCTTTCTTCTTATCAAATTTTAATTTTTTAACAGTCAATTCGGAAATATCCTCCTCCTCCCGAATCTGTTTACCCAAAGCCTTAGCATAACCAGAGTCTCTAGGTGAAAGGATAAGAGGGCTACTATCTACAACTTTCTTAACATGCTCAACAATTAAAAGAAAGAGACCCTCATGCAGAATGGGATTGCTCTCTTTTTTCCCGTGATAAAAAATACTATGGCATAGAGAATGCAGTAGGTAAAAAGGGAACAAAACCCTAACCTTATGTCTGAAATGACAAAGCACAACAAAATGGTAGGAATGAGCCCTTTCATACCTACCATCCAGGGAGATGTACTCCATTACCATAGTAAGAACCTTCACCCAAAAATCCTTGATAGAGTCAACATCATAACAACCCCCTGAATCTTCCACCAGACTCTCAGCCTCCGCCTTGTTCTTTGGGAAGTGCAGGATGCCCTTTTGGGAAATCTTCTTATCTCTATAAACTTCATTCTCTTGGTATTCAACCCAGACACCTCTGCAATAAGATCTTCAGTGATTTTAATGGCCATTCCCCCAATAGTCACAGTATCATCCTTGGATAGCTCTCAAAAAAATCTTTCGTGACTTCATCTTTAGACCAATGAAGGTGCTCCATGTACATAGTGAGGACACCCTTGCTAAGCTTATCCCAGACGTCAGTATTTTTCTTCCAATTTTTTAAAGTTCTTTGACTCCCTATAGTTAAGCCCTCCACCCATGATGCTCTCAGAGAACAAACTCTCGACAGAAATGGCGGAAACAAAATAGAGATAGAACACAATAGAAAAATTCAAATTGATTACATTGCAAGAATACGTGTGTCTACACTTTGCAACCTCGAGAAAGACAATACTTTTTGTAACCCTTCTAATTGAATTATAAAACTTGCATTTTATCATCAAATCTTTTTGAGATATTCCAAATCTTCTCTTTTGCTATGATTCAGATCAAACGCCAACTTGGCCTTCAAATCAATGGTCAAATCACTTCCACCATGCCAAGTCATGATGTCCTTTACCTTAACTGCAATGTTGGCCAATGCATCCACAATACAATTAGCCTCTCTGAAGTTATGAGAAATAATGACATGCTTGAAGGAATTAATGATTATGTGAGATTCTTCAATAATATCCTTAATAGACCATGATGGCTTAGTAATTCCTTTAAAGCAGTTTAATATATTCAAAGAGTCACCTTCAATCCACACGTTCGAAGGAATATCCTCATTTATAATTTTTAAAGTTTGAAGGAGAGCCATAACCTCTGCCACATGGTTGGTCTAGACACCAATGGGGAACACCATGGAAGTAAGACAATTGGCCATGTCATCCCAAATAATTCCACCACACCATGTTAGCCCTGGATTTCCCTTCACCGCACCACCAAATTGGATTTTATCCAGCCAGGACGGGGAAAGCCAGATGGCATTCTCCCACTAGGATGAGGATTTATCTTTGATGCAAGTAGAAACTCCAGCATAAAAATATATCTTAGCTCCAATAATGATATCACATTTCTCTTTAATGCCTCTCTTAATCTTTTCAGCAATCACCAAAAGAGGCAGGGCAATGTCTCTAAACACTCTATCATTGCATTCACGCCAAAGTTTCCAAATAACATGGGGGGAAATGATGTCCTACATCAAACTGTCCAAAGGAACCACAACATTTCTCCAATGATTGAAGAAATTCTCCATATTATTTGGGAAAACCCAACAACTCTTCCAGCATTTCAAGGTAAGGCACCAAAATTCCTAAGAGTACCGACATTCAACAACCATATGGTAAACTGATTCCTCAGCATTCTTACATAGAAAACATCTGTTAGGAAGAATCATGCCTCTCTTTTGGATATTGTCAATAGTTAGAATCTTATTCTGTAAAACCAGCCAATAAAAATGTTAATTTTAGGAATTAACCATTTATCCCAAACTTGGGCCCAAAAGGGAAGAGGATATAGTAGCTTCAAAAAATTCTTAGTGGTTGAAGAACTAGAAAAGACTCTAGAAGGGAGAATTCCCCAAATCAGATCGTCCTCCTTGGTGGAGTCCACTTTCCAAACATTCAAATCTAGCATCGAAGGCTTGAGCGAGAAACCTACAATAGATAGATGAACCCAAGATAGGCTCTCCCAGTAATCTTTAACCCAGGGACCAAGTCTCTGTAAGTAGATATTAATAAAAGGTTGGAGGGAAGGAATGGACTTTAGAGGGAAATATTTAAGCCAACAATCTTTCCAGAATTTAATTCTCCTGCCAGTACCCAAAAGCCACTTAGCACCCTTGAAAGTCATCTCCTTAGCTTGTTGTATACAATTCCAAAGAAATGAGCCCTGCACCTTCACATCAGATAACATAAAATCTGATATACGAGGGAAGGAGTAGAGATATTTGTTTTGAATAATTTCATTCCACTCTTTTTTCTCGTCATAGATTTGCCAAATCTTCTTAGCTAGGAGAGCCTGATTGGTAACTCTTAAAGGGAAGATCCCCAAGCCTCCCCATTTCTTCAAAATGTAGACCTTGTCCCAACTAAATCCAATCTCTTTCTTTCTTCAAACCATGTCCAAATAAAATTTCTTTGAATTGACTCCATTAAATAAGTCACTTTACCAGGGATTTTAAACAGACTCGGGGCATAGATAGGGAGACTTTGTAGAGAAGCCTTCAGAAGTTGAAGTTTTCCTATTTGACTTAACAGAGCTCCCTTCCACCCAGCTAATTTACTATTTAATGTGTCCACAATATCAGCCCATAAAGAGTCAGGAGGTTTTAAGCCCAAAGGTAGACCAAGGTAGGTGGCAGGCAAAACACCAATTTCGCATCCAATAATTCTGGCTATTATATATTATCTTTCGTTTGGCGTATTAAAGAAGTACAAATAGCTCTTATTTGAATAAAAATTACCCAATGACAGTTAAAAGGCAGTGTGAAAATAAATGTGATGCCAAACAAATTGCTCCTTTTTATCCTTGTAAACTAGCAAGATCTAATCTATGTTCTTACTAATAAGCCATGGATGTATGGTATTAACCAAAGGATTATTGTCTCCTTTTGCAAATAAAAATCTGGTTTCAAATCCCAGGATGAATTGGGGGATTTTGTGCCCACTTGGGCTCACCTCCATGGTCTTCCCCTTGATTTTTGGAACTTTGAGGCATTCCATGCTATTATAGAGTCTCTTGTCAATTTCCTAGCAGTGGTTAAAATCCTCCAGTACAAATCTTGCCTACGTTCTGTGAGAATTTGTATGAATGATAAGGTTAACTCAGTGATGCCTTCCTTTATCACCTTGCAATATTTGTATGGATCATTGGATCTACATATTGTGTATGAGAAAACCTCCTTTTTTGCTACATCTACAATAAATATGGACACCTTTGTAACCTTAATAGATTCCAAAAGGGTGAGAATTAGTAAAAAAAGGATTTGGAAGAAAGGGATGGTCTGCAAATTAATGAGAGGTCTCTGGCCCCTCTCCCTTCTGCTAGAAATATGGGGGTTTCCCTCTATCTAAGTAATAATAAAGGCTTAAATGACCTGACGACCTCTATCTCTAAGTTTAAGCCACATGTTTTGCCTAACTTAGAACTTGGGGAAATCTCCACAGAAATTGTCCGTTCCTATGTATAGGATATGATAGATATCAAGGAGAAGAGAAACAAGAAATCTAACACATATATTAATGAGGAAAGACTCCAA
>MU227631.1:672189-687047 GCA_018584345.1 Thuja plicata | reverse complement strand
AATTCATGGAAGGTGACATGGTGCTGCTGTGGGATAAGAGACATGAACCTAAAGGAATGCATTCTAAGTTTCAATCCTTGTGGAAAGGTCCATTCCAGATTGTGCAGGTGAATCAGAATAATTCTTTTAGACTGGCATATCCTTCCGGAGAGACCCTGCCATATTCCTATAATGGGCAGGATTTGAAGTTATACCAGATGCATAATTGAAGAGTAGGTAACCCCTGCGTAGTAGTTAGTAAGGTAGGTGTTCTTTTTGTGTCGTAGTTGGTAGTTGTTTTCTCTTGCTTTGTTTCAAGTTGCCCTGCTTTCCTCTGCTCTCCCTGTATGCTTTTTCTCATTGTTATTTTTTGTCTAGACTCCGCAACCCAATGGATAAGGCACTTGCGAAACTAGAGAAGCTGAATTATTCATGCACTTTGTAGTACATGATCCCCCAGTCGGAGCCAGCTATTGTCTGACTTTCAGTCCCCCCTTTTTTGGAATTCTTGGAGTCATACGATCATGTCAAGCTAGTCTGGTCAATCTGAGTCTATGTCTAAGTCTTTCTTAGGTAGGCTATCTTTGTCGGGTTTCCCTGTCATTGCCTTTCCTTCTCTTAGCCGGGCGGGTTATTCTGAGGTCTTTTCATATTTGGGTAGGTTGTAGATCCTAACCCGGCAAAGATTTGTGCTCCAATTGATGTTCTTTCTCAAGAAGAGATCGAAGACTGGCATGGATCGATTCTACAGGCCTCAACGATCCTAATGCAACAAACGGCGAGCAATTTGGTTAAGAAATGAGCGAGAACGAGCTCGGCGGGATTTCAGAAATCTTCTC
The DNA here is from genome assembly GCA_018584345.1 of Thuja plicata. NCBI lineage: Eukaryota > Viridiplantae > Streptophyta > Pinopsida > Cupressales > Cupressaceae > Thuja > Thuja plicata. The sequence goes on along the minus strand of MU227631.1, from coordinate 686,229 downwards.
CATGGCGAAATTCTCACTAAGAAAGTAATTTTCTGCAAAGAAGAACTTTGAGCTCGGCGGGTTTCGCACCTCTAAGGTAATTTTCCGCAAAGAAGAACTTTGAGCTCGGCGGGTTTCGCACCTCTAAGGTAATTTTCCGCAAAGAAGAACTTTGAGCTCGGTGGGTTTCGCACCTCTCGGGTGATTTTCCGCAAGCTTAGTTATAGTAAGGTGGACCCGATGTATTAAAATGGAATATTATTGTTTTAAGAGATCAAATAAAGCATGTGCTTTAAGTTAAGAACCCCTTTTCTCATTCTCCGCAATGGAGAAGCACTTTTCTCATTCTCCGCAATGGACAAGCACTTTTCTCATTCTCTACAATGGAGAAGCACTTTTCTCATTCTCCGCAATGGAGAAGCACTTTTCTCATTTTCCGCAATGGAGAAGTGAGATGGTCATTTTCCGTCGGAGAAGCACTTGTCCAATTTTCCGCAATAGTGCTCGTAGATGGTCGAAGCGGGAAATCCAGAATCAACATCTTCTGCCTTATGTTCCATTTCAAATTCAAGTTCAAAAAAATGATGTTTCCATTCTGTGGCCCAGTGGATTCAGCTCGATCATGCTAGTTGAAGATGACGAGTTTCAAATTCCATAGTGACTGTTCGAGTGCTCAGATTTGAAAAGTCTTTTTCTTTGCTTTCTGTCTCTTTGTATTCAGGAAGTGGAAAGGTCATGAGTCCCTACGAACATTATGCATTGTAAACTCTATAAATATTGTTGAAAAAGTAAATACAAAGGTCGGCAAACTTGTCAAAGAAGCAGTGTGATTCTATTTACAAAGCTGAATTCATGTTTGTTGTTCCATTTTGATAGTCTATTTGCATGGTGAATAAAAAGAACAGTTATAAGTGAAACTGCTTTTTCTTAATGAATGCCATTTCATATCAGAAACTGTAGTGTGATTAATTCCAGTTGGTCTATCATTTGTAATTCTTCCTCTGTTCACTCTTTATTTTAGTTGCATTTTTTAATGGAAAGTACACTTATGTTCTGAGACTGTGATTTCTTCCTGAATTCTATTTCTTGCTAAGAAATTGCAATAACGGTGATTCCATTTTCCGGTCATTATATAGGTCTGCTTCTATTCACCAAGTAGAACCTGCATTTCATAACAGAGTAGGATAGAATTAGTTTAGATGTTAAAATCAGGTGATGATCTATGATCAACATTCTACTGAGGGTTGTATATTGTCTTCATCTTGTCCTTGCCTGAATTGTTTGTGTCTACAAGAAATTTGGTTAAAACCCAAAATGAATAAACCTGGTGATCAGTATAAAAACAAATTCATTGAATATCATACACAATCAGGGAGCTGTACCTGTCAATTCAGAGGGCAGTGATAGCAGACATACACTGACCCATTTGTTGGTGGACATCCTTTTGTTCTCTCACCTTGGGTGTGTAAGAGTCAAAGATTGAAAATCTTAAGAGAGGACAAACTGTTAACCAACAGGAGTCATCTTATAAGCAGCTTTATTTGGAAGTGAGGCTCTGGGAATGAATTCAATTTGATGTCTAATAGATCTATGAGGTGGTAGGGTAGCTGGTTGACCACTACTAACTATAGCCTGATATTGAGCTAACAACCTTTGTATTTCTAAAGGCAACTCTTCTCTTTCGTTCCTCTGCTCACCTTTTGGTTTCAGAACCAAAGCAAAGCCTACTCCATCTCCTTCCAATGTTTTTTGGAATTCTTTCTCACTGACCACCAGTAGGTTGGGACCTCTTTTTATTTCCTTTTCTTCTTCCAAGATTGACTGTACCCTGAAAGTCACTCCATCTTTCTTGAAGGAATAGGAATCCTTGGCTCCATTGTGAACTGCGCATTGGTCATACTGCCAAGGTCTACCTAATAGAAAATGTCACGCATCCATGGGTAGGATATCACACAAAATTCTATCCTTATATCTCCCTATGGAAAATTCTATCCAAGCTTGTTCATTGACTATTACATGTTGATCTCTATTCAACCAAGTAACCTTATAAGGATTAGTGTGAGGAATCCTTGTCAATTTTAACTTCTCAATAGCTTCTAAAGAAACAATATTATCAGTAGATCCTGAATCTATGATAACTTTACAAACCTTACCGAGTATTTTGTAATTGACTCAAAACAAAGATCTTCTTTGGCTTGGCTCTTCTTTGACGAGCTCTTTTAGGAGTGTTCTCCGAACCATCAAATGCTCTCCCATCTCTGATCCTATGAGGACATCTATAGTCTTGCTTCTAGAAGACTCTTCTTGCACATAGTTATCTCTTTTCTCTCCTCCTTGGGAAGTAGAGCTCTTTGCAGGACACCGATAGGCAGGATGCCCAAGTTGCTGACAATTATAGTACTTCATAGAAGAGAAATAAGATCCTCTTCCTTGGCCATCAGTTCTTCCTCTTGAACTATTATTCAGACCTCTTCCTCTATTGTAACCACCTCTAGTGTTACTGGATTCTCCCTGATACTCAGTCAATTTTTTGTCACTCTGATTCTTAGCTTCAGGATTTCTTCCTCTATGACCCCTATTGTCTCTTCCTCTACCTCTACTGTTTGATTCTTGTTTCTTTTTGAATTTCTCTTCCACTTTAAGGGCTAATTGGTAGCATTGGTGGACAGTCTTGGGGCTTAAGAGACTAATTTCTTCTTGAATGCTCCATTTAAGGCCATTTTGATATCTTCCCACTTTTAGGCTTTCTTCATCTATCACATGGGACCTTAAGCATAGCTTATGGAATTCTTCTATATAGGCACTAACCTCTAAGTCTTTCTACCTCAGATTCTACCTTCTCTTATGCATTTGCACTTCATAATCATTAGGAAGGTAAGTTTCTTTCATCTTTGCTACCATACCTCTCAAACTGGTTATCGGGTTCTTGCCTCCCTTTGTCCTTTCATCTTGGACAAATTTCCACCAAGTGAGGGCAGTCCCTCTCAATCTTATCTTGGCTACTCTAACTTTCTAAGCTTCAGTCACAATATCACAATCAAAGTGATTTTCAAGACCTTCTATCCACTCCATGATTAATTCTAGATCCATTTTGCTACTAAATAGAGGCACACCTTCTAAGGACTTACCACTCATTACCTTTAATGCTTTCAAGAATGGTTCTTCTTGAAGTATCAGGTCTATCTCTGGGATTATATCCTCCTCAGCTATTTGTTTACCCTTCTCATCAGCTTCCCTCATCAGTTCACTGACTGCTGTAGTTTGAAGCTGCACTTCTTCCAGTTTATATGCCATTTCGGCTAACTACTCCTTCAGGAGTTTGTTCTCCTCTCTTTGCTCATCCACATTCCTTTCTAGCTCTGTGTTGGTCACCATCTTGGATGAAATCACAGAAACTTCTTAAAATCACACCCAAATAACACAAGCTCAATTCTCAAACTCACTCTAATACCAATCTGATGTAAAGTCCTAGGTCCATTTGTTATCGACAATAAGCTTGACTGTGCTCTATGGTCTCTTGCACAGACCTTATAGGGTATTATCTTACCCTAGCTTGAGGAAGTCACTAAGATCTTCACTTGAAGTGCCCTAGACCAGAATTACACCGTAGAGCTACTATTTCATGTTGTAGAACCTATTAGGATAGGTTCATTCCCTAAGCTGAACCGACAGATTTCACCTGAGGAACACAACAACACACACTGCACATGGAATCCATTAAATATGTTCTTTCTTATTCACAAGAACTAATCTATTATAAGATGATACGATCTATGTCTATCTCCTTCTCTCTTAATCTATCTATATCCATCTATCTTCTATATTCTATTACAAAGGCTTTTTAGCTATATATACATCCATCGAAATATCACTCAAAATATCTGATACTCGTGGACAACTTCAACCACCCTACAAAAGTGGCCAAACTAAGCAATAAATGACCCTTCCAGAATAGGCATAGGTGTCCCTGATCCTTTCAAGAAAAAATGACACGTAGAGAGTCATTGCAAGTGACCCAGCTGATCACAAATGTCACATCCCGCATTTCCTAGGTCGTTAACTGACATTACCAAGTGCTAGTGTTGACTTTTCAAAACAACAGAAACATCATCGGTTTCCAACCCCAACAACAAACAAAGACATCGACCGACATCACCGATGAACACCACCAACAAGCATCGTCGATGAACACTACCAACAAGAATCGCCAACGAACAAAAACCAACAAGCATCACCAACGAACATCACCGACGGACATTACCTTGACTTCTTACTTAGAAATGTTCCTAACTTTAGGTGCTCCTGCACCACCCTCAAATAAATCTGGTGGCACAGAAGACTTTAATGAAAGCATAATTTATCAGACTATTTTTCTCTCCACTAATGGGATGATTGACATCAAGTTCCAAGGCTCAACTTTCACTTGGTCTAATAGAAGACAAGGCATAAATTTATTTCAAGTCAGATTGGATAGATTTTTTCTTTCCTCTGATTTGTCCCATCTTGCTGACTTTTCCCTTTCCTCCCAACCCAAGACTACCTCTGATCATAATTCCATTGTGTTAGATTGCATTGATGAAAATAAAAAAGGAAACCACCCTTTCATATTTGAGATCATGTGGATCTTTCACCCTAATTTTAGAATTTTGGTGGAAATTTAATGAAATACCCATTGCGTGGGTTCTCCTATGGTTCAGGTTAGCAAAAAACCTAAAATTATCAAAGATAAAGTGAAGGGATATAATAGAACCTCCTTTGGAAACATCTATTGGGATATTGTGTGTGCTAACATCTATAATGTTTCTTGTAATTTTCATAGAATGGGAAGATTTAGAAACTAGAGGAATTAAACTCTACTTTTATTGCTTTAAATACAAAAGTGTCTAACGCTAAAGATATTTCTAAATTTAGACCTATCAACCTCTATAATACCTTATATAAAATCTTCTCCAAAGTGATGGTCAACAGATTCAAGCTCATCCTTTAAAGGCTCATCTGTGTAAACCAGAAGAGTTGTGTCAAAGGAAAAAATATTCTTGATGTGGTCATCACCACCCATGAGATCATTTATTCTATGGAAACCAGAAAAAAAATAGGCATGATTCTTAAACGGGACATTTTTAAGGCTTATGGAAGAGTGAACTAGGATTTCCTATTTGTTTCCCTTAAGACGTATCCATGGTTTAATGGAAAATTCTCAAAAATGATTTTGGAATGTGTGACTACCGCTATGTATTCAGTTCTTCTAAATGGATCCCCTGAAGGATTATTATCAATGGGAAAAATCCTAAGACAAGGTGATCCCTTGTCCCAGTATTTGTTTATTATTGTTACTGAAGTGCTTGGCAGCAACATTCAAAAGAACAAAGACTCAAATAAGTTGAAAGGAATAAAAGATGCTTCCTATCTCCAAAAAAATTCCCACCAACAATTTGTTGATGACACAAACCTATTTGGGGAATCCTACTTATATTAATCTAAGAAATGGAAGGAAATCCTTGATATCTATGGTAATATTTCAGGAAAAAAATATCTTACATAAAATCAAGCTCTATTTCTTTAATGTTAGTGAAGCTCTGTAGTTAAAAATAAGGGTCATTGGATGTGATGTTGATTGCCTTCTTGACTTTTACTTGGGGTAACCCCTTACTAATAAATTGCATTCTTCTATTTACTTGAATAACATCATTGAAAGATTCCAAAAGAAGCTTGCGGGGTGGAAAGGTAAATTGTTAAGTCAGAAAGGGAGAGTATAACTTCTCAAATCCCATCTATAAGTATCTTAGTGTATCTTATCTATCTCTTTAAATTCCCTTCCTTGGTGGCTATTAGCATTGAGAAGTTACAAAAGATATTCTTACGGATTGAAACTGAAGAGAAAACTAGAATTTCTCAAGTCAAATGTGATAAAGTTTGCACTTCAAATAAATCTAGTGGGCTTGATATCAGGAAAATTAGGCCCTTCGATAGGGATCTCATTACCAAAATGGGATAGTTTCTTGTATAGAGTACTAAGGACAGGGTCAATCTCTTGAGAGATAAATACCTTTAAAATAGGTCTACAGACTCCTTTCTTTATGACTGTGTCTTAACCTTAGACTGCCCTCTCTGGAAGAACATTCTTAAAACTAATAGGTGTTAAGCAATGGAAGTAGAATTTTTTTTGAGAATGGCAATAACCAGATATGGAATAAAATTTGGATCCCTAACCTTACTCCTAAGGTAAATTTGTTTTGGTGGATCATGACCCATGGAAAATTTTTGATGGTTAATAACCTGAATAGAAGAGGCTTTTCTTTCATGAAAAAGTGTGTTCTATGTTACTCTAACTGTGAACGTGTTTATCATATTTTTGACTTTTCCCCTATATTAGGGAGGTGTGAGATTGTGTGTTTTTCCTGACTAATGTTGGGTGGGTAATGCAAAATTATGAGGTTGTTTATTAATCAGTGGATTTTTTTCCATTTCAATCACCATATTATTGGAAACCTCTAGGCCCAAATACCTCCTTTTCTCATTTGAAACATTTGGAAGGAACAAAATAATAGAACATTTAGGGTTCAATAAAGAAACAACATTGTCCTGTTCCAAATAATCAAATAGAAGATAAAGAAATATATGTAATTTGCAACGAATAGTAAAATCAGTTATATTGGCTTAGTTAGATATAACATGTAGAATATATATAGTTATTCAAAAAATCAGTTCTCCATTTCACTACAAAAGGGGAATACATTTATTTATATAGTGACACTATTTCAACACACATTCTTAGTATACCCAAAACATCACCTTAAACTTTGCACACTACCACAAGTACTCAAGTTCACTCTAAAGGATAGACCTACTAATGTATGCCAACTGAAATAATTTAAGCCATAATGCAGATCTCCAAAAACCTCTAGCTACATAACATAAAGGTACCTAAAATCAATAGAGATAATATAAGAAAAGAAACAAAAAGTATTCAAAGGCGAAGGAATGCAAATTATTGCAGCANAGTTCACTCTAAAGGATAGACCTACTAATGTATGCCAACTGAAATAATTTAAGCCATAATGCAGATCTCCAAAAACCTCTAGCTACATATTATAAAGGTACCTAAAATCAATAGAGATAATATAAGAAAAGAAACAAAAAGTATTCAAAGGCAAAGGAATGCAAATTATTGCAGCAATTAGGTCCACTATCTCTAGACATTTCATATAACCTCCTTTTTCATCCACTAACATCATATTGGAACACAACTGAACTGACACTTTTGGACCTTAGTGGAAATTAATGACAACAAGTTTTACATCAATTAAAAAACCAATATATGTTTAAACCAATCTTATTTTTCATTGATGGAATTTTTTTACCATTTTTGTAATCACTCCTAACTGTATATATGTTATGGTTTGATGCTCAAGCTAACAAACTATATAACTATCTATTATAACTTGGGCTATTAATACTGACATGGTACATATCCTATTTACTATTGATCATTATCCAAAATCCTCATAGGTGTGAAATACAATTTAAGCATTATTGAATAATACATTATCTATATGTATTGTTACAAAATTCTATATTAAGGCATATGAGAAAAATAAATGTTTTTAAATATTTCCTATAATGTAGAACTATTATTGAAGAAAAATTATTGGTCAAGTTTTGCACAAGGCTATTTTTAATATTACATAGAGTTTTTCCAAATAAAATTTCACGAAAAAAATAAATTGATTCATTAAATAATGTTTTTGATTAGGGATCAAATGGGTTTTGAAGGGGCCCCAAAACCCTTTACAAGCAAATTGTGAAGTGATATAAAACCCACAAACACATAGTTGCAACACATAGAACACAAACAAATAGAAACCTGAGTATCATGTCATAAAAAAAACAACCTATAAGAATCTAATAAGACATAGCTTTATCTTGAAAAACAATAGGAAGGATCCCTTGAACTCAAACTTAAGGGTTTTTTAAAAGCTCCCTTAATCTTGAACCACTTCCTAAGGTTTTACCAGGCTCCCTTAACCTAAACAATGAACTTTAAAAAAGTTTACATAACACTACTTACCAATAAATATATTGCTTCTACCAACCTTGTACTCTCCACCTCGATAGGAGAAGCATCCACCTCAATTGGATAAGTAGATGATGAAACTAGATGGTGTAGGGATAAATCCCTAGTCTTTCCCACAACAAAGGTCTCCACCTCTTAAGGAAACATCTTTACCTCCTAAGGAGATTTGAGAAAAAAAACTACACAAATAACAAAGTAATCCCTCAACATAATAAAAATCCTTAAAAATCACAAGAACCCTCTCAACAAAAACCAATAAAAATTTATCTTCCAAAAAAATGAAAGAGACCCTAAACCGAAAGCATACAACTATATTTAGCCTATAAAATGATACAGAAATAATATTTAGATAAAATTAGAAAACCAAAGCCATAATAAGTATTAAGGAAGCCAAAAACTTATACCCCAAACACCAGAATGTCTATGGGACAAGAAACACAAATCGACATAAAAACTAAAGAAGCCTTTAACCATCAATATAAGCACATCTAATGACCAACACAAACCATCCCAAGAAAAGACAATCCATGGGCTTGACTTCCAAAGTATCTTCCTCCACAAAACTAATAGCACTACTCCTTAGAAAAATTCCTTCAAACCAAACACTTATTAAAAACCTAGAGATGAAGAAAATATCCTTCAACAACAAATAAACCATCATTAGAAACCAAGAAGATTATTGGGCTTGGAGAACCGCAAGAAGCCCCTGCATAAGCCCCAACATGGAGGCCATAAAAAGGAAAACCACTAGAAACCGTAGCATCCACAAAACCACAACCATACCATGGGACAATAACCATAGCATCGAAAGAAAAAAATTCAAGCCACCTAAAAAAAATATCTTAGAAATAAAAACAAAAGGTGGCATACCATCAAAAAAAGGAAAACTAGACCAAGAAAATATACTTAATAAATTAGAGAAAACTTTACGAAAAGAAGATGGCAATCTTAGGGATGAGAACAAAACTATAAACAGAGCCAAAAAATCTCATGGACAAGACGAGAATAAACATAGCTGAGATTACACAATGAAAGTCTGAAAGAAAGGAACTAGAGATAACATTCAAAAAATATCCCACCTACACTTATAAAATCCCCCCCCAATAGCATACACAACCACCACGATGTGAAGATCTCAAAAAGTACTGAAACTACAAAAGCACTCCACAGAAAAGCTAGAATAGTCCATTCTCCAATAAGAAAACCCAATGCCAACAAATATATCATAATCATCATAAAAAAAAAAACCCTCCCCCTCAATCATCTATTCTCCAATCAAAATTATAATTCCCTTCCTCCTCTCATGCTACATCGACATTGTAATTGTTGATAAGTTTGTGCTAATTTTAGAATTTCTTTTGAACCAAAGATGTGGAAACTATAAGAAAGAAGCCCCATCACTTCTCCAAGTTTCTCCCCCAAGGCCAATCATACTCCATTTTAACATATTAGAGATGAACCCATGAGATTTGTTATAGACAATAATATTACATTACAATAAAGTAGAATATATTGATAATCACAATTAGTTAAGGCTATAATAAATAAATTGTAAAAAGTTATATTAAGCTAAGAAATTAAGGTATCCCTTACAATCAAATCTTGGAGATCATAAAATCATATGAATGGGGCATTCAAACCCAATTATAGGGTTGCAAGGCAAGAAGTACAAATGGTCATTGAACTGTAAAGATCTAGAAGGAATAATGACTTAAAGGTCAACACCTCGACTTGCTTTTAAAATTTTTATAATCAAGTAAAACATAAAATAATATCACAAAGAAAACATAAATGTACAAATAGAAGTGAGAACAATAGAAATACCCTTAATGAAATCTAATATCTCTTAACATAAGACATTTCATTCGCATTATTATTTTGTATTATGTTTTTTCTATATACAATTTTTTTAAAGCTTAAAGGTTTACTATTTGGATTAACCCTATCTTCTTAGTTAGGTTTATTTGATTTATGAGGTTGCCTCATGTATTAATCCTATATTATCTAACTTAAGTCTTTTTTGGTTTCAAATTGACTTATTGTGCTTTTAAGTACTTTGAATCTACTTTGCTCATTCAAATAATATTAGTATAAATTGGTTTCCTATAAAATATTTTTTGGGAGCTAATTCTCTTTCTCAAGAGAAGCATTACATCTATTTAAGAGATATTTTTATCTTTCAATGAATGTATTTTGAATGCATCATGATCAAAACAATTTCCATGTACATAGTTTTCTTTTGGAGTTCTTAATTAGATGACCTAGATTAGTTTTGCAATGAATTGAAAACCTCCATTAAAGATTAAATACCACATCCTTCACCTCTTAGCTACTTTATCAATGATTTGAGATGAAATCTAAATCTAATTTAGCAATTTTAAACCAAAAGAGGGGAAAATATTATTCAATCACAAGAGAGATACACATAAAAGAGCATTACAAAATCATGTCACTATCCACTAAATGATCTAATATATATTATATTTCTAGAGGAAATTCCCCCCTATCCACTATATTCAAAGCTTGCATTTGATTAGAAGGTCATTTGGCCAAAAAGTCTGATACACAATTCTACTACCTAAAAATATGTTTAAAAGTAATAGATTCCAAGGAGCCACACAATCAGAGAATCTATTTAATAACCAAAATTAGGTATCAACTAAAATCATCTTGTAGCTGCATAGTTAGAAAAGTCATCACCACCTAAGAATCATATTTACAAATAATCCTTTTCCAACCAAGAACACAACTATACACAATAACATACAAGATGACAAGATCCCCCATTAAATTATTTGTATGAAATCCCTTATAAAAATGAAAAAAAAAAACTATTAAGTGCTAGATTAGAAGTTCTAGGCATACCCTAAGGGTGGATTTGTTAAAAAATAAAAACAATTGTTGAAACGACACATGCCAAAGTGGATATTACAGAGTACATACCTGCAATAAAAAATTTATTTTTACAAGAATGTACCTATCCTCAAAGATTCCTTTGTAGCAAACTTATGCTTATCAATGATGCAATACTAGAATAGAATCTAAGATCAACATCTCTAAGAATTTGAAAAGAATAAAAAAACCAGACATTGAAGGAGAATTGAGGATTAACTATATTACTCTGTATACATTTATGTGCCTTTAATATTGTCATATCCTATCATTGCCAATCTCAATGTTGTTGATTACTACTTCCAATCCTCCTACTTTTTGTTTGTCTTCTTTCCTAGACTGGCTAATTTTAGCTTTTGGGAAAAAAAAGAAACCAAGCCTTACTTTTTAAATTGAATTTTTAATCAAATTTGGTTCAAATTATGTGTTGCTCCTAATTTTAATTTTAGTTCTACTACTGATTCTCTTCTTTTTCTCCCAATTTTGCATTCATCTATTACGGCTATGGTTTAAAGGCTAGAAATATTAATGAGTAGCAACATTACACTTTGTTTGAAGGATGGAAACATGGATGAGCACGTACATTCGCCCTAGCTTGACACGTGTGGATGAGCACGTACATTCACCCCAGCTTGACACGTGTGGATGAGCACGTACATTTGCACCTACTTGACAAGTGTAAGGGCATTTAAAGCATGGAGGTTTTGTTGGCTCCATACTACTTGAAACAAACAGACAAGTAGGTTGGCTGACACTTAAAAGCCCACACAAAAGTGATTGGATAAAAATATTAACTTTGTGCATATTTAAGGATGTAGGCTAGAATTTTTTGTTTAATCTAAAAAATAAAATTAACGTGCATTCTTATATGATCATAATTGGTTGGGCTATCTTTTAAGAAATTGTTATATTATTATCCAATATAGATTTTGTATTGTATTACGGTAGGTTGAAATAATAATTGAGTTACCATCTATTATAAGTCAGAAATCATAAAAATATGCCACTAAAATAAATTTTCAAACACACTATATATTTTAATTATAATTTCAAAGTACAACATACAAATCTCAATTAAATTAAAAATGGTTAAATTATGAAACAAATTTTGTAGGTAACTTCGCCAATTCAATCTTTCATTTTCCTCACTTTTACATATATTACAAAGTAGAAGTTGTAATGTCTTTTATTTATACTTTACAAACTGTTTTATGGAAAAGGACCTTAGTAGTTGAGCACCCCAACTTTTAATATTGTGATAATTTTATTTTATGCAATATAATATGATTTTGAGGACACTATTTTCAATAACTAAATGCATTACTCTCAATAATTTTGTGAACACTACTTTCAATATTTAAATACACTACCTTCTATAATTTTGTGGACACTATTTTCAATAGTTTGAATGACACTTCTTTAAAAAAGAAATTTTTTCCTAATTGAAATAAGACAATAAATACTACAAAGCTATTAAAAGTCAAAAAAATGAAAGTTAAAAAAATATTGATTGAGCATTATTGTTCAGATTGGCGTGTACGTTGTAGTTTCGCAGCTCCGTCACCATTTTCAGTAATTAAGTGCACTCGGGAATGATAATTTAATGGAACTCTAGCCATGTGATATTGTCTGCTATGGTTGCATCGACAATTGCAATTTTTAGTTTTAGTCTTCTTCACGGGGTTGCCCTACAATAATAAGGGGCAGGGGCCAATAGTAGGGCAACCTTGCGAATAGTAGGGCTGGATATGAATGTGAAACGCTGGATCTACGGGAAGAAGCTGTTATTTCCTTTTCCTTTGCTTATGGGAAAAAAATTAAGATTCTTCTATAAATTTATGATATAAATGTATCCTTTGTTTATGAATAAGATTCTTCGAAAACTCACGCTCAAGTAAAAGATACATATTCACGCTTAATACATCGCAATAGCCATGTGATATCGCACATCCATGTCTGCTATGGTTGCATCCACCATGGCGGTTGACGAAGAGCTCAGCGCCTATTTAAATGGACGAGATCCTCCTTCACTTTGTATCTCTGAAATCATTCAGTTTGCTTGTTTGCTGCCTTTTAACAAGATGAGGGCTTTAACTATTTTCATTCTTCTCATTGTATGTTTTTCATTTCATAAAAGTTCAAGTAGATAGTTTGTGATGGATTTACTTAGCATTTGAGTTTATTGGAATATTTAGTAATTTCTTGCATTTACGTAGTTTTATGGGTAATTGGAACTCATTCATATCAATCAGTTAATCTGGCCATTTAATCAAAGAAGTTCGTAGTAGAACAATTTATCTTTCAATTTTCTATTTCTCTTAATAGAACAATTTATCTCTCTTTCAATTTTGTATGTCTTTGAGACTTTGGGTTGTTTGGAATTGACAGTCACTAGCGGCTAGCGGAGCGGCATATTTGCAAGGTGAAAGGGAAAGTGTAATAGCGTACTGGCAGGAGAAGCTGCCCACGACACCCATTCCACAGAGTCTGTGGGAACTCATCTCAGCTGACGATGACAAAGAGGCGCTGAATGTGGGGAGATCGGTGCCGAAAATTAAAGGGGCGGTGTCTTTGATACGCTCGATGCAGGAGTTGGAAAGCATTCCCAAAACTCAGAAGACGAATAGTCTTTCGCGTGGCGTGCCAGACGGATTGCCTTACGCTGAAGATGAAATTTTCAATTACCATGGTTACGGCATATTATTGCATATTATTGATAGAAGTGTTAACAGAGTTTCATAATTATAATGCAATGAATATATGTATTGATCGTTGTTCAAGATACTTCACACTTATCAATTTCGGTGTTTGTATAGAACAGTTCGATCAATATGTATATCTCTGTATAGTGATGGGTCACGTCTATGATAGACGTGACTCCTTGAGTCACGCCTATCATAGGCGTGACTAAACATCATACACTATGGATACAAAACAATAACACCGATTCACATTAATACGGTATCGATTATCAGTAATCGGTTTGACATCGATTCAACATCAATACTAAAGCCATCGGTTTAATACCGATCCAAACATAAATGTTAATACGATACTAATATTATCGGGTGATACCGATTCCAATTAGTTATCGG
>MU227631.1:653250-664995 GCA_018584345.1 Thuja plicata | reverse complement strand
AAAGGGTGAAGATGGCATCACTGTGGAGGCGGTGGCCATCTGTCACATGGACACCAGCGCTTGGAGTGCCAAACACATGGCACTCCAGAGGTTGAACGTGATGCCCGGTAGTGCATCTGTCTACCATTTTATTATCAAAAAGCACCTTGTGTGGGTAGGAGCCAACTAGGTTCGATGACATGCTGCTCCTTTCTCTCCCTTTCCATGTATGTAAATAAATAAATAATGTGTTGCGTAGTGGGGGAGTAGTAGGACATGCTTATGTAGTTTGTTGGTGTGAGGAGAACGAGCTCTCTCTGTCATCTAGTGTTGTACGCATACTAAGATATTACTAGTAGGGCCTGCTTAGCAGGGTTAAGTATAAATGTATGTTCTTATGAATATTATCGCACTTTAACAGCTTGCATCAGCTTAAATGTTGTGGACTAGGCCGGAATCACTTTAAATTAGAAATCAATGATAATTTGATATATATTTACCTCTTTTCTTAGCTTTTAATGCTCTTTACGAAGTGGATTATATCAGTTTAAATACTATGGATCACACTGATATTTAACATCATCGCTATTTGTCATAGGAAATTTTTATGATGATTTTGTAATTTCAATGAATCTTTAAATAATATATCAATTAATTAAGTTTAAGAAACTTAAAAAACTATTTTAAAATTCTATACTTCAATTAAAAACTTGTAAATTATATATATATATATATATATATATATATATATATATATATATATATATATATATATAACATTTATCTAATAGTTGCCTAATCCTAAATGCCAAGTACTTACAACATTTCAGGCCCCATCCTCCCTATTCTATGTCACCTGCAAGGTTATCCATCTGCACCAAATTCTAAAAGATAATAATTGTCCCTCTACTCTCCAGCTTCTTTGGAAATGTGGAACACTTCTCAAAGGTGTGTACGAGTGCGCAAGGTATTTTCTGAATTTTCTTATCCTGCAAAGGCAATACAAAATGATATTTTATGATTAGAGAGGGACAAATCAAGAGTTTAGTGAGTGTATGAATAAAAAAGTGTTGAGAATGTGAAGTTCAATGGTCATGTGACCATTTAACTCCTCTTTCTATTCATTTCTTTTGTTGTCTCTTCATATTCGAAGAGTTAAACAAATATATATGAGCGCAGATTGGATGTATCAAGTGTATCTAAGAATAGAATAAAGATATTTCCTTTCTTGAAGAGTGGATGTAGCCATTTGGGTGAACCACCATCTATTGGAAATATATTTTTTTTCTATCTTGTTCTTGAATCTCTATTCAAGTTTTTTAATTTTTTTAAATTGTTCTTTTATTTCAACAATTAGTATCAGAGTTGTGGTGTTCAATTAGTTGGTCGAAGAGATTCAAATTTGAGTGAAAGAAATATCAACTAAAGACTGAAAGGTTTAAAATATTCATGGCAATGATTTGTAGCAAGCCTTCACTAAGGCTTCATGTGAGATGGAAAATTCAGATGATTCAATTGTTGAGGATTTTATTAGCATGTTGGAATCTTGAAAGCTCAATTGTTTTTGGCAATGACATGGAGTATCTACAAAAAAAGGAAAGAGAAGTGGTTGTCCTTGATCAAAGTTCTAGGATGGCAAAAAGTGAGGATAGTACCATTGCAACTATTGGTGTTATTGGTCACAATTCTATTAGTGTTGTTGTTAGTAAATTTAGTGAAAGAGCACCACTAATAGAAGGTGCACAAACTAGAGCAGAAAGTTTGTACTAATCTAATAAATTTTAAAAAAAGTATTTCATTATATAAATTATTTTGAAAGAAATAAAAATTAAAAAAATTATGTTGCATTTCATAGTTTTAAATATCCATAGTTTTCCTTGAGATTGTCTGGTATAAGAAATTTAAAAAAAAAATCTTTATCTTTTACAATCTATATTTCAATGGTGAATGTATATCACTATGATACAATTAACATGAAATAGACAGGGAAACCCATTCACTGCATAAGATTTCAAGAGATTAACTAGGCAGTCAAATCTCAATCTTTGAATAACAATAAAAAGAGAAGTCCAAACAAAGACATAACATATTTCTTACTCCCCCTTATTCTTTATTTTTCTACCACGTTACAAAATACTTTACCTTAGAAGGTAGGTATACACTGTGTCATGGATATTATTTTCCAATTCTAAATCATATTAGACATGGACAAAGGATTGATATATCTTTTTCTCCTTTTTCATCTTTGAGTAATAGTATAACCAAAGACCCCCCCATTACACCAAGGATTAATGTATGTGTTATATCAACATAAATTTGATAAATCCCCTTTTTGCAACTACTTTATTTATTATCTCTAGGAAGGTTTAAACCAGCAAAATGATCCCCCACAACTATTTCTATATAGAGATCATTTAAAGAAATCCTCTACCTGAAATCCATAACCCTAGTTCTAAGAAAAAAGGAAATATGTCCAAGAACCCTAAAAAAAAACCCTTAGTAGACAAACTTTTAGAGATAACCCTTGAATAACATAAAGCTCCCAACGACAAACCTAGCCCAACCGAGCTAAGAAAAACTAGTAAAGGAGCTAAGAAGACGTATACATTAAACAACCTGAAGTGTTTTTTGATCCTAATCAGGAAATCATGGTATGTAAACAACATTACGAGAGCATGGTATGAAAGACTACACTCCTATCTTATCAGTATTGGATTTATTACAACAAGTGATAATGGTGCAGGATCACCTAGAGTAACCTCTAAGCCCTAGAATGTTTTGGCTAGTAACTAACCTTAGCCAAGTCAATGTGTGTTTAATTTTGAATTTAGTAGGTCTTGCAAGGTGTGTTACTAGGTGGATTGATAATTAGTGTCAAATCCAACCTAGTCTAGCTAGTTTACTTTAATGCATAATTTTGGCTTGAGTAGGGAAAATGAGTCTTAATGGGTCCTAGAGTAAGTTAGGATTGGGAAAGAGCCTAAAAAGTCCTTAATGATGTATATTTCTCATACCAAGCATAGTAGAGGTCATAAAAGTTAGTTTCAAGAATTTATGTAAAAGATGCTACAATGTTGTCATGACAACATTTTGCATTGTTGCAATGTTGCATGCAACATAGACAACATTTGGATTCCTCTCAAGATGGAGGTGAAAAATCAATTCTAGTGGCCTAAAATGGTGAAGGAAGTATCCTAAGATGTGTGAGGACTCATTTCCCAACGCAGATTGAATGTAAGCAAGTTCTTTGGGAATAGTAAGAAGCTCTGCAATTCTGGGTTTTAGCAATATTCAAGCATTTTTGAGTTACAGAGTGATTAGATAGATTGAATTGGTCAAAGTAGTGTTGGATCTATGTTAAGTAGTTAGTTTTAAGACTTTTCTATTTAGTGTGCAAGTACTATAGAGTTGATTTAGTAGGATTTGTAAATTGATTAAGATTTAGGGAGTCTGTTGGTCTAGTCTAGAGTGGTTTGTTTCCATGGATCCCCCATGAAATTTAACCGTGGGATTCTCCTAGGGGTGGATGAATTTTTTAGGGGAGCCTATGTATAGTGTAAATATGAAAGGAGAGGTACTAAAGAGTTGAGCTGCTATTTTTAAAGTTATGCCCTAGGCGAACAAGGTCTGTCCAGTTAGGGGTGTAACAAAGTAAGAATCAAGTGTCATTCCAAAGGAGTGTGTGAGGAAAAGAAACCAAGTGTGGTTACAGGAGCCTTAGTGTCTAATTGATCCCTTTCTATTAGCCAAGATCCTATCCAATCCATGTTGACACATTTCTAGCAAGAAATTAGTGTGTCACTGTCAGTGCTTAAAAATAGGCCTAAATGACCTATATTTTAGGACATTAGTGTATGGATGGTTGGAGGAGCTAAAACCTTGAAAATATTTAAGGTCTTGGAAAAGGGTATCTGAGTCCTAGGTTTTTTTTTAGGGTTGTGTGGAATTTTTTGACAAGAATCCAGAAAAACCCTCTAGATAGGGCTAATAGGGCTACTAGGCCTATTAGGGTCCAAAGCATTGTGAAGGTGGAGCTCGATCACTTTGGAACACAAGACACATTCAAATGGGATTCAAAAGATGTCATATGGATTTCTTAAAGGCAAAAATGTCCTTTGTAGCACTTTTGAATCTGTTTGTGAAGATTTGAGCTTGGAGTCATCCAAGGAAGCATAGAGACAAGGAGTACTTTCAATGGTGGAAATATTTCAAGACTAAGCACAAAGAAACTAACTCTTAGTGTGGAGTTAGAATAGTCTTAGGGTGTGAAGAATCAAGAATTTGGTGGATTCTAGAAGAGAATTAGGATTCAAGGTAGACTAGTGAAAGTTAAGACCTTAGTTGAGTAGTGCAAGCCAATCTTGGACCACTTCCATCAGATTGGTATCAGAGCCTCTTTTGATCAGGCTTGTGCTTAATGTTACAGCCAAAAGAATCAATTGGAGAATCAACAATGGTGACTAATGATGAGCTGGATAAGAAGGTAGATGAACAAGAAGAGGAGAATAGACTACTCCAAGATCGGGTGGCTCAATTGGAGCAAAAAGTGGATGAAGTTGATGTGAAAGAAGATGAAGTGAAGGACAAGATTGAAGGGAAAGGAAATGAGATTTCCCTTGAAGATGAGATCCTTGAAGCTGACCCTATCCTTAATGAGGAGCCATTCTTGAGAGCCCTAAAATCTATGAGTGGAAAATCATTGGAAGGAGTTCCTATTTTCAGTGGAAAAATGAAACCAGAAGTAGTCCCTGATTGGATAGAGGGACTAGAAAACCATTTTGAGTGTGATGGTATCACTGAGGCTGAAAAGGTGAAACTTGAAAAAGCTAGACTGAGAGGGTCTGCACTCACTTGGTGGAAATTCATCCAAGATGAGAGAAAAGGAAGGGAAAATGCCAATTGCTTCATGGAAGGCTATGGTTACAAAAGTCAGAGATGCTTATATCCCTGAGGATTATGAAATCCAACTACACAAAAGAAGACAAGGTCTAAGGCAGAAAGACCTAGATGTAAACTCATACACTGAAGAATTTAAGAGACTTCGTATGTGGTCAAGAGTAGCAACAGATGAGAAAGTGAAGGTAGTAAGATACCTTAATGGACTTAAATGGACCATTCAAGATGAGATGAGTCTTTTGACTCCAGAAACAATTCAAAAGTTTCACCAAATCGGTATCAAGGTGGAAGACAAGTTAAAGAAGATATAAGATTCAAGAACCTCTAGAGTAAAGGGTAGAGGAAGAGACAATAAAGGGCAAAGAGGTGGATATGGTGGAAGAAACTCTAAATCTAAAGGTCAAGTAGAGACTAAGCTCACTGAACAACATGAGGGAAACTTCAATAGGGGAAGTTCAAGTTGGGGGAGGAACTCTAACAATAGAGGAAGAGGTAGTAACCAATGAAGAGGCAACTATTTTGCCAATATGAAGTGCTATCACTGTAATCAATTTGGGCATCCAACATATAGGTGTCCAGAGAAGGGAAGTACCTCTCAAGGAGGTGACAAAAGAGTGAACCATGTTCATGAGGAGACAAGTGGTGGAAACAAGAACCCTGAAGTGTCATTGGAATCAGAGTAGAGAGAGAATCTCATGATGAGAAGAACTCTAATCAAAGAGCCAGTGAAGGAAGAACTCAGTCAAAGGAGATCATTGTTTAGAGAAAAGTGTAAGATGATGGGTAAAGTATGTAGAGTCAACATAGACTCAAGGTCCACTGACAATATAGTGTCAGAGGAGGTAGTCAGCAAGTTGAACATGACAAGGATACCCCACACCAGTCCCTACAAGGTCACTTGGCTAAACAAAGGACAACATGTCCTTGTGAATGATAAAGCTTGGATAAAATTCTCAATTGGGAGATACAAGGATAAATTTTTATGTGATGTCTCACCTATCGACGCATTTCACTTTCTCCTAGGTATACCATGGAAATTTGATAGAAAGGCCATGTATGATGGAGTGAAAAATTCATACTCCTTCAAGAAGGACAACGTGACATACAAAATCCAGTCACTATTGGAGGATGCAGAATTGAAGACAATTGGTCCTAATGTTCTCATGGTGAATGAAAAGGAGTTCTTAGAGACTTTAGAAGAAGGAGAAGGAGTTGAATTTGCACTGGTGTTAAAGCCAAAGGAAGTTGCAGACAAAATAGAGAAGAGGATAGAGCTACCTAAAGAAGTCCAAGAGATGTTAAAAAGGTATGAAGGTATAGTGAGTGATGGAAAACCATCAACCCTACCCCCTAAGAGGTCTGTAAGGTATCAGATAAACCTAATACCAGGAGCTAACCTACCCAATAAGGAAGCCTATAAAATGACTCCTCAATAGAATGAAGAAATTTCTAGACAAATCAAAGAGCTCCTAGAACAAGGCCTTATAAGAAAGAGAATTATCCCATGTGTCGTTCCCACAGTCCTAGCACCTAAAAAGGGAGGAACTTCAAGGTTATGTACAAACTCCAGAGAAATAAAAAGGATTACAATAATGTATAGATTACCTATCCCTAGGATAGAAGACCTAATGGACTATCTAGGAGGAGCAAGGTACTTTACAAAGATAGACCTAAAGAGTGGCTATCATCAAATCAGGTTAAATGAAGGGGATAAGTGGAAAACAGCCTTCAAAACCATAGAAGGACTGTATGAGTGGCTTGTAATGCCATTTTGACTCTCAAATGCCCCATCTACATTCATGAGGTTGATGAATGAGGTCCTCAAAGAATATATTGGAAAGTTTGTAGTAGTTTACTTAGATGATATACTCATATATAGTAAGACAAGAGAAGAGCACCTCAAACACTTGGAAATGTTTTTTAAGAAGCTGCAGGAGGAGAAGTTGGTGATCAACTTAGAAAAGTGTGAGTTCATCGAGACAGAGCTGGTATACCTTGGTTTTTTACTATCTCAAGGTAACCTAAAGATGGATCCAAGCAAGTGGAAGCCATTCTCAATTGGCCTACTCCAAGGATAGCAACAGAGGTAAGGAGTTTTCATGGCCTAGCCCAATATTATAGAAAGTTTATCAAACAATTTAGTGCAATTTGTGTTCCCATGTTGGACACTATTAAAGGATGTATGAAGACTAAGTTTGCATGAAATGAAGAAGCTGACCATGGTTTTGAATTGTGAAAGAAAAATATTTCTACACAACCTATTTTGGTTTTGCCAAGCTTTGAAAAGTTATTTACAATAGAATGTGGAACCAGTAATGTGGCAATTGGTGTTGTCTTAAGCCAAGAGGGAAGACCAGTGGCTTTCCATTCAGAGAAGTTGAGTGAAGATAAGAAGAAATATTCTTCTTATGACCTAGAGATGTATGCTCTAGTTCAGGCACTACAAAAATGGAGGCATTATTTTCTTCCAAAAGAGTTCATATTCTTTTCTGACAATGAAGCATTAAGTTTCTTGAACTCCAAAGAGAAACTCAGTCACAAGCATATGAAGTGGGTTGAGTACCTACAAGCATACACATTCAATATCAAGTGCAAGAAGGGATTGCAGAACAAGGTTGCAGATGCTTTTAGGAAAAGAGCCTTGACCATCCAGGAGATACAACTACAGAGCATGGGAATAGACAACTTCAAGGATCTTTATGGCGATTATGAAGACTTTGCAGAAATCTATAAGGTATGCAAAGAATATAAGAACCACTTTCATAGTAAATATTTTGAATATACTTTGCAAAGTAATCTCCTATTTAAAGGAAGACAATTATGTGTCCCTATAGGTTCTATAAGGGAGAATTTGATTTAGGAGAAACACAATGGTGCATTGAGTGGCCATTTTGGGGTCACTAAGACACAAGAACTTTTTCAGAGATTTTACTTTTGGCCAAAGATGAATCTTGATATTAGGAAATATGTTGAGAGTTGTATTGTGTGTCACAAGGACAAGGGAACATATTCTAATGCTGGCCTATACCAACCACTTCCTATCCCAACTAGACCATGAGAATTCTTGAGCATGGAATTTGTAGTTGGGTTGCCTAAGTCAAGACAGGGAATGGATAGTGTCTATGTAATAGTGAACATATTAAGTAAGATGGCTCACTTTGTACCCTGCAAGACAACTAATGATGCCTAACAAATAGCTTCTCTTTTATTTAACAAGGTAGTCATAATACATGGATTGCCCTTGAGCATTATGTTGGATAGAGACACGAAGTTTATGAGTCATTTTTGGAAGACTCTATGGCATAAGTTGGGTACCAAATTATCTTTTGGATCTGCATACGATCCTCAGACTGATGGCCAAACGGAGGTAGTTAATAGGAGTCTTTGTAATCTCCTAAGATTCTTAACAAAGGAGTATGGTCAGACATGGGACCAACTGATAGGCCAAATTGAATATGCCTACAATGATACTGTGAACAAGACTACTCGTAAGAGTCCTTTTGAAATTGTGTATGGCCTACACCCTAGAGGCGTTTATGATCTCAAATAACTAAAGGATGGAGTAAAAGGAAGTCGATATGCTAAGGACTTTGCCTTTGCTATGCAAGAGGTCCATGATACAGTCAGGAAAACACTAATTGAAAATACTGAGAAAATCAAGAGGAAGGTGGATGAAGGAAGAAGGAATGTCCAATTCAAGGTTGGGGATCTAGTGATGGTACACCTCAACAAGGCTAGACTACAAAAATAAATCCCCCAAAAGTTGCAGATGAGAAGAATTGGCCCCTACACTATACTGGCAAAATATGGAGCAAATTCTTACAAGGTGGAGTTACCAGAGAACAATGGCTTGTCACTTGTCTTTAACATTACATACTTGGTCTTATACAAAGGATAAATACCTGATCCAGATAAAAGCTTGACTGAATTCATCCAAGAGGTAGAAGAACTCCATTTCCCATCTACACCATTTAAGAAGACAGACTGCATAATGGAATCCAGAATTTACAAAAGGACTAGAATGAAGGATTACAAAGAACACCTAGTGAAATGACAAGGACAACTAGATGCAAATGCAACATGGATAAAGGAGTCAGAGTTCAAAAAGTTGGGCATTGACTTTGACTTACTCAATCCAAGGATGGATTGAATTCTTTCACTTAGGGAGGATGGTGTAGGAGCACCTAGGCTAACCTCTAAGCCCTAGAGTATTTTGGCTTGTAACTGACCTTATCCAAGTCAGTGTGTCCTTAATTTTGACCTTAGTAGGTCTTGCAAGGTGTGTTACTACGTGGATTGATAATTAGTGTCAAATCTAACCTAGTATAGTTAGTTTACTTTAATGCATAATTTTGGCTTGAGTAGGGAAAATGAGTCTTAATGGGTCCTAGAGTCAGTTAGGATTGGGAAAGTCCCTAAAAAGCCCTTAATGATGTATATTCCTCATACCAAGCATAGTAGAGTTCATAAAAGTTACTTTCAACATTTATGTAAAAGATGCTACAATGTTGTCATGACAACATTTTGCATTGTTGCAATGTTCCATGCAGCATAGACAACATTTGGATTCCTCTCGAGATGGAGGTGAAAAATCAATGCTAGTGGCCTAAAATGGTAGAGAAAGTATCCTAAGATGCATGAGGACTCATTTCCTAAGGCAGATTGAATGTAAGCGAGTTTTTGGGAATAGTAAGAAGCTCTGCAACTCTGGGTTTTAGCAATATTCAAGAATTTTTGAGTTACAGAGTGATTAGATGGATTGAATTGGTCAAAGTAGTGTTGGATCTGTGTTGAKTAGTAAGTTTTAATACTTTTCCATTCAATGTGMAAGTACTGTAGAGTTGATTTAGTAGGATTTGTAGATTGATTAATATTTAGGGAGTTTGTTTGTCCAGTCTAGAGTTGTTTGTGTTTCCATGGTTCCCCATTGAAATCTAACTGTGGGAATCTCCTAAGGGTGGATGAATGTTTTAGGGGAGCCTATGTATAGTTTAAATATGCAAGGAGAGATACTGAAGAGTCGAGCTGCTATTTTTAAAGTTATGCCCTAGGCAAACAAGGTCTGTCCAGTTAGGGGTGTAACAGAGTAAGAATCAAGTGCCATTGCAAAGGAGTGTGTGAGGGAAAGAAACCAAGTGTGGTTCCAGGAGCCTTAGGGTCTAATTGATCCTTGCCTATGAGACCAAATCCTATCCAATCCATCTTGACACATTTCTAGCAAGAAATCAGTGTGTCACTGTCAATGCTTGAAAATAGGCCTAAAAGACCTACATTTCAGGATAGTAGTGTACGGAGGGTTTGAGGAGATAAAACCTTGAAAATATTTATGGTCTTGGAAAAGGGTATCTGATTCCTAGGTATTTTTTAGGGTTGCGTGGATTTTTTGTACAAGAATCTAGAAAAACCCTCTGGATAGGGATAATAGGGCTACTAGGTCGAATAGGGTCAAAAGCGTTGTGAAGGTGGAACTCGATCACTTTGGAATAGAAGACCCATTAAAATGGGATTCAAAAGATGTCATATGGATATCTTGAAGGAAAACATGTCCTTTGTAGTACTTGTGAAGATGTTGTGAAGATTTGAGCTTGGAGTCATCCAAGGAAGCATAGAGGCAAGGAGTACTTTCAATGGTGGAAATCTTTCAAGATGGAGCATAGAGAAACTAACCCTTAGTGTGGAGTTACAATAGTCTTAGGGTGTGAAGACTCAATAATTTGGTGGATTCTAGAAGAGAATTAGGATCCTAGGTAGACTAAGGAAAGTTAAGACCTTAGTTGAGTAGTGCAAGCCAATCTTGGAACACTTCCATTAGATAACAACAATTTGTATTTTAAAGGAGGAGATAATGATAAGACCCTTATTGCTGAAATTTTTTTTGATGATGTTATATTTGGAGGTAATGATAACTTATGAAAATCATTTGCTATTGAAATGAGGAAACAATTTGAAATGCCAATGTTTGGAGGGATCAAATTTTTTCTTGGATTGCAAATTTTAAAACAAGTTGAAGGCATCTACATTACTCAATAAAAATACATCAAGGAAGTACTGAAGACATTCAAATTGGAAGAATCAAAACCACTTGAAACACCTATGGTTATAAGATGCAAATTGACCAAAGAAGACCAGACAACCGAGATAAATTAGATATTGTATAGATCTCTGATTGGAAAGTTGATGTATGTTGTACACACAAGACCAGATATTGCACAGGCAGTTGGAATTGTAGCAAGATTTTCTGCTAATCCAAAGGAATCACATATGACTGATATAAGATAATTTTTAGATACTTGAAGAACACTGAAGATTACGGATTGTGGTACAAAAGAGAAGGAAAATTTGAACTAAAAGTTTACGCAAATGTTGATTAGACTGGGAACATTGATGATAGAAAGAGCACTACTGGTGAAGCATTCTTTGTGGGAGAAAGATTAGTTACTTGGATAAGTAAAAAACAAGGATGCACATCTCAGTCAACTGCAAAAGCAGAATATGTTGCTCCTGCTGCAAACTGTTTGAACATTGCCTAGATAAAACAACTTTTGAAAGGTATGAATGAAGAGATCACTAACCCAGTGATGATTTAATGTGATAACACTAGTGCTATAAATATTTTAAAGAATCTGGTGATGCATGCAAAAATGAAGCACATATCTATAAAATATCACTACTTGAGGGAACAAGTACAAGAGAAACAAGTGACATTGTCCAATATGTACAATCAAAAGAATAACTAGCTAACATATTCACTAAACCCTTACCAAAGGATACATTTGAGTACTTTAGGAGTAGACTAGGGGTACATCCCTTGTCTATCTGTCACTAAGCTGACTAGGAGGTTGCATCAACCTACATGTAATCGGAATATCA
>MU227631.1:596313-612804 GCA_018584345.1 Thuja plicata | reverse complement strand
TAAAATGAGGAAAAGCAAAAAGACAGAACAAGCCAACAGAGGCCAGAGAAAAAAAAATAGATAGCTTCTACAAAAGTGAATAAAACAGGGTCAGCAGAAAAGACCAGGGACCCTCATGATAAGTCCACCATCAGTGTGGCTGCCTTGGCCTCGAGAAACTCCATGTTGGCAGTAGAATCCTTGATCTTCTAGAGATACAGTGCCATGTCCTTATCCTTAATCTTCTTGGTTCTGGCTCTAGTTCTCTGGCCAAGACCATGTTTAGTGTTTTGTTCAGTCTCCACTTCCATGTTGGCCGCCTCCAGCCCATCTAATTTTGCCTCCAGCTTCTCGATGATCATTTTTGTGTGCTCTTTGGATGCTTTAAGGATATTATAGCTTTGCTCCGCTATGTTCTTTACGTTAGCTTCTACCCTAGTCATATTATCCTCCATCTTTTGCACTCTGCTCCAAAGAAATTATAGAAATTATTTTTATTTTGGTTTTGATTTGATAACATGGAATTTTTATAAAAAAAGGTATTATTTATCTCTCATCCAAAGAAGCTGAATATGTGGCAATCACTTCAGTAGGTACACAAGATCCTTGAAGAAATTGGGAAAAACCAAATATAGCCTTCTATGAGTTTTTGTAACAATATGAGTTCCATTAAGTTAGAAAATAAAACAATACATCATAGTATAACCAAGAATTTTGATCTTAAATATAATTTCATCTATGAATTAGTGAAAAATAAGGAGGTTGAATTGAAACACATAAGTACTCAAGATCAAGTAGTTGATATCTTAACCAACGTCATAGCAAAAAAATAGTTTCTTGCACTTCAGGATCAAATTGTGAGTGCTCTCTGCATCAAGGGGGATTATGTAGACAGTTAATGTTATCAGGATAATGATCTTCATGGATGGATTCAATTTTTTTTTCCAATTTTAATTTAGCTTTAGTTTTTTAAGTTTTATTTAGGTTGTAGTTTTTTTATTGCAAAAAAATAAAGTATGATTGTCATTCAAGGTTAGAGTTTCTAGATAAGTCCTCTTTATTGAATAAAGCTTGTTTTTATCTACTTTTTGAGTTTTAGTAGTTTTTTTTTAAGCTATGTTTTCAATAAATATGTAGCCTTTGTTTTGCTTTTCAAGTTGTCGTGTATTTTGTAAGACTTTAAAAAAATTCTAAATTTTTCCTCTCTAAAAAGAGAGTGGATATTGTTTTATAATTGTTGTTTATATTTAGTCATTCTTTCTGAGTTTCTATTAGAGATTTTACACTTCTGTTGGCCGATTGCACCATATTTCTCTACATTGAAAGTGTTTTATTTATCTCTTCATTGGAAATTATTGGAAAACTATGTTGGGAATTTAAGAAGCTTGGGTCGAATAAAGTCTTCAACACCTGTCACATTTTAATATGGTCAATGACGGGCTTGATTGTAGAAGAATTTTTCATCCATGACAAACCCTAAATTTCCTCAACAAAAACTTACTATGCCCTGCAAGTAGCATCATTTTCCTTTTGAAATAAACACGATCAGCGCAAACTTGGCTTTGTATTCATTATATTTCTATAGCCTATTTTTGTTTATGGGACTTAAAATACCACTGCTCCATCTCATATGTGTTACTTATCTTCTCTTGGTCATCAATATTTTGACTCAGCAGTAGGTAGATCCTTGTGTAGGCACCGTAAATGGGTTATTGTTGGTTGAATAGAATTTGTCACATCTCTAGCAATTCTATTAATTGTATTCGTCCTTCGGTATTTGATTTTGTGGAGATGATAACTCATCATAGGGGTGCCTTAAGAACATATTCCATAAATAGATCTGCAGTTCATAGTGGCATAAACATTCTGGGTATTGAAAACATTGATTTACCTAGAAATTATTACTTGCACATGGAATCAAGCAATCCAACAACTTTCCAGTAGGATGGTATTGAACATTTCTATGGCATAGTAGCGATAGACAAATTTTGAGGATGAAAATGATGAATCTGAACATTATGTATTGTTTTAAAGAAAAAATATTCAAAGTTTAAAAATTTGCATATCTGGCATTTTACAATCGTCTTTAAAATAAACTATTAAAATCTTCAAACTAATCACCCATATGGGACCTATTCCTATCTCGAGTGCTCATGGTTTTCTTGTCAAATTATTTTGATCTACTGCAAAATCTCTCTTTACTGGAGAAATTTGTCTATTTATTTGTCCGTGAGGAGTTCTTGGAAGGTTTTTCTGTCTCAAGAAGCACCTTCTCAAAAAATCTTTGGCGTCTGAATATTGTAGAATGTTCTGAGGGAAATATGTGTTTTGGAGGATACTTTGCCTCCTCTCATGGAAAACAAAGTAAAGAGTGCCTACTTCACCATGCAACCTCATGGCATGGAGGCCTTCGCCTAGTATTCACCTGCAATATCGGCTCGGAGAAAATCAGTTCGTAGGTGAGAAAGATCAGGTTGGCCCTTCTGAGCATGCATCCAAAGAGATAGGTGATTCCTCTTGTGCGTCAGGAGAAGGTTCAAAAACTTAGTCATTTAAATTTTCTAGCTTTTAGGTTTTGGGTGTCATGGGTTTTCATATTTCGACCTATTTGTAAAATTTTGGTTGGCTAGAACATCCAAATTTCAAATCTTTGTTTGGCGACTTTTTTGCAGAGACTTTATATTTGCTCTACTTTTTCATTATTATAATTAGTTTAGTGTTGCTTATATATTTTCAGGGTTCGCTTATTGTAATCGGTTTAAAGGTTTGTTGGAGTTCTCTCTGCCCTTTTTTAAATTTTGGCATTCTATGTAATTATCTGCTTATTTTAATACAAGTATAGGCATCATCCTTTTGCCTTCAAAATATAATGGAAGATAATTATTTTTAAAATATTTTTAATTAAAATTATGTATTTATACTTTAATAAAGACCAAAAAATTCTTAGTTTTGGTTAGTTAAAAGAATTATTAATGAGCGTAATAGGTATAATTTTCCACCATTATAAATTGTAGATGTAAATTTTTTAAGATAAGTCTCTTTTTAAGATAACATTTTATTGATGATGATAATAGATCACTGAATATAATCCTGGTAGTACTACTTTATATAATTGGTAAGTGGCATCAAATTGGCCAAAACAACAACAACCAAAGGAAGGCCAGGGTGGGTGGGAGGAGATGTGTGGGTACAAGGACTTATCTGGTTATCCACTTATTTGCTCCATCTTCCTCCCATAAGTGGTATGCTACAATTTTCTTCCAACACCAAATGTGATCTAAAATGTCCAATATAAATAAATACAAATTTTATTTTAAATAATCTAAATCTACTATTAAATTTAGTTAAATATAGGAAAAAAATATATGCTTGTCCTGCTTAACAGCCACTAATAATCAACTTTTATTGTCTATAAGTACGGTATAGATAAATATGGGAAAGTACTAATTGACCGAGAGGTATTACTCGTCACAACAAACTTGATAAGCATGTCCTATTGCCCCCAACATTAAAAATTATTTATCTATATATAGAGAGAGAAGGACTAAGGAAAAGCGGCGTGAATCTCAGTTTGTTGGGAGCCACAAAATGTTTCCCTGGTAAGTGAAATGGCCCATAATCCATGATCGACTGTCAAGTGCAAACTACCAAAACTCATTAGCAAAGTAAAATTACATGATTAGACTCAAACTAATTACGAACTACGTGAGCTTTTTTTTGAAAGAAACTAGTTAAAATCCCCATCTTGTAAAAGACAACAAACAAGTTGAATTATTTCAGAGATAGCAAGTGAAGCAAGTTTTCGTCAATATAAGTAGTGTTGAGCTTTGTCCCCACTAAGACTAGCGATGGCATCATGGTCGTTGCTTTCATACACCTCGTTCTGATTTTTTGTGAGATTTTTTAAAACATTCTTTGAACTTTTTTATGTTAAAATATTATAATACATGATATCAGTAAAAATTTAGGTTGAAATTTTGGGAAGAAATATCATTTTTAAATGGGAATCTTTAGAAGATGTTTTAAGTATTCTTTTATATAGGCTTAAAAAGCTGTCATAATGGGGGCAATCATGAAGACATGCATATGCATAAGAAAATCTCCCACACATCACTTTCTTTCCCATCTCTTTTTGTTGTTAATCTTTTGATAATATTTTTAGATGAAAATTATTTGAAATTTAGGTTGAAGGTTTAGGTAGGGCTTTCAAAAAAAATTAAATTAAATAGGATTCATTTTTGAAATTATTTAAATAACTAGATTGACTAACAAAGTTGTCATAATAAATGTAATCTTAAATACATGTATATGCATAAGGAATGTTTAAATCATGTCACTTTCTTTCTCCATTCTATTTTCATTATTGAACGTTTTGACAATTTTTTTTATTGTATTAATATTCAAATGACTCTCCATTCAAATCTCTTATGTTGGGCACACAAAATTTATAATTTTGAGCTTTGACATATGTTCTTATGCATCTTACAATTGTCATAAAAGTCCTTCATAAATATTGTCATAACTTGCAACTTACATTTGTAAGGGAAACTATCATAAATTGACTATGAATAGCATTTTCTCTTATAACTCATTATAACTCAAATTGGACACCCACCTTCTCCATGCAAAAGGTATCTTCTACCACTTGTCTAATTTTTCATAGAATCTTTCATTGGACGACACTCGTCATACCTCCACATGAGTGACATGTGTGTCATACAAGCATCAAAAAGTCATATTCTTTATATTTTCAAAACCAACCTCAATGTGAGGTCATGGAAAAGATGCACATGAATCTATAAACCATACATCTTCTGATGCATGGGTTGTCAAGCCTCCCACAAACAATTCACCATCATCCTAGAGAATTTGTTTGAATCTATATCACATGATCTCTTCTTCTTCTTTTTCTGCTCCTCGCAATATTTTTAAAAGTTACTAGGTTTTCCATAATTCTAACATTTTTCCTTGGACATTCTAGGAGACTTAGATATCCCATAGGATTTTGAACTGCCTCTTTCATCTTTCTTTCCCTTCTTCTTTCCTTTCTTTTTTGATCTACCATGAACCACAAGAGCCTCCTTAGATGACAAAAATTTTCCTCTGGATCTCTTTAGAAATGAACAATGCTAACACCTCATCCATCTTGAACTTCGTGACCTTGTAATCCCAGTATCTATAACAAGGTTGTCCCATGAGTCTGGAAAAAATAATAGAAGCATGCAACAATCCTCCTCCTCGATCTTGTCACCAAGAGAACACAAGTTAGTAACTACCATATTGAATGCATTGAGATGGTCAACAATGAATCCTTCATATTTCATCTGCATATAATATATATTATTTCTTAGAAAAGCTTGTTTACTAGGGAATTCTCTTGATAAACATCACCAAGCTTCTTCAAAAGATCTTTCACAAACTTCTCTTCATGGATATTGAGGGTCATTGAATCAATTAGACAAATTCTTAACAAACCCTTGGCTTTTCATTCCATTTTATCTCAATCATCCTTGGATTTATTTTGGAGTTTGTTGAAAAAAATAGTCCATAGTTCTCTATCCATGAATATGTCCTTCATTTTTAGTTTCCACAACTCAAAAATTCTGCCATTAAACTTCTCCATGTCAAATTTTGTGGATGTTCTTGTCATTTTCTTCCCACAACAAGATTTTTATATTACTCTGCAAAAGCTCCCACTCAAACATAGATTAGTATAAAAAACTCGCTACCCAATAATGAAACCAAAATTGCCCTGCCTTTGATACCAATTGAAAGGAATCTAAGGTGCAGAAAACACTTCCTAACAAGTTAATTGAGTGGAGAAGATCTAGTGCAAATTTTCTTTACAAATCTTAACTCTTACAAAATAAAAAACACATTCACAAGTAGACAATAACATGCATTAAGATTATACCAAAGAACACACGATATATCATGGGGAAAACCCTTTTGGGAGGAAAAAAACCCACACTCCAAAAGCATAGTACTTTGTATTACTAAAACAATATTTATAATATAATAGTACACTGCTTCTTTAACATGAGTCTTCAACCAACAATCAATTTCAAGAGCATAATACTTCACCTACAAATATTACATTACTTTCTTGACTCATACTCTTCAAGGATACCTTGTAAAGACAAATACAACATAAAAAGTAGCTTCTAGATGAAGATACAAGATGGGTTCATGCATAATATTTGGCCCCATTTTTCAACCACCAAAAGATATGCAAATGACATGTGTACATCTTCAAATGACTCTCCATTCAAATATCCTATGTTGGGCACACAAAATTTACTATTTTGAGCTTTGACAGATGTTCTTATGCATCTTACAATTGTCATAAAAGTCCTTCATAAATATTGTCATAACTTACAACTTACATTTGTAAGGGAAACTATCATAAATTGAAGAGAATAGCATTTTCTCTTATTACACATTATAACTCAATTGGACACCCACCTTCCCTATGCAAAAGGTATCTTCTGTCACTTGTCTAATTTTTCATAGAATCTCTCATTGGATGACACTCATAACTTAGATTTTATTCTCATACCTGAATGACACCAAGATGTTATTGTAAGCATCAATCCAGTGGACTCATTGAATATCTTTCACTATTGGATTGATGTTAAAGCGGACTACTCCTTAGGGGGAGAAGTCAAACACAAACGAAGATGTTGCAGTAGTAGGTGACCCATGTGGTGCCTTTGGCATTTTTGGCAAAGGGGCAGAGGAAAAAAGATACAGATATTGGGGAGAAGATCAGAAGAATACTTTGAAGTTGAAGAAGTTCTAGATGAAGATATAGGGAAGAAGACTAGGAAGTCCAAGACAAGAAGTTTGGTGCATCAATATCAGATCAATGTGGTGTTTTCATCAATGCAAAAGGGGGGGATTGTTGGGCTTATTGATGTTGATCTTGATTGAGTGTTGAGTGGTATAGTTTTGATGACATAAAGAATAGTTATTGTGTTGCCATTGATATCAACTTAGTGTTGTATTTGTTGACAGTGTTTCTAATGTGTTGCTAAGTATTTATGTAGATGAATTTTGTGTTTTAGTAGGAATTGGAGTGTGTGATAATTGTTCGAGACTCAGGGATGTCTCTAGATGCCTTTTGTAAGGTCACATATGCTAGAAAAAATGGAGAAAGTTATGATCGATTGAATGGTAACAGTGCAGACAAAAGAACATACAATGACAAACAATGAATGATTTGATTGTTATATCAAAACAATATGGATTCAAGTGTTGTGGTCATGATATTATTATCCTAAATATGATATTTTATTGATACTATGATCTCTAAAGGATTGGACTACAAGGCATCATTTCAGTTGACAGAAGACCATTGTGTGTGAGAAAGAAAAATGTTTGAATAGGTTTGAGCACTTCATGTTAGATTAGTGAGTAGTGATGATGTAATAAGTTGTAGTGGATGTTTTCATGATCCAGGTGTCAAGGTGACGTGGTATAATAGAATTGTATTAGTGGTCTGGTATTTCATTGTTCATGGTGATCATATCTATCACTATTTTTGGAAGCATCTTACAGAATTCAAATAAGTTTGACTATTTTTATTTTAAATGAATGTGTGATGAATCTTGTGGCCGACATGAATTTGTAATCAAATTTTCTAGATTGATAATATGTTTTAGGTTTCAAAGATCAACTGGGAATGATTATAATGAATGAAATTTAAAATTTAATATGTTTTGTAAGGTGAAAATGCCCTAATGAACATGTAATGTATTTATATGTAAATTGATGAATTATACAAGTGTAGATCGTGGATGCGATAGTGCAGTCGAGTGAAGATTGTCTTCAAGAAGCACAAGTGTTGTGCTAAATTGGATCTATACAAGGAGAGGAGGAGGTCTACCCCCATATCATTGTACTTGTTGAATCCTAATAGGTTCTACAAGAAAATCCCTTAACTAGGTAGACCCTAACAGGTCTCGATCACTAAATCCTTTAACTAGTCGACTCTTTAAATAGGGTTTAAATCCTTTAACAAGGTTACTTCTAATAGGGTAAAGCTCCTAATAGGGCTAGAGGCAAATCCTTTGATTGGGTGACTCCTAACAGGGTATGCTCCTAACAGGGCATCATTGCAAGCTCCTAACAGGGCTTCGCCTTTAACAAGGCAAATTTTATAAGAGTACAAATATTTGTGGGTACTAATTCCCACCATGACTTTTTCCTCTAACAAAGGGTTTTGACATGAAAAATAATGGTGTCACTTTGTTGCATGATTTAGATATTTATTTGGTCTCTCTGTTTATTGTTGCACAAGGTTTAAAGTTGATGAATGTTTTTAATATTGTTGAGTGTATTGTGAAAAATTTGATCTGATAGATTACTTATTTACCCCCCTCTTAATAATCTTGGACCTTATAGAATTAACATTATGATTTCATGAATCAATATTCATTACATCTTATTCTCTATTAGTTGGTGTTTGTAGAACACAATCTATTGTCATAGAATTCATCCCATCAGAACTAATTCTGAAATTATCATGAGATTGAGCTTGTTCATGATTTGGTTCATGTTTATGCACTTGTATATTTTGTCTTTCTATTTCATTCAATTGATCTAGGTGCATAACTCTTTCCATTCATCTTCTTAATATATTTTGATAATCCTGAGATGTTCATGTACGATGAGTTCTCATCACATTTGTGTGTTGTCTCATTTATGCTCAAGTCTCTTCCACTATCATATTTTCCCTACATTTGACATGTCTTTCTCTATCAATTTGGTTTCAGTGATTTCTTTATTTGTATCTTTCTGCTTATTTGATTTGTTCACATAAATATCTCATATAATTTTGAACATATTCTCTGTGTTGTTCTCTTTGTTGCTATTCATTTTCATGACTTATCACTTCCTCTCTTTGTGCTTTAGCCATTTATTTGCATCGTTGTCTCATATAATTCCAAGCACATTCTCTTTGACACTATCTTCATTGCTCTTCATTTTCAGTGATAATTCGAGGGAATCTGAGCCAGATCTTCTCAATAATGCTAGGAACAACATGTTGGGAAAGTACAGGTCTATTAAGTGGTTATTCCATGAAGTGGGGGAGATCAAGAATAGAGCAAAAGGGACAGACAATACCAATGTTGATTGCACTGCTGAAGATCAGACAAACCTGAGTACAAGGGTCAAAAAAATGGAGGATAAGATGCTGAGGTTTGAGGAGACCCTTAAAAGCATTGCTGAACAGAGATTCAACATCCTCAAAGGCTATAATGAGCATACCAAGATCCTCATTGATAAACTGGAAGAAAAACCTGAGGGGACAGATGCGGCCAATATAGGTGTGGAAAAAGAGCAGAAGACTGAAGAGGGGCCTAGTAAGAGGACAAGGGCTAGTGCTAAGAAGAAGAAGGAGAATGAGACTCTGACTGATCTTTAGAAG
Source organism: Thuja plicata (assembly GCA_018584345.1). Taxonomy (NCBI): domain Eukaryota; kingdom Viridiplantae; phylum Streptophyta; class Pinopsida; order Cupressales; family Cupressaceae; genus Thuja; species Thuja plicata. Next base: position 603,392 of record MU227631.1, on the reverse strand, counting down.
ATAAAGGAATGTGTTTCTAAGATGGCGATCCTCGAGTCCCACGCGGCTAGCCTGATGGAGAACATCTCCTGATTGTGCTCCCTGGCTCTTTTGGTTGTCCTGATGTTGTTTTTTTCAGTAGTTTATTTTGTTTTTGTTGTGGCCCTGTGGAGGCCTGTTTCATGTTTTGGTTCTGTTTCTTTTTGTCTGGGCAATCATTATGATCTGTAGCTCTATTTTGGGTTTCAGGCACCCAGTAAAACCTATTTTACTTAATCAAAAACATTTCACTTACAAAGAAAACATGCGAAGCCATTGCACTATATCTTTATTTTAATTATTTAATAAAAATAATTAAAGTATAACTTATATTTAATGTGTAATAAAAAAATTAGCACGTTATATTATTATATTTTAAATATAATAGAAATGTCATAAGAGTTGAACCTACAACCTTTCACTTACAATTGATACACCTAGACCATTACACTTCATGTTTGGTATAATTATTTAATATAAATAATTATAGTATAACTTAAAGAAATTATGTAGGTTTTTTTCTCGGCATTCTCGGATTTCTCGATCTCACGACCCTTGTCGCTCCTCTAGTGGCAGAGCCAATTGGAGACGCCACTCGACTTCTCCTCCTCATCGGAGGTTGGCTGATGCTTGGTATATTGTTCCTTCTCCCTCTGCTGTTGGTATTGGCAGGCCTTCGACCACTTTTTCTGATAAATTCCCTTGCCTAGCTCTTGTGATATCTGTCAGGCGGGAGGAAGGAGAAATGGAAGAAAAAGAAGAAGATGGCTGGACTATTCCATTGATGTGTCTGGTTGTTTACCGAGTGACTCTTGCGGGATTGATCTTGTATCCCCCGGCCCCTTCATACGAATAGTGTACTTTATACTTTAAATTAATGAAAAAAACCTTTATTCAGCAAAAAAGAATTTGTAAATAATATTTATTATAATTTAATTGATATAAAATTATTAAAAAAGTTAAACCCACAACCTCTTAATTATAAATAAAATATTGTAAACCATTACACTATATCCTTATTTCACTTAATAAATGTAAATAATAACAATTTAATTGAAATTAATTCCTAAATAATAATGGTTACTTACTATTATTATTTACATTGCAATATGAAAAGTTAAAAAATAAATTAAAAGCCAACAAAAATAAAATAAACTTATCTGATTTTTATCTTCTAAAAATTTTATATTGTAGTGGAGATAATAAATTATTCATTTTGATAAAGAAGTCAATAATTTAGTATTTCCAACTTATCTTGCTCTCAAAATTTATTTTGAAATGTACACATTTACGGTATATTGCACTTTGATATTTATATCATTTATTTGAATGAAACGCGACTTCAAAAAGATATGATCTTTAATTAAATAGTTGTCAGCTCTTAATTTTTTAATTTAAGATTTTGTTTTTAACAGACTCACACTATTTCACTCTACCAGTACTGCTACCGTAGATTATGCCTCTCAAGATAATTAAACAAAATAACACAAAACGAAGTGATCGACATTCTGGAAAAGCCTTAAATCACTGCTTGGACTCGCCAAAACAAATCGACGGAGGCTGACCGAAGTCTTCAAGTCATTGAATTGCTCTAGTCAACACGGCGTAAAGACAACGAAAACGTAGCAACAAATATTGAGGTGGCCACAATGAATGCATTGCAACGATGAGTCTTCAAGTTATTGTGATTCTGAAAAAAATGGAGGGCAACAGGCAAATGACAGGACGTGCATTAATTTGGATGGTGTGGTTAGGCTTGTCTCTGGCATTCACACTAACCTCGACCACCGCAATAGCCATTCACAACACATCGCGTTCTTCTCATGTCTATGCTTTGCATAGGCATGTCATGGATGGAATGTTTTCTGTTGTGAAAGAACGTATGCTACTTGACAATGGCGATGGAAATGTTTTTGAGAAGAGGGACGTGGAAGCCCTACTCTCTTTCAGAAATTGCATTACAGCTGATCCTATGCAGTGGCTTTCCAACTGGACTTCTACCAATTCAGAAAATGTGTGCTCGTGGAATGGTGTTTGGTGCAGAAAGCATACCCGCAGAGTGGTGGCCATCATTCTTCCTCAAGTGGAATTGGAAGGTACAATTTCACCCTCCATAGGGAACCTCTCTTTACTGTGGATTTTGAATCTATCCAGCAATTCTTTGAGCGGAAGGATTCCACCTCAGCTTGGCCAACTGAAAGCGTTGAGGCTACTTGACCTCAACACAAATCTCCTGATGGGTTCCATACCCAAAACTCTTGCCAATTGCACGCACCTTGAGTGGATAAGGCTTTCAGTTAATAACTTGACGGGGAGCATACCAGAAGAGTTTGGTCGCCTGGGCTACTTACAGCATCTCCGCTTGTCCCACAATGATCTCAGTGGAAGCATTCCGATTTCTCTGGGCAACAGTCTCACAGGTAAATAGCTCTCATCTCTTAACACTGAAGGCAAGATACCATCCCCCTTCTCTAGCTAATTGTTTTGAACTAACTTTATTGCTTGTTTTCGTAACAACTTGACAGGAAGTATTCCATCCGAATTTGGGAGACTTGATAAATTGCAGTACATTTCGGTGAACAATAACAAGTTGAAGACTCAAATCCCTCCCTCTCTGGGTAATTGTTCCTATCTCGAGGTATTGTTTATTGGGGGTGCCGAGCTATATGGCAACATACCGCCTGAACTAGGAAATTTGAAACTGCTTGGCCAGTTATCACTGTATGGCTCAGGGAATCATACAATGGATACATACTTCTTATTAAGAACTATGGTCAAATAACGAAGATCAAATCAGAGTGGCTCACTGTGATTGAATGTATTAGAGAATGACAAACCCCCTCCAAGAAGTGTAACTCCCAAGGAATAAGGCAACACCTCACTCTCCAAGAAAGGAGAAAGGTAAGTGTAGCTCTTACGGAGGAGAGTGACCCATGTACTCAAAAACCACAAGCATAACTCAATCTAATTAGACAAAATACCTAAGTAAGCTTAAACTATGGTGAAACAAATGCACGATTACACCACAAAAGTGTAGCTCACTAATCCTTCATAAAGATTATCCCTTTTTAAAAATACACACACATATTTCTTTTCTTTTCGACTGCAAAATTCTCCAGGTATACTATGTATCTCTAGGGTCAAATCAGAGTGGCTCACTGTGATTGAATGATGCTCACTGTAAGTTAATCCAGTGGAGAAGTTCTAGTGCAAATTTTCTTTACAAATCTTAACTCTTACAAAATAAAAAACACATTCACAAGGAGACAATAACATGCATTAAGATTATACCAGAGAACACACAATATATCATGGGGAAAACCCTTTTGAGAGGAAAAAAAACCTCATTCTCCAAAAGCATAGTACTTTGTATTACTGAAACAATAGTTACAATACAATAGTACACTGCTTCTTTAACATGAGTCTTCAACCAACAATCAATTTTAGAAGCATAATACTTCGCCTACAAATATTACATTAATTTCTTGACTCATACTCTTCAAGGATACCTTGTAAAGACAAATACAACATAAAAGGTAGCTTCTAGATGAAGATACAACATGGTTTCATGCATAATATTTGGCCCCATTTTTCAACCACCAAAAGATATGCAAATGACATCTGTACATCTTCAAATGACTCTCCATTCAAATCTCCTATGTTGGGCACACAAAATTTACTATTTTGAGCTATGCCAGATGTTCTTATGCATCTTACAATTGTCATAAAAGTCCTTCATAAATATTGTCATAACTGTCAATGGGCCCTTGGTCTACTGGTGAAGTTGAATTGCTCACAACGAGCCCACCAGGGATCAAGTCTTGCCGAGTGCAAGGCTCCGACATCATAAGGGATGAGGCTGGGATCGTGCCCCAGGTGAATTCGGCAGCGTGGATGTTCCTCAGTCCTTGGCTCTAAGCCAAAGAGGTTTCAGGCACAAGTGGGCCCGTATTGGGTTCCTAAAACGTCAAGCTGGCCTTCGCTGGTTGGTAGCTCGTAGGCTTCGTGCCTCGCAGGTCTGAATCCTCCAACAAAAAAAAAAAATATTGTCATAACTTAAAACTTACATTTGTAAGGGAAACTATCATAAATTGACTATGAATAGCATTTTCTCTTATAACTGGTTATTACTCAAATTGGGCACCCACCTTCTCCACGCTAAAGGTATCTTCTGCCACTTGTCTAATTTTTCATAGAATCTTTCATTGGATGACACTCATCATACCTCCACATGAGTGACACGTGTGTCATACAATCATCGAAAAGTAAGATACAACTATGCTTGTAGTCCCTCTAGATGACTAGATATTCAAAGATAATTAATTAATTAAAATAAAAAATAAATGCAACAAAAGCAATATTAGAATTTGAAAAGGCTGAGACACCTTAATCCCAAAAAATCGCCTATCTTGGTTCACAATATTTGGCTACTTATTCTTATTAGCGTCTTGATTAGAGTGGTTATTTTAACAAAAATTGTTGAGAATTCTTTTGATGAAGAAAGCTTGAAAGATGGAATTTTCAATATTGAGACATAAAGATGTTGTTAAGAAAAAGTCTAATACCATATGAAAGTCAATCTGATATGAGGGATTCCCTTTAACCGCTTGGGCGATCAATAAAACTTGTCTGCAAAGTGAGTAAGCACATGAGTGCATGTGGGAATAAGAAATACTAACAATGGTTTCCATTGAGCCTTTATTCAATTATTGAGTGAACATATTTGTTGTGTTATGTAGATCGTAATACATGAGTCCCTTAGTCTTCATTGTAGTCACATATTGATGATTCCATGTTGAGCTATCTTTTTTTAAATTATTTTTTAGCCTTTTACATTTTCTGAATTCATTGTTGGGAATGTGAAGTCCAATGATCACCTGACTCTTTGACTTCTCCCAACCACTCATTTTGTAGTCTCTTATGAATGTATAAAGAGATGTGTACAAGCCGTGTATAGATGTATTGACGATAATGATTAACAAAATAGTTCCCTGCTTTCCTGTGGATGTAGCCAATTAATGGTAAACCACGTAATTCGCGGTTTTTTATGTTGTTAAATATGTTGTCTGTGCTCATTTTATAATAAACATTCATTATCCAAAGTTTAAATTGAACATTTTATTTTAAGTTTCTAGTTATTTGACTGATAGTGAAGCTTATTTTGAAATGCAGTTATATAATTTGATATTTGTTACTTTAAAGATTCAATAACATTTTTAAAGCATTAAAACCTAAGACAAATCATGCAAAGAGGGTTCTTGAAAAGAGTGTTCCAAAGCCTCTAAGATTGAATTTTTTTTTCCGAGCCTCTAAGGCTATTCACTTGAAAATTTTATATTCCTGTGATTTGTAGTTGATTTCAATTATAAATTTTCTGTCAGATTTATAATTATATAAATTACGGCAAGCATAACAGTTGCACTTATTTTCACTTGAAAATTTTGTCATTCTATCATTCCGTTATATAAAAATTATAATAATATAAATTACAATCAACATAATATTGTACCTTCATTTAGGGCCCATTTGGTGCATGGCATTAACTTATCCAAAATAGGCCTATTCCAGAATAAGGACCTATTCTCAGATTAATTAATTCTAAAAATGAAAGTTGGAATAAGCTATTCTCCGTTTGGATCCCATATTGTAGAATTGGAATAAGGATTATTTTTTATTTTTTTAATTAATTTGAATAATATGTATTTTTAACTTGTGTACATATATACACATACCTATATACATGTGTTTATATACACACATATGTATATATACATGTGTGTATATACACACATATGTGTATATATACACACATGTATATACACATATATACATACATATATATACACATGTGTGTATATACACACATGTATATACACACACATGTGTATATATACATGTGTGTATATATACACATGTATACACACACATGTGTGTATATACACACACATGTATATATACACGTGTATATTAGTTTTCTAATTCAAGAATTCAAAAAATGCTACAAACAGAGAATTAAATTATTCTAGCATTAACTAATGCTTATTCCAGGTTAATGGTTGGCATCAAACGAGCCCTTAATGCACTAATATGACTATCTTGCTAAAGAGGCAGAAACAAAATGTTTTAATGTCCATAAATATAACATCTGTCGATGCTACATCATAGGAGCAGAGCTACTGCTGCTCACAAGATAGATACCTAATAAGCATGTCCTGCTACTCCCCACGCTGCATATTATTTATTTATTTTTAGCAACCAAACTTGAGGAAGCAGCGTGGATCTTAGTTTAATACTATCATATATGTAGCCACAAAACGTGGCCTTGGAGAGCGAAATGGCAGATAGAGCAAGCACCAGGCTTTACGTTCAACACCCGAAATGGCATATGGTTTGAAGACCAGGCATTCCATATGCTCTCCGTGTGACACAGTTTGGTTCCGCACACCAACTCTTTCTCCAGCAGAAGCATGCACAGTCCCTCGGCATTTGCGTTGCAGCGTTCCAAGCTTCTCCCCCATCACAGCGCTTCAAAGACGCAACAACGCTTTGTTTCCCAGCTTTCCTCCCCGCGCTCACCTTCAGTCCTCCATCGCCCACATTCAACGCTATTTTCCCATCGACATCAGATGAGATAAGTTCTGAGAGAGTCTGTGGAATGTCTATCGTGGGCAGCTTCTCCTGCCAGTACGTTAAGCTCGGAGCCGGAGACACCATCTCATCCGGCAAATTTGTGGCACTGCTAGCCGCTGCTAACTGTAAATTGCAAACAACCAAAATTCATTGTTGGGATAATGAAGTATGGTCTTTCACCGTACGGCAGAAAGTTAGCATACGGTGAAGAGAATGGAAAAGAGGAGTCACGTATGGCTTGAAGGGAAGAGGAGTTCCCGTATGGCAAGGAGACTCCCGTACGGCGAAGGCTGGAGGTACGGTGGAGTGATGCCGTACAGCTGGAGCGTGGTGAAGGCCAGAGGTAAAAGGTCCCGGAGGTAAAAGGTCCCGGAGGTAAAAATTCACCCGGAGGTAGTCACCTGGAGGTAAAAGGTCCCGGAGGTAAAATG
>MU227631.1:580366-592082 GCA_018584345.1 Thuja plicata | reverse complement strand
TATATATATATATATATATAATTTCAAAATATTTATGATCAACTAAATATTTACTTAGAATATTTTAAAATAATAGAATATAATTATTTCTAATTTTGAAAATATTTAATATGAATTTTTAGAATAATTTAATAATATATCTAAATTTTAAAATATGTTTTTAAAACTTGTGGCTTGAAAAGTTTTTTTTAAAACTTGAGGAGTACATCTCTTGGGTGAAGCAGACATTCAACATGGTACAAAAGGAACATAAAGTGGAGTTAGAACATAAAGTCTTCAATAAAATAACATTCAGAATCAAAGTCAATCAAGAGGTGGTCTAGAGAAGATTTATGACCAGATTTTGTGAAGAACACAATGAAAAATAACTAAATCTAACAGCAGACTTCTAAGTCTATATAACATCGAAGAAATAAAATAATAATAAATTTATTTTGAATGGACCTTAAGAAGAAATACTTGAAGATAAATTGTGTGGAAATGTTACATCATCCATATGCAGATTTGGGAAGGAAGTGAAGAGAAGATTTATGGAGATCATTCAATATTGAAAGATATATCAATTGAATGAAGAGTGTGAAGATTAAAAGCATATATCATGCTTAACACCTGTAGATCCACAAATGAGGCAATAAAAAGAAATATCATCAAAAGATTTTATGGTTGATTTGTAAGGATATGCATATGCAGGTTTTAAAAACTGTAATTGCAAATCTGAAAGAGAATGAAGTATGGAGGGTAAAAAATAAATACCAGTCAAACACTCAAAGAGAGAGGGGTAAATAAAAATGGAGATCATTCAAATGATGAATCATTTATGAGTGAATATGGAAGACATATTGGTGGAAGAAATAAGGAGAGATTATGTACTTAAAGAATATCATCCAAGCATGTGTGTTCATACTAGTACATTATGATTAATGAGAAATTCTAGAGCAAATACAAGGAAGAAGATCAATATATCCATCATTTATTGAATAATTAATATGTTAAAGGTGTACTTTTTTTTGTAGATGTTGATGTTTTCTAAAGGAGGGATTGGTGTCTCTCACTAAGTTGGTGTTTAGTTGTAGGGGTTGGTGCCTCGAATAACTTAGTGTCCCATTAATAGGGGGATCGGTGTATTGCATGGACCGATGCCTACAAATTTTATAAGATAAGTTTATATAAGAAATAATTTTCCATTGTTTTGCTCATAATATTTTTGACATAAATATTATGTTCTTGTGCTATGAAATTGTTCGTGTACGTGTTTATGAGGGTTTCACCTGTACCTGCAAATCTTCAAACACAACACTCTATAACTCATTAATTCAATTGTTAGCACATAAGAAATCAATCAAAGCATGAAAATCAAAAGTGAGTTGTAGCTTCCTATTTAGAGAGATTTTGATCAAACTATGATAGTGCTCTCAAAATTATGCTTTAGACCAATGACATACAACTCTAAAATGGAATATTCAAATTGCTAGAAAGCCATTGAAATGCATCTAAGCTAAACATATCAATTCTAAATTAAATGATCCCATTATGAAATTGAAGTGTTTGCTAATTAGCAAGATGCATGAGTTCAATTCTACAACATAAGATTAATGCAAGATTGTGAGATTAGGGTTCAAATAAGCTCAAAATTCACTCCTTTTATGGAGAATGAGGAGAAATGGGCGGCTGAGATTAGTTCTTAATGAGTGATGAGGATTGAACCTGGATTGATCCATGTTAGGTGATCCATGTGTGTCAACTCCCATTGGTCCATAGATGAATTCATCCATTAGTGGTGAGTTTGTAATTTAGAAGCATTTATTAATTTTCTTTAATTAATTACTTTAGCCAAGGGATTTAATGAGGTTGATTTAATTAAATGGGCCAAGGTAATTAATTATTAATTAATGATAGATCACTAATACATTATGTTTGATTTGAGGGATTTTATTGATTTTGATGAATTATGTCAGTAATCAAATAATTGGATTAGCATAATTGAGAGGAAGATTTTTAGTTAAGGAAAATAGGGCCTTTGGTTAGACTAGCCCAATTTAAGGTGATTACATTTTCCTGTCTTTGAATTAACGTGCGATCAGCACATTATCTCAAAGAACGTCTGATGTTGACTTTAGAGAATAGTTTGATATAGAGCGATGAAACTACTCATGATTTGACGATTGATAATTCTGAGCTGGATTGAACGAAATTTCATTGATGATATCAATCCTAAACTTGATTGAACTAAGACTGATAGTACCGACTTTGAACTTGATCAAATGAAGGTCAGTAAGAAGCCACCCAATATATTCAATTTGATAATGTTGAAACTGAATACTTGGTAGATGATCTGAAACCTTAAGGATCCATAGGCATAGATAACTGACTTGATATGATTTGTGATGAAGTCCATTATCCAACATTCCCAACTTGATTGAAGGAAACTGTCATGCCCCTATTCATTTGATGATGAAGTCAATTTGATAAACAAACTTATTTGGAATCCCTGATAATTTTTAAGTAAGAAGCTGATTGATTTTAGGTAAGGTGGAAGAATCTTTAATCCCATGAAATTTACTTGAATTAATTTCACCTCAAGCACCATTGGCTTCCTTAATAAACTGAGAGGAGCTCAGCCAAAAATAATCTACAAAAATGCTAAGTTGTGTTTGGACATTTTCACTTCTTGAAGTAAAAGAACCTCTTTTTTCCTCCAAAATGTAGCATCTTAAGGCATACTACTTATGAGGGCTATTTAACCCTCTTATTTTCCACAAGAGAATCCTCATTTACATCTTTTAGAGATTATATCAAGGGTCTTTGACCTTTAACATGTCATTCCCTTGCAGCTTCCTTATATTTGGAGAACCTAACAGAGGGTCGTGTTGTCCCATTTTACTCAACCTCATTATCTTTTTTGCTTCTTGTTTTCCTCTGTTTATTTATCCTTTCATTATCCTTTGCAAGAGAAGGAGGCCCATTTGGTTAAGTTACCTTTTCTTTGTTAGGTATCCCCTTGTTGAATTCACTTTCACCTTCCAGGGACATCCCTTATGGATCTAGTAAACACAATGGTAGGCAGAGCTCCCTATCCTCAGAGAAACCAAATTCCTCACCATTTATTATACAAATAGTCCTTTCCTNATCCTTTGCAAGAGAAGGAGGCCCATTTGGTTAAGTTACCTTTTCTTTGTTAGGTATCCCCTTGTTGAATTCACTTTCACCTTCCAGGGACATCCCTTATGGATCTAGTAGTCACAATGGTAGGCAGAGCTCCCTATCCTCAGAGAAACCAAATTCCTCACCATTTATTATACAAATAGTCCTTTCCTCATCGGGGAGGGATGTCTTCTTTGTACTTTCTTTCGAGTCTTTAGCAACTCTTTGTTCTTTAATTAGAATGCCAGTGTCGTCATTCACTGGGAGAGAATGATCTAGTTAATTTGTCTATATTTTCTTCCTTTGAGGGGGTTTTCCTTACTAACAACTCTTCAGAGGTATTTGCATCATTTTTTCCTTGGGACAAACATTACTATGGTTATCCTCGCCAACAAAAGTAGTTGGGTTTTCCTTATTGGGAATCTATTGTTCGACAATAAAGGTCTTACAGATTATGTTCAAAGAATCTAGATTTGACTAAGTAGACATATGTTAGTCAACCATATGGCTAGCTTCCTTATGCTTGTCAACCATAGCTAAAGTTGTCAAGTTTGACTCATTGGGATTTTTTTGTTCAACCATAGGGGTCTTACAATTTGTAATCAAATTTCCTGGTTCAACACACTTTTGGTAGAAAGTGGTTGCATTATCATAAACAAGATCATGTATTTTGTTCCCTAGTTTTGATTGTAAAACAATGAAGTTCGAAAGAGTTTTATGGATAGCTACATTAGCACAAAAGCGAGAAAAAAAAACTATTTTTTGTCTTCATCACCTTTTCATAGCACAAATACTGACTGAAGGTGTTCCCCATCCATTTGAAAATTTTATCATCCCAAAATTCCAGAGGTAGACCAGGAAAACGAACCCACACAGGTGTCATATTGTTCAAATATGCCTTTATATCAAACCCTGGTTTCCATTTGCATAGGGAAAGAAGACATTTCCCAAAATCCCATGGTCTCAAAAGGACCTTCCCCAAATCCTCATCCAAGGAGAATTTGAACAAGAACAAGCCACCAAGAAGATCTCTTGGGGAAACACTTCCTTTTAATGCCCAGGAATAAGAAATCCACTTACGAACCATCCCAGTCATTGGCCTAAAAGAAAATAAATTCCCAACCAGAGCAGCCTACCATGAGGACACAACTCATTTGACTAGAGTGTCTAAGAGAGAGATTTAAATCCCTCATCTATTTTTTGGAAGTCATAAGCAGTCTCATGGCCAGTCGATTCTTGGTTGTTTCTCACTAGAGCATTCTTGCATTCAACCTTTTTCTCATTGAATAAGGGGGAAATTGATTTTCTCATCAACTTAGTGCCCTTTTTGGATCTCCCCTTATTCAAAGGATCCCGCTAGTAAGGTGACCCCCATAGTGATCACCTATCCTCAAACGGAAGAGTTGCAGAGGAACAGTTGCGAAGGAAGAGAATTATAATTTTGAACCTTGGTTGTAAGCTCTATAGGCAAGAAGCCCCACTATCTCACCAAGGGTCAAAGTCAGCAACTCTCCATTAAGAACCATACTAGAGAGCGACCCTAAGGGGACTTGAACCTTGATTGTACAAACTACAAGAACCCACCATGTTTTATATGTATTTTTATATAAGTTTTATTTGTCTATTTTTTCTTGATATATCATATTGTTTACCGTAAAAATTTTATATATGTGTACACATATCACATCTTTTTTTTAGGATAATATTTTTATAAATAAAATTAAAAAATTAAAATATATTTGTATATGTTTTTTTTTTTAAAGAAAATTGATACCTAGGGGTAGCTACCTCTATATTCATTAAAAACGAGAGTACGTTTCAAGCACAAAGAGTGAACAACAAGATCCTAGTGGCCTTAATGACCTCATGTGCTCTCTCATTTTTTGCAGATGAGAACATGCTCTCGTATACATCCATGACACTAGCACAAGTTTCCATCTTGTTATTATTAATAAAATCCCTCATTACCTTGATAGTGTCCACCTTATCTCTATTTTTCAGCACCTCCTCCACTAGAAAAGCATCAGCTACCAGACCCGTAAAATTTGTGGGATTTAGGTTCCTCAAAGCACCCACGGTCGCCTCCTAAAGATTTGGAACGGACATCTTCTGAATAATCCTTTCTGTCCAGGAAAAATTAGCAATAGTGTGGGCCACCATGTAGACAAACTTGCTGAGCAAGTTTTCATTATGGACGTGTGCACCAGTTAGAATTTTGTCACCAGAGATAGTCTTCACTACATCCATAGCAATGTCTCCCTCTAACACGAAGATCTTCTTCAACTAATCATCCACCTCCGCATTTCATTCGCACCCCACATTAACTATGTCCACCATTTGCAAACCCATGATTTTTGTCTTGAAAATGCCTCAGCTCTGTTTGTATTGACCATCTGATCAAGGTCAAGTCTCCAAGGAGCCTTACTCAAGATCGGTGAAAGATAAAATCTACATAATCTTCGTCCACCTCTGAAACAAGATTATCCTACTACTTACAATGCACAACCTGTGTACATTATCTACTGCCATCGATGACAATTTGGTATAGACCATCCCATATATCCGTACGATCAGATATGACCATTGGTTTTGATTGATCTATGGTATGATTCGACAACAACTATGCTTCTTTATTTATTTCCCTAAACACATGTTTGATTGTATATCCCATGTCATTCAGCAATTCCTTAATACCTGCAACCCACATTTCAGATTTTCAATTGGGGTGGAACCGGTTGCAATAGCTCGTACAACATTAAGTGAATCTCCTTCAATATCTATCGACCGGATATTTTTCTCTCTACATAATCTGAGGTGACCAAGCAAAGCCGCATATTCCGCATCATTGTTTGTACGATCTGGAAGTTTGATAGATCCTCCCCAGCCCAATTCCCCTCTTTCATTCTGAATAATAAGTCTCACTCCGGATGGTCTAGGGTTGCCTCATTTATCCATGTATTTTTATATAAGTTTCATTTGACTCTTTTTTCTTAATATATCAAATCCTATCACTTTCTTTTTATTAAGGAGATTTTATATATGTATATGTATTACATCATTTTCTATTATTGTGAGAATTTTATAAGTGAGTATGTGTATCACATCATTTTCTTTTAGTGTGAGATATTTTATAGATAAAATTAAAATATATATATGTGTGTGTTCATTATTTTCAATAAGATATATTTTTATGAATTCTTTGTTTTATATAAATTTTATTTAACTCTTTTTTTTTTTAATATTTTAAATCACATCACTTTCTTTTTCTTTAATAATGAGAATTTTTTTAAGCATTTTTCAAACATTAATACTACATTTGTTCACATTCTTAACTTTCTTTTATTGTGAGAATTTTATATGTGCAAATATATCATCGTCATCTTTTCTTGTGGAAGACTTTTACAAATAAAATTAAAAGGTAAAATATGTTTATTTATTTATTTTAATATAAGTTTTATTTGACTCTTTTTATTAATATTTTAGATCACGTCACTTTTTTTTGTTGAGCAAAATTTATATATATGTATATGTACTACATCATTTTTTTCATTGTGAGAATTTTATGTGTATATGTATTACATCATTTTTTTTATTGTGAGAATTTTTTATAAGTAAAAGTAATAAAATATTTCTTTATGTATTCATTATTTTATATAAGTTTTATTTTATGTTTTTGTCTTAATATCTCAAACCGTATCACTTCCTTTTTTTTGGAGGGGGGAGGGAGGGTTTAATAACCATTTTATATATATCTTAAATTACATCATTTACTTTTATTGTTGGAATTTTCTATCAAAAAATTAAACATTAAAATATATTTTTATTAATTTTTAATTTTATATGAATTTTATTCCACTCTTTTTTAAATATTTCAAATCAAATCACTTTCTTTTATGTTGAGAATTTTCCCTAACATTTTTAAGAAATCTATTATTTTTTATGTACTTTTGATTTTATTTTAGCTTTATTTGGTTTTTTTAATATCTCAAATTAAATCACTTTCATTTAATGTGAAAAATTATTTATGACATTATATACCTGATGAACCATAATTGATTGAATGTTTGAAGATGTTAAGTTGATGATCATCCAGATGCAGAAAGTTAATACAAGACATTAAATCAGTTAATGTATTGTATTGTCATTGATGTCAACTTGATATAATCTGATTGGTTATATACATAGTGTCAAAGACTTCAACGAACCAGAAAGATAAAGGTTATGCTATCAGTAATGCATAAAAGTTCAGTATTCACTAAGTGACAACAAACACCGACGGACAGTGTACACCAACGGATAGAGAAACCCGAGAGAAGAGTCATAGTGATACCCGAGAAAGAAATCCGAGAAGCATTACTGACGGTTAGAACCACAATGTTACTCGACAGACAGACAACCCNGTGTCAAAGACTTCAACGAACCAGAAAGATAAAGGTTATGCTATCAGTAATGCATAAAAGTTCAGTATTCACTAAGTGACAACAAACAACGACGGACAGTGTACACCAACGGATAGAGAAACCCGAGAGAAGAGTCATAGTGATACCCGAGAAAGAAACCCGAGAAGCATTACTGACGGTTAGAACCACAATGTTACTCGACAGACAGACAACCCCAACGGACACACAGAGATGCCCGAGGACAACTAAAGTCAAAGACCGAGCCAACAAGGAGTTAAACACAGAAAAGAACTGAAGTTCAAAAACCACAAAAGACTTAGTTGGAAAGAGCTAAAGAAGGAGTTAACTGGTTGATAAACATTGTTTTCATCCACAAGTTTAAAGCCAGAGATAAGCTAGAGTTTTAAATCAGTTTTATTCCAATTGTCAAGAAGATATCTACGAGATAAAATTGAAGTAAAGATTTAAAGAAAGAAAGGCGAGAATTGCGGATCACGCCAAGAACAAGAAAGTCAAGGACTTAGAAACAGTGAAATCATGTCTATAAAGAGACAAGATAATTCATTATGAATTAGGGGAATGAATAGAGAAGAGATGCTAAAGAGAAACTAATGAAGAAGACTTCAATCAAACCTGATCAAACAAGCTGAAGAACAAAGCTAACATTTCTGCAGACACCGAGCAATAGAGAAGCACAGCATCACCGAGCAGAAAGAAGTGGAGCAAAGGTATTGAAAAGAAACATTGATCAGAAAGGTATTATGAGCTTACAATAGATATGAAAATCTGCAAATCTAAGTTGTATGTATGAACAGATCATATATTGTTTCAGTTTAATCATTGGATCAGAAAAGTCTCTGACCGAGCAAGATCTAAATAAATCCTTTATATATTGAGATACATCCCAAGGAGTATCAAAAGGTTAATTCATGAAGATAGCATAATGAAATGCCAGATATCAAGTGATTAATTGTTAGTGATAAATCCTCTAACAAGGTTGCACTTAACAGTGTGTTTGTAACCTTTAACAGGATTGGCTCTTCACCGAGCTCACTTCAGAAGAGTGAAAATTTTGGGTTGCCGGTCCCAAGTGGTTTTCCCCTTAACAGACTTTCCATGTTAAAAATCCATGTGTCAAATTTTTTTATGAGTCATTGCTTTCATGTTTTTCTTTACACATTAATAAAATAGGATTGATCGGTAAAGCTTAAGAATAAGGTTTAATAGTGAAATTCGAGCAGTAGTTATTTGATAATGTTATTTCAAGGCAAACATCTTTTAGGACTGAAGATAACTAGAGGCTTATATTTGTGGTACTAAGTTTTTGGGTTGATTTATTAGAATATTTTTTAGGCCACTGATTCACCCCCCCCCCCACTCAATTATTATAACATATACCTTGTACTTTTCTTCATCAAGCATACAATTATTNCCCCCCCCCCCCCCCCCCCCACTCAATTATTATAACATATACCTTGTACTTTTCTTCATCAAGCATACAATTATTAGCGTACAAGTGATGTATTATAGCATAAAAAGTTACAAATAACATGATCTTTACCTATTTCTATTGACATATATTCCTATTCTTAATTCCATCCATTCATTATCTCAAATCATTTTTATAATCACAATATTCACCAAAGTTAGGTTTATGAATGCAAGAGTAACCTCTAAAGCTCTTAACTTTAGATAACTTAATTTAAAATTGATTTCTTTGTTGAATTCCTCCTATTTACCACTATGTATTTATTAAATGTGAGTTTTTTTATGTTGTAAATTGTTCTTGATTAAGTGAAAACAAGATTTGAAGGCGACCTGAAACCCTTTACAAAAAGGTCGCTAAAGATAATCAAAGACATCCCACAACAAGGAACAGAACAAGACCAGAGTGAGAATTTTAACATCAGGCTGCCTCAACCTGGAACAAACAATGCATGAGAAGAACTACATGCAAACTCAAACTAGAAAAAGGATCCAAAATCTCAACCTAAACCTCATCCAACATTAAGATTTACATTTGACCCCCTTCTTATAGGACCGAAGGGTCATATAAAAAGAGGGTGAAGACCTCGTAGGGTGTTTACCTTTTACCGTGATCCAGTCTTCTTCCACCTTTGCATCCTCACCCAACTAGGTCATAGAATTAATCACCAAACTCCCGACACCCGAGAGGGGGAAACACTCTGCACTAAAGCTTCCAGCTGAGAGCCAGGACCATCCACTACCCCAGAGATATCCACATCTAAAGGGAGAGCACCAGAAGACGTACCAGAAGTAACCCTATCACAATTTTTTACAGAAGCAACATGAGAAAAACCTACTAAAGGGCCAACATCGACTGAAGGGACAACACCAATAGACTTACCAGTAGAAACCTTGTCACAATCCAACACTGACCTAAAATGAACACAGCCAGTAGAATCAGAACCCCAGATTAGTAATCTATGACAAGGTGACAGGAATATCCTACTCGACCATTGGGAAAAACATCTGGGAAGAGTTCTTGAATACCACGTGTAATGCTGAGAAGAAGCACCTTTCCACCATGAAGAGGGCTTCTTTGATTTCACTTTCTCTTGATCACATTTAGCCGCAACATGGCCTATTTTGAATTACCTTTTATACCTAAAGGGAATCCCTTCATAAATCAAAGGTTGGTGATGAGACAATTTATTATCTTTGTTTTATGTTATCTTGATACTTTGTTTAAGACATTACCAAGACATTTGTGAACCTATAACTATTTGAACTTGTGATAAGTACAGTTAGAATCACCAAGCCCATGGGTAGTTAGCTATGACATATTTTTTCCATAAAGTTATATATATTGCAAGACTTCATATAGCTATCAGAATGTGTGTTCTAATAGTTGGATTGATTTGACTAGTTTACTTGTATACATTTCTGCATGCTACTAACCTATCAGGGAAAAAGGAGCAGCTTAAGAGTGGTCGACAGTATTAAAGAAGAAACGTTGAAGTCCAGCTGTGACAAAAAAAATCATCATGGCACCAAGAGACATGCCTGCTACATTGGAGGAGCCACCATCTCAAAGAATATAGGATTATAGCTCTGCTATATTTCCTTAGTGCTCATTATTCTATTGAATCGATCATCCAAACTTTATTACATATGTCATGGGCTATTACATTTCCTTTTTCTTCTATGGATAAATTTAAGTCAAAACTTATCTTTATATTTTGAATAAGTGTCAATCCTCTATATATTGGGATTTAATTGTTAGTTTGGGAGTTCGAAGTTTTTGGAAAATATATTGTTGCATCTTGCACAGCAAGTTAATTTTCTAGTTTTGTGCATTGTTCTTATGTAATCAATTTCTGAAATATAATGAAGTGATTTTGGCTTACGTTCTGTGTTAGTAGTTAGTTAGTAGAAGCCAACTTAGGTGCCCACATAGGAGGTGGACTAGATTAGAGTAGATTAGATTTACTTTCAGCATTTACAGCTTTTTGAATAGGAGTTTACTATTTCATTCCTGCAGCATTAGATTCATGTATGTTCCTGCAGCACTTGTAAGGATAATAATGGTGAATGTTATGGGTTGATAGAATAGGTTTAAACTAAGTTTGAAGTTTTTCAGCGTTAATTCCATTAAGTATTCAAGTTTGTTTACCTTTCCTTCAGCAATAGCATAGGTTCCTTTCATGCATTTTTACTTCCTACAGTATAGGTAATATGACTCTTTGAGAAACTTAGTGCACATATTGTGATGTCCCATTTCAAATATGTGTCCCTGGGTTGACAATTTAAATGCACTTCATGATAGGAAAAGTAATCCTTAGTTTGAATATACTATTCTTAGGAGAAGCTTTGGCATGATTACTAGTACCTATTGTGAGGCGGTTCATTTTTGGCGTCATTGTCAGGGATGTTGTCAAGTTGAGAACCTCATTGAGTCATTTTCCATTTTTTAGATAGTTCTCTGCTTTCTAGATAGAAGTTTGCAGTCCTAAACTTTCTTCACAAGTGTGAAAAATTACTTGCATGCATTGAAGAGGAAGAAGACGAGACGAACATGGCAGATTTCTTCCAGGATTGTCTACAAATCTAAATGAAGAAGTTGAAGAAGTTGAATTACCTTTTGTTGTTGCAACTCCTAAATTTCCTGTAGCATCTTCCTCTAAAGTAGCGCATTTTGATCTAGTTGGCCT
>MU227631.1:567679-579900 GCA_018584345.1 Thuja plicata | reverse complement strand
CACAACATGTGCTGGAGGAGGATTCACAGAAACTAATTTTCTTGAGGGGAGTAAACGAAAGCTGCCTGGAAACACTGGACCTCCTGGCTGGAGGAGATATATCTCAATCTTCCTTGGATGATCTTAAGAAAATATGCCTCAATTATTCAAGATCAACTATCAAAAATGGTAGAGGATTTTGGTCTACAGCTACTAAGGGGAACATCTCGGGCATTCTAAGCTAGAGATCTCGAACCTACTGTCAGATTTCAAGAAAGATATCATTAATGATGTTGTTACACACCTGGACACCATGACTTCCAAGAAGAAGCATGCAAATGTTGAAGCACAGCTATATGTGTACTGTCCTCACTACTACAAACAAAAGAAAGATTGTGGATGCAAGCTAGTGGCAAACTTGGAGAACAAACACCTGGCTATTGAGTACATGAAAATAGAAGGAGACGACAAGATAGTGTTCTTTGTTGCTCAACGTTGGCCATGGGCTTCAAGACAAGGTATGCCTCAGGATCCCTTGCAATTTTTTAGTCCTTATAACAATCAATGGAAAAACCATAATTATCAAAATCCTTCTCAGTACTCCCAACCTTCTTGGAATAACTAGTGGCCTAATCAAACTCAAAATCAATGATAGCCGCCACAGGGGAATTGGAAACCATATAACCAATGGAGAGGGCCTCAATAGTGGCCTAACCAAAATCCTGGTTATCCACCCTTACCACCTCCATTATCTCAACCTGCAATAATGCCACATCCTGCAGCCAAAAGTCCTACTCCAAAGCAAATGCAATTACCTGCTCAGCCTCATCCTAATCCTAACAACAAGCAACATCAGCAATCAATGTATGCCACTGATACTCAGCAATACCCTACATATGCACTAGATATATTTGATATCCATTTGATATTTTCTACTGTTCTGCCTACACCTAAACTGCCTGTTATAACAGAATTTCCAGACATTCCTGTAGCATCAGCACCACTACCAGAAGTTACTTTTCCAAATATTGTCCAACCAACTGATATACCAAGTAAAATTGATGTTCACTGCTCAATTAATCCTCCCTTTCCACAAAGGCTTAGCATGGAAAAACCTATACCCCAATAAGAGACACCATTTGATATCCTTGAGCAGCTGAAAAACATGCATATCCATATTCCTTTGTTCCAAGCTATCAAAGATGTTCCTCTTTATGGAAAAGCTATTAAGGAAGCATACCGTAAAAATTCTGGATGTAAGAAAAAGGATCCTCAAATAGTCCATGTTAAAGAAAAATTTGTAGATATTGTGTTAGGGAAGATAGTCATACCAAAGTATTCTGACCCTAGAAGCCCAATTGTTGATCTTATAATTAATGGTCAGTGTGTGAAAAATGCTCTAGTTGATTTGGGAGCAGCTATAAATGTCATGACTAAGGATACCATGCATAAGTTGAGTATAGACGGATTGAGAACCATGCCAATAGTATTATAACTTGCAGATAGTTCCACTATAACCCTAGATGGCATCGTAGAGGATATAGCAGTCACATTAGATTCATGGGAATATCCTGTAGACTTCCTGATATTATCACCTAAGCTAAAATTTGTTGGCTATCTAGATATCCTTGGAAGACCTTGGTTAGCCACCATTGATGCCAGTATTAGATGCAAATCAGGTAGCATGAATATTTCAAATGGTCAAGCAATAAAGAAGTTAGCATTATATCCTCCTGCCCAACCCCGACCAGATTTGAGTACACCTATTTGGCCATATTTGGGCCAATGGCCAAATAGGTGTACTCAAATCTGGTTGGGGTTGGGCAGGAGGATATAATGCTAACTTATTTATTGCTTGGCCATTTGAAATTTTCATGTTACCTGATTTGCAACTATATTGGCATTAGTGGTGGCTAACTAAGGTCTTACAAGGATAACTGGATAGCCAGCAAAGTTTACCTTAGGTGATAATATCAAGAAGTCTGCAGGATATTCCCATGAATCTAATGTGATAGCTATATCCTCTATGATTCCATCTGGAGTTACAGTGGAACTATCTGCAAGTTGTAAGACTATTGGTGTGGTTCTCAATCCCTCTATACTCAACCTATGCATAGTATCCTTAGTAATGACATTTATGGCTGCTCCCAAATCAACTAGAGCATTTTTCATAGACTAACCATTAATTATAAGATCAACAACTCGCCTTCTAGGGTCAGAATACTTTGGTATGACTATCTTCCCCAACATAATATCTGCATGTTGTCCTATAACATGGACTATTTGAGGATCCTTTTTCTTACTTCCAGGATTTTTAAGGCATGCTTCGTTTATAGATTTTCCATAAAGAGGAACATCTTTGATAGCTTGGAATAGAGGAATATGGATATGCATGTTTTTCAGCTACTCAAGGATATCAAATGATGTTTCTTCTTGGGGTATAGGTTTTTCCATGCTAAGCCTTTGTGGAAAGGGAGGATTAATTGAGCTGTGAACATCAATTTTACTTGGTATATCAGTTGGTTGGACAATATTTGGCAAAGTAACTTTTGGTAGTGGTGTTGATGCTGCAGGAATGTCTGGAACTTCTATTATAACAGGCGGTTTAGGTGTAGGTAGACTAGTACCAAATCTCAAATGGTATCAAATATCTCTAGTGCATATGTAGGGTACTACTGAGTATCTGTGGCATACATTGGTTGTTGTTGTTTCTTGTTGTTAGGATTAGGATGAGGCTGAGCAGGTAATTGTGTTTTCTTTGGAGTAGGACTTATGACTGTAGGAGGTGGCATTATTGCAGGTTGAGATACTGGAGGTGGTAAGGGTGGATAACCAGGATTTTGGTTAGGCCACTGTTGAGGCCCTCTCCATAGTAACCTTGAAAATGCAATTTATTATATTAGCAAGAGTTTACATGGACCAGAGTTAAATTACACAATGACTGAGAAGGAATTGCTGGCAATAGTTAATGCTTTGAATAAATTCTACCATTATGTAACAGGCTATCCTATCTTTGTTCATACTGACCATGCAGCAATCAAGTATCTTATGAAAAAACCTGTCATTTTAGGTAGGCTAGCAAGATGGCTTCTTCTTTTGCAGGAATTTGATATAACCATCATTGACAAGTCGGGGAAAGCAAATGTGGTAGCAGATTATTTATTCAAAATTTAGAATGTTGCCAATGATACTACTGTGATAGATGACATTTTCCCCAATAAGAATTTGTTTCATATTGTGGTCAAGAGTCCCTGGTATGCTGATATAGCTAATTACCTTGCAGCTAACGAAATGCCCACACATTTCTCCCTAAAGCATAGAATAATTCTTGTAGAGAAACGTTTCCAATTATCTTGGATTGACAACACATAATTTTATATCAGTCCACACGAAGTCATGAGGAGGTGTGTATGGGAAGATGAGACATATGATATCCTCCATGCTTTTCATGATGAGCCATGTGGAGGCCACTTTACAGCTAAGGGAACAGCCCTGAAGATCCTAACAACAGGCTACTATTGGCCCACACTTCACAAGAATGCGGCCAATTATACAAGACAATGTCATAAATGTCAGAGGATGGGTCATCAAACAAAATCAGATGAAATTCCCTTAAATCCACAAGTGGTGGTGACACCATTTGATAAATGGGGCATGGATTTCATTGGTCCCATAGACCCTCCATCTAATGGGAAATCCTACATCTTGGTATGCACCGACTATCTAACCAAATGGGTGGAAGTAAAAGCCATGAAGCATGCACGAGATCATAAGGTAGCAGAGGTTTTGTATGATGAAATCTTCACCCGTTATGGTGTGCCAAGAGAACTTGTAACTAATCAGGGAGCATAATTCATATCCAATCTGATAATAGAACTCATGAAGGAATACAATATCAGACATCGGAAGTCCAATCCCTATCATCCTCAAGCCAATGGTCAGGCAGAAGTTATAAACAGAGATATTGAAGTCATTTTAACAAAAATTAGTTCATCTACACCGCTGAGATTGGAGAAGAAGACTCTCAGAAGTAGTCTGGGCATACAGAAAAACATGGAAGATAACCATAGGGTTCACACCATTTGAATTACTATATGGGATGGTCGCAATGTTACCAATTGAATTCGAGCACAAAACATTGTGCACTGCACTGGATTTAAACATCAACCTTCCTGCAGCATAGAAAGAACGCATGTTGCATCTCAATTCATTGGATGAGATGTGCAAATCTTCATTGGAGCACACTAAAATAGTACAAAAACAAAGGAAGAAGTGGCATGATGCCCATATTAAGGGAAAATAGTTTTCAAGTCAGTGATTGGGCGTTATTGTATGATTCCATATTCCAAGAGATACTAGGCAAGCTGCAGACAAGATGGTTGGGCCCATATGAAATAAGTCATGTCTTCGCCAATGGCACTGTCTAGTTGACAACTATTGACCTAGTACACTTCAAGTTATTGGTTAATGAGCATCGGTTTTGTCTGTATCATCCACCCCAGACCAAAGAAGACTTCCTACAGCAATTCAGACATCCAACTCCAAATGAGCAATAGGTAATACTTCCTGCAATAGAAGGTGCAAACCTTCTTCCTGCAACTTCAACAAAGCATTCTTTCGAGTATGCCCATAATAAACACTTCATTTTCAAATTAAGTCCATTTCTCCATTCACTTTCTATATTCTTCTTTTCATCACATTTTATTTCTTTACCTTCCATCCACCCATCATCCACATCATCACCACTTTTTAGTTCTATATTTCAAATAAGAGCCACGTTAGCTAACACATGCAGCCCCCAGCATCATTCCACTCTTGCCACTTTTTTTCTCGTGTGTGCGATAATTGAATGACAGGTATAAAATTTTCAAAAAAAATTCCACTTTTAGCACATAAATTTAGGTAATTATATCTAGTCTGCAATAAATCTATGATTGCAGCATAAAGCCAGTTCCGTACCATATTCCAAGTCTGACAAGTGTGGACACTTGTCTTCATTTTGTAGGGGGAAGGGAAGTGTATTAAGTACTGGTGTTATTTCTAATTGTCCTTGTCATTACTAGTAAATATTTCCCATCACCTCAAATCTATACTTTGGCCTTGTCTCATTAAATCCCATTACTATCTCGCACAAGTGTCATACTGTTATTCCCAAATTGTCCCTGATTTTTAAACTTGATGTGACCCAAAATGATTATAATTAAACTATGTGGAAACTCACAGTTAGAGTTATAATTTCTTATGTTAAGTGTCACTATCATTGTTTATGTCAAGAACAACAGAAGATTGCAACAGAGGGTTCATAGTTTTAAGAGGAGCTGTTTGAAATTCAAAAGGGAATAACGTAATCGTCAATTGCATAGCAGAAGAGTTGAAAATTTGACAAGCTTAAGATATAGAAGAAATTTGGAGGCAAAAATTTGGAACAAATGGGAGGGCAGCGGCATGAGCCAGTGGTTCAAGGCATTTTTCTTATAGATATTGAAGTAGTGAGGATCTTTAATGCATGTGGTTGGTTGGGTTATTTCTTGAAATTAACAAAGTTTGATGAAGAAGTAGCAGCTGAGTTGACAAATACATTTGAGGAAGGGAAAACAATTGTATGGGGTTTAACAGTTTTCGCGACAGAAGAACAAATAGCAGAGGTAACTTGGTTACTAGAAATTGGGGAACATTACCCCAATGTGCATGACGCCAGGTCATCACGACCCAGTTTACCCTTCCAGGTGACCCTCCTTTGGAGATTAACAAGAAAGGGTACAAACGAATGTCTATTCCTCCGCCATTTAACGAGCTGGAAACACATATTATTAGGTATTTGACCCATGAGGGAAGATTTTCAAATTTTCATGCACATCATTTCAATTTACTTAGCTACGTAAGGCATAATCTTCCAGTAAATGTTCCTAATTTCTTGTATAACATGCTAAGTATCAGTGCTGAGGAAACCCAAAAGGGGAATGCAAATTCTATCTCTCACAATGCCCTAATCAAATTTCTAGTAGAGAAATCATTTAGGGAAGCCTCTCCTATGGCATGGTTAGAGTTTGTTCAGCTTAAAACCCTACAACCTCAGGTTGAGCCTATTGAGAAAACTAGCAATGATGATGTGGCACCCACTGAACCAGTTGTTGAGCAAGTTAGCCAAGAAATAGAACCCAAAAAATCTCAAGAAAATAGGCCTTCACCTACTCATATGAACAATGTACCTACCCCTGCCCAAAAGAAAGGAAAACAAAAAGTAGGAGAAGGAACATCTGTTCCTGCAGCCGAACCACAAAATGGGTAGAAAGGAAAACAAAAAGTAGGAGAAGGAACATTTGTTCCTGTAGTCAAACCACAAAACCCCGCAGCTTCGAAAGGGAAGAAAAGAAAATTAGCTCCTATAGAAGCTACTCCTGCAACAGAGAGACCGAATAAAGCTAGTAGAAAGAAGGTTGTAGAGGTTGAGGAAACTCATGTAAGAAGAAGCCCTAGAATGAGAGGACAACTTCCTAAATTTTCCCCAAAAATCCAATCTATTTCTCCCAAACAAGCTGATATAGAACCCCATGTGTCGTATGTTCCAGATGATTCCCCAACTTAGTCTAAAATTCTAGATATTTCTCAAAACTTAAAAGAGAAATATGATGTTGAACTTGTTGTATGACAGAACAACCCCCAAGAGAGCCATTGGAATACCCCAAAAATCAATGAGGAAGAAGTTCAAATACCTCATCAGTTAGCCCACTCACATAATGTCCTAGTGCCTTATCAAAGAACCTAGTTTACCAGCTACTTAGAGAAAGCATGGAGAGAACAGAGGAGGCAGAACAATCAGATAAAAGAGTGTGATCCACCCACTTTGCAATCACTCCTCTTTGTCTTATATAATAAATTTTTTTTTAAAACAACCATATGGAAAGAGGAAAATAGAGAATGAAAAGGTTAATAAAAGACAAAGATGAGGAAATAGCATACCTAATGGAGCAATTGGAAAAGCAAAAACAAAGAATGGATCATGCCCCTAAATTGGTTGATCAGATTATCACTTGTAGACCTCCTATTAGGGTCTATACTATTTGTTTAAAAGAACAATTCCTTTTGTTTCAACTTATGATGACCTTAAGGAACATAGACTCTAAGTTCAAAATGGCCCAGGAATTATATGGCCTATATCAAACCCTTCCTTCATGGAAGCAAAACCTACTCTGTGAGTTATACTTGCACAACTTCATTATCCCTAGAGAAACTGAATGGAATCCTTCACTATATATTGGGGATATACACTTGAGGGTGTTAATGTCCTGGATGCATAATAAAGAAAACTATGAAAGACAGTTAGAAAATTACAGAGATCAGGAGAATTCAGAACCGTTACAATTAAGAGCTTAAAATAGAAAACCAAATGTGCTCCTCAGGGATTGGTTCAACCTCGCCTATGGAAGTATAAAAGAAGAAACTAAGAATTAAATCTTTACTATCAGAGGAGAGGTCTATACAAAATATGAGGGGATGTCATACTTTGTTTTTCAGAGAGCCCTAGCTGGTGCCAGAAGCAGGTGGAATAGACTGCCAGAAGAATTCAAGAGATTAGAGCCACATAGCCCTATTAATCTTCAGGCAGCAATCCACAGAGCACCAAAATATATCCAGCTAGGCAGGTAGATTAGATGCGAGCTCTGGTGTCCCCTTACAATGCATCCACCTATGCTCCTATGGCCACTTTATGGTGTCTATGCTGCAAGGCTTGATCAACTGCAAGACTTCATGGTGGATGTCTGGGAAAAGATGAGAGGCTTCTACTATACCTTTAAGAGATGAAGAAGAGAAAGGACAGAGGTAGGGGAGTTCCAAGGAATTGCAAAGAAATGTAATGCTTGAGGACAAGCATTTTACTTGCCAGGGGGCAGATGATGAGACAATTTATTATCTCTGTTTTATGTTATCTTGATACTCTGTTTAAGACATTACCAAGACATTTGTGAACCTATAACTATTTGAACTTGTGATAAGTACAGTTAGAATCACCAGGCCCATGGGTAGTTAGCTATGACATGTTTTTTCATAAAGTTATATATATTGCAGTACTTCATATAGCTATCAAAATGTGTGTTCTAATATTTTGATTGATTTGACTAGTTTACTCGTATACATTTTTGCATTCTACTAACCTGTCAAGGAAAAAGGAGCAGCTTGAGAGTGGTTGACAGAATTAGAGAAGAAATGTTGAAGTACATCTATGATGGACAAAATCATCATGTCACCGAGAGACATGCCTGCTACATTGGAGGAGCCACCATCTCAAAGAATATAGGAGTATCGCTCTGCTATATTTCCTCGGCGCTCATTATCCTGTTGAATCGGTCATCCAGACTTTATTACATATGTCATGGGCTGTTACATTTCCTTTTTCTTCTATGGAAATATTTAAGTCAGAACTTATCTTTATGTTTTGAATAAGTGTCAATCCTATATATATATAGGGATTTGATTGTTAGTTTGGGAGTTTGAAGTTTTTGGAAAATATATGGTTGAATCTTGCACATCAAGTTATTTTTCTAGTTCTGTGCATTGTTCTTATGTAATCAATTTCATAAATATAATGAAGTGATTTTGGTTTACATTTTTTGTTAGTAGTTAGCTAGCAGAATCCAACCAAGGGGGCCCACTTGGGAGGTGTACTAGATTAGAGTAGATTAGATTTACTTTCAGCCTTTTGTTTCCCCACTTTTGGTCTTTATACCTCAAGACAAAAATGGATGTTTTATGTGTAGTAGTAGTCATGGAAGTTTCATGCAAGTCTGGAGTCTAAGTCTAGAAATCCCCTTAGGATAGAAGGCCTTTATCGGATTTCCCTAACTTGACTTGTCCTTCCTGAGCCGAGGGGATTCTGGGTCTGAAAATCATATTTTATCGCGTACGTTAAGTCCCTAATCTGGTAAAGGCCGTGTTGTAAAAAGATTCTAACTTCAAAATCACATACAGATGAAATACTTTGCCCCATATCTTCAAGTTGCAGCATTGGCAGGAAATCAAGTTTTGGCTTCTCCATGGCGGAAAATCACATATGGGGTGCGCTTTCCACAATTGACAGACTTAAGAATATCAGAGGTAAATAAAGATGGAAAATGAGGAAATCAGGAACAAGAAAGATTTGAGCACTCATATCAAACCTATGGGAAAAAAAAGAAATGATCAAACGAAGAATATTTCATGGACTTCATCGTAAGCGGAAAAGTGGAAAATGGCTTCTCCTCTGCTCCTACCGGCGGGTTTCGACTCACGAGATGCGTTTTCCGCCAAACTATCAAGGTGAAGAAGTTTTGAAATAGAATCCATCCCATAAGAGATCCGACATATAAGGAAGCCTATGGAATCAATATATATTATTTTGGCACCCCTATATGCCAGAATTCTCCTTTGGCAGATTTTCAGAGAGAGAGCATTCCAAAAGGATTTTTCCGCCCAAAGGAGAAGCGAAAAAGTAATTTTTTGCCGCTTCAAGAAAGTTACCGTTACGGTTACTAAAGTAAAAATGTTTTCTAACGGCATGTAAAGCAAAGTAATTAATTCAAATAAGGCTATTTTACTTTGTAACAGACTTGTTCATTAATGTAAAGGTCTTTTCATTCGTGTGGCACGGGAAGTCAGTCGTTAAACAGTAAGAATTCAAAAAGTATAAAATCAGATGAAGATTTCAAACTGGAACCACTATTGTTCACCAAATTGTTTAAATTCAAAGTAGCTAAGACCAATTTCTCCTTGTCTCTATTTTCTAAAGAGAAATTTGAATCTCCAAGGTGAATCATACTCACATGGCTTCTAGATTTGTGGGATTTGACGGAATGAACGGCATTAACTCCGAGTGGCACAAAATCTCAAATACCTCGCTGAAGTTCTTTGACATACAAAACTTTCAGAATAGATTGAGAGCGAAGCAGATACACACTATCACTGAGAAGCTTAAGGAGAGTGGGTTAGCCAAAGCTGTCAGTTTTCCTGTAGCCATTCAAGCTCCTGAGTTGGTCTGGGAATGTATAGCCTGATACAACCCAGACACCAAGCAAATTCTCCTACCAGACAACACGGTGCTCCTCTCCATTGATAGAGAACCTGTCCAGAATTCCCTCCGCATCCCAGAGCAGGCAAAATACTCTGAGATGACTTATAGTTAGGCGGTTTTACAATATTCAACAAAGAGGCCGGTATGGAAAAGAGAGATTATGAAGTCATGGTTTAAAGAACCCAAGAGCGCCAAGGGCAAGTTGCCCAAAACACTATTTGGCATAAATCTGAAGCCAGAGATTGTGGACATCCTGGTGTTGCTTCATAGGATTAGAGGTGAGAGTGAAGCTCTTAATTTTTTTGAACATCATTTCTTCCTAGTTCAAATAATCTGTTCTAAGCACCATTTCATTGACTGGGCCCTGATGGTGAGTGAGAATCTCTTGGACACCCTCAATAGGGCCAAGCTCCAGAATGAATTCTACATGTCTTCTGTCCTCTTGTATATTTTATCTATGATTCAAATTTAGCCTGGGCTTCCTAGGTTAGAGGAATTCCCAGATGATGTAAAAATCTATGAGTTTTTCCCTTCTTTGCAACTATAATATAGTTATGTTGATTATCTCATAGTTAATGACGCCTTTACAATGAGACTGTGCAGGGAGCTACAAGGTTGTCTGGAAAGGAGATTTTCTCCTAAATCCATGGAATTTATAAGCCAATTCATATGTTATTTCATTCAGTTTGGGGATTTCTCATATCTTCTTCTTGCAGGTTTCGATGACTTTCCTTTGAAGTTGCCCAGATACCCTACTGACATGATCGTGCTGATCGAAGTAATGAGGCAAGCACTACAGGTGAACCTGATCTATTTAGAGGCAAAGAAGAAAGGATACGAGTTCCCAATGACCATCAGAGCTTACAGTTGTGCGTCCCAGTCAGAGGCAAAGAATGTTCTTAAAACATTCTCAAAGAAGTTCTCTCTGGAAACATATGATGTTCTGAGGCCGCAATATGATCTAATTAATTATGCCAGAGATGTCTTACAGATGAGTCAGGCCATTCACCATGTACCTGATATTGAAGACTATTGGACCAATTGAAAAGATGACCTAGAGAGCAGGGAAAGATTCTATGCGCGGTTAACCATTGAACATATCAAAACGTTCAATGTTAACATTGCAGTAGAAAGGATAGAAGATGATGGCAATCATCTGTATGATGAAACATACTTGGAGAAGATAAATTCCACCCCTATCAGCTTAGAGCCTATGTTAGACCAGGCAGTAAGTGACTTGCAGGCTCTGATGGGGGGCATTTACAAAAGAACAATTCAATGGGTTGAGTGGACTGCAGGCCGAAGGAAGAGGTCAGAAAGGAAGCCTCCCGCTCAGTGAACTCCGGCAAAGGCAAATACTAGTGTCACAACCACTTCCTTAGCAACAATCTCTACCATTGCAAAGGGATCAATTCAACCATCAGGAGGAAGTGATGAGCCTCCTGAGAAAGCTTCTCTCTTAGAGAAGACCTGTGGAGAGGGTCCTCTTCCAGATATCAGAGTTATAGAAGAAGCAGTCCTAACAGACCAAATTAAGTCAACATCTGAGCTTTCTAAAGCTACAGAGTCCGAATAGCCGATTAATGTTATTGTTGTAGATACTTCGGCTGGGACTTCGACCCAAGAAACTCCAAAGAGGGTATCCCCTATTATAGTTGAAATTGGAGAGGATAGCCCTAGTACCTCTATAGAATCGGATAAGAGAGGTGGAGGGAAACAGGAGGTTTCTCAAAGTGTAAAACTAATCTCCTCCTCACCTACTTCAGTGAATCCATTCACTTCCTACCCTAAAACTACTCCCCCACTCATAAGGAAGTTGTTCATCGAAGAGTTGGTCTCTGCCAAAAAGGTCACCAGCACAGAATCATGGATAGCAAACACTCTAGAGCGCAAGAGGAAGAGAGTGGTAGAAGAAATTCTCAGCCAAGAAACTCTATCACGAGCTTTTCAGCCCAAGGCTACTACAAGCAAGTAGAAGAGTGTAAAGACAATGTCTACTCTGGGTCATGATCCCGAGATAGGGCACTTCACCATGGAAGTAGCCAAGCCCACTAAAGAAGGCAGACTCAAAGATCTGACAGCTTCTGACTTTCAGTTGCAGTCATTTGATATGGGATTGGCTCGACACGATACTAAGGTGGATTGGTGGAAGTCCACTAATGTAGTAATAGAGGAAGAGCTGGAAGATCTCAAGACT
>MU227631.1:509980-530971 GCA_018584345.1 Thuja plicata | reverse complement strand
TATATATATATAGCAGTGTTACAAAAATAGTTTTGAAAAATACAAAATAGAATCAGTTGTAACCGAGTTGCGGAGCAGTAGTTAAAACTGAGCAAGTACCCAAGCACATGGTAAGGGGGAGTTTTGACTTATCAGTTTGATCAAAGTTTTTGGTATGATAAGTTTTTTTGTCACTAATGCCAAAGGGGGAGATTGTAGACCTTATGGAAAGACATGTTGTCAACTAGTGCCAAAACACTTAGTCATTTATATGGTTACAGTGTTGACCAAGCCAGTAGCTTGAAGTGTTGACCGAGCTAAGAAGTTGCAGTGTCGACCGAGCAGTTAACAGTATCACCTGAGTCACCAGTGATACCCGAGTTGCATACCAGCTCCAAGTGATCAATATGGCCTAAGCACCCAGTGTCAACCGTTTACCAGAGTTTGCAATTCATTGTGTTTCCTGAGTGTTAGTATATCACCCGAGTGGATTACTGGACCCAAGTATCAGCATTGAGCCGACTTAGTACATATTGTTTGATAATATTTTATATGATTGTAGCCGACTTGTGGAGGTAATTGATTTGGATAAGGTATATATGTAAGACACTTTGTTTATCCAAATACTGTAGCAAGAGAATAAAAATAATGGATATATGAATGAATTACATATGCAAATATGAAGAGGCAGGTTGATTAGAAGGCTACACCAGCATAAAGGAATAGTAGAGACTCATCTATCACATTCAGGTGATCAATATTACTTCAAAGGATCTTATTCAACAAATCAAAGTTGCATAGCAGATCATTCACTGGTTCATCCTAATAGGTGTATCAGTCAAAATCCTTTAACCGGGTGGACCTAACAGTCCTTATCAAATCTCCTAACAGAGTGCATACTTAACTATATTGTATAAATCCTTTCACAAGGTGGACCTAATAGTCCTTAATGCTCCTAATAGGGCAGACCATCAAAAGTGGTCAATTGTAAGCCTTAACCGGCCAACTTTATTACCGCAGTTCTAAATCTTGTGGGTATCATCCCCACCCCAGTTTTACTTTATATTTGGAAGGTTTCTGGGTAACCAAATATTGTGTCAAGTGTTATGAATGTTTGTTACTTTTCTGTTCCATGGATTAGTCAATCTAATAAAGGGTAAAAGTGAATAAGTTTTATTGGTTCCTGATTCACCCCCTCCCCCCCCCCTCCCCCTCTCAGTCACCTAGCCTACAATATATTTCCAACATAAGTTTATTTTCCTCAGGAAGCCCTTTAGATGCATCAATATCGACCAAAATACGAGCATAGGTGGAGTGAAAAATATCATAAGACTCTACATCCAGCGTCAAAAAATCACCAAGTGCCTCACCCACTTCCTCAAGAAGCGAATCCACCCAAAGATGAAGTGGGAGGTAGTGCATTCTAACCTAGATTGGAATCTTACAGAAAGTTTCAAAAGAAGGGTTGAAGTCTGGATGTCGTGGTTTTCATTTTCACTATCAACAGGAAACGATCCTCCCAGGTAAAAAATAGTAGCATTGAATACATTTTCTATTCGCATTTTTTTCAAATTTGGCAATAAATAATCCCTTGGCCATTGGGAAAATTTGGACCATATCAAAGATGATGAGTTCCCATTGTTAAGAGATCCAAGCATGGAGCTGCGAAGACTAGGCTAAAAACCCCTACATCTGCAAATCACCCCATTGGAAGAAAAGTCAAAGGCAGTCTGATCAATCTCTGCCACTGTCTCCTCCAATGAAATAGCAATAGATCTACAAACAGAAAAAGGCCTAGTATCTACATAGGGCTTCTTAGGATCAAGCGCAAAACCCTTGAACCAACCACCAACCAGGCGACTAGCATAGGAATTCCTAAGAGTCGCAAAAGAAAACCCACGAAGCAGCGTCGCAAGAACAAACCGAACTAGGGTTTGCTAAGAAAACTCAGTCTGAGTGTCTCCGCAGTTGAGAGCCATAGGCGAGGGATAAATTAAAACCTTAGCCGCATAGGACAAGGGACAATCCTCCATTGTGGAAGACAAGGTCTTCACCGTAGAAGAGGCCTCACCCCCAAACAAATGTCCTGCACAAGGAATAGCCACGGAGGACGGAGCGGCAGCATCCTTCGACGCAGCAATGGGAGACGGCATCGCAGCAATGGGAGACTTCACCCACATATCAGTAGCTAGTTTTTAAAATTTCATAAATTATTATATTCAATGATAAACTTTCATTGTTATCTATCTATTATCCAAGAGTATTGGGAGTTAGAAGGTACAACCATAGAAAACTAGAGGAAAACACATATTCTATTTTACAAATTATATAAATGAAAATAAAAGACATATTATGTAGAAATTCAATATGAATTATTACAAAATAAATTTATAAAACCATTTTATTTAACTACATTTTTCAACAATTTGACAATCACTTCACTATCTAAAATATAATCATCTAATGACTAGAACATGAATTTAATACATATCAAAACTATCAATCTATAGATACCCATAATTTTGTATGGCTAGAGTGCACAAAAAGATACTACTATTTATATTTACTCATCATATTAACATGTGCACAATTCAATATCACCACCCTAATATATAGCAAGACATTATAAATATTATATGTTATATGTAATCTTTTGGGTGCAATCTGAACTCTTTGCTAGATTGAGGTTTTGTTTTGTGTATGGGTTTGTGGGTTGACCTTGCACATTGTTCTGGGTATCAACTGATGGGATTTTGTACATGGCAATATGTCAGTTTTGATGTATTCATGTATCTGAGCTACAACCAGAGGCTTTGCTCCTAGTTCTTTCCTATCGGTATGCTCTTCTGAACTAGGTCTTTTGTAAACTCTTTTTAATTAATTAATTATTTATTTATTTAGTGACCTAGCCACTTTTTTTAAAGATATTATAATTATGACATTAATATTAACAATATAATTCTAGAGAGAAATAGAGACACGTATTATTATTTTAAACCCAGTTAGTTGACTATAAGAAGTATGATCAATATAAATTAATTCCTAAATGACCCTCCAACCTTTTTTTGAAAATAACTTTATATACCTAAGATTTGAAAAGGTATCAATTTGCAATCCAAATTCTACATTTAAAATATGAGACTAAATTAAAATGATATCTCATTGACTCTTCAATACTAAGCTTGGATTTAAATGTATAATAATTTATTTAAAAATCATACACTAGATAATTATTCATGGAATTATACAGATTTAATCAACTATATTAATCAAACTAAAGCGATAGTAATATTTTAAAAAAATATAACATTAAGGCTTTTTTTCAAAGTAGAATACACCCTTAGTGTATGAACCGACATCCTTTATAAATTGTGCCTATTCAAATTCAACACCATAAGATGTGTCGGCAACAATAAGAGAGGTGGAAGCCCTAAGTTTTTATTTTTGTTTTGTTTTTGTTTTTGAGATGGAGAGCTTGAACAATAAAGAAGCAATAAAAGAAAGAAGACTTATTGAAGGACCTATGGGCCCGTCAAATTTGCAATGAGGAAATATTATGGTGTCCCAATCCTAAACCCTAGCACTAATATCAAAATTTTTCAATAGTCATTTCACAATTAAAAAACCTAGAATATGTTTTTTTACCTGTTAGCACCAAAGATTACTAGAGGATCATCATCAGATCCATTCAAACCATTCATGTTGCACAATAGTTACTTAGAATCTAACTTTTTACAAAAA
This sequence comes from Thuja plicata, assembly GCA_018584345.1. NCBI lineage: Eukaryota > Viridiplantae > Streptophyta > Pinopsida > Cupressales > Cupressaceae > Thuja > Thuja plicata. The sequence continues at coordinate 527,251 of MU227631.1, read as the reverse complement.
ATCAAAATAATTTTTTTAACATTGCACCATCATATATATATAGACTAAAGTGATTGTCATCTCTCCGCCATTGCAAGATTTTTTAGAAATTTATTTGGGTTCTTCATCATGGATTCAGGAGCTTGATTATGAGTCCCTTTTCATTGTCAGGCATGTCATAAATATGGTCATCTCCAAAATCAATGTCTCCAAGTTAACAAGAGTGCAGGACCTTCTGGTATAGGCTCTCTTCCTCCTTCAGTTCCAAAGGAAAATAAGGAGGATAAGAGTAAGGCCCCTATGGAGGATAATGGTCCTGATAAGAATGGTTTCATGTCTATTAATCCTTGAGCAAAGCGGAGAGGCCAAAAAAGATCCTTTACGGATAGATAGTGTGAGTGAAGCTTTAATCATTTTGAGGTGTTGGATACTTTGGCCTTGGAGGAAGGGATTCCAGTAGATTTTTCTTCTAGGGCAATTGTAGTGGGTATGGATATTGTGCAGGAACAGAAGTTTCATGTTCTGGGTCAGCCTGGGAGGCCACAGCAGGATGACTCTTCATCTATCCCTGAGTCGGCGAACCCTTGTGATCTAATTCAATTGCAAGATGACATTGTTCTCGCATATTTTGCTAAGGAGGTGCAACTGGCTAGTAAAGAACAAGGCTCCTCGTTGGGTTTGGATTTGCAGCAATGCCCTCATCAGAAAGTTTCTTTTGATGATTCTTCTAAAGGTGGCTGCAAGAAGGATCGGAAGATGAATAAATTTGTTGGGGATTTGTTGGTGGAATATGGGGCTATCAAACCCATTGATGTTCATTTCTACCAATCTCTTCAATGATTATTCTCTCCTGGAATGTTAGGGGGTTGAATAGCATCCCTCGACAAAAGGTTATTCATGGTTTGGTTGCAACTCATTCTCTAAATATTTTTTGTCTTCAGGAGACTAAGATTTTTTTTAATTCTATGCTTCAGTGTGCTCCTACTATTTGGGTCTCTGGTCAGTGTCAGTGTATTGGAGTTGTGGGTGCTTTTTGAGCATTGACCCTTTTTGGGATTCGAGGAAGATTATTTCGCATTGGTGGATCTCTAGCCCCTTTGCTCTTTCTTTGGTTGCTTCTAGTTTGGATATGGGCGTGTATTTTGGATACTACTGTGTATGCCACAATAGATTTCCAAGGAAAAGCCTTACTTTGGTCCCATATTTGGTATGTTAGAGAGACTACTCTTCTTCCTTGGGTTGTGCCAAGTGATTTCAATTCAATTTTATGTCTAAAGGAGAAAAGGGGGGTGCCTCGATTGGTTCCTTCCTCTATGCTATTTCAGGATAATGTGGACCATTTGAATTTAATTGATATTAAACCATCTAATGGAATATTTACTTGGAATAATATGAGTGTGTAGAGGTCATCTCTGAGAGGTTGGACGGGTTTCTTGTTTCATGTTTCTCGGTTGGTGGTACTTCTAAAATTATTGATTGGAGGGGCTCTGATCATTGTCCTATCAAACTTTCAGCTTCTATTGTGGTAGTTCCTAGAAATCCTCCTTTTAAGTTCCATCTTATGTCATTGCGGGACCCTTCCTTTCCTGACTTAATGGCTCAATGGTGGAGAGATGAAAGCCCTGCTTATGGTACCGTTATGTACTGATTTGTTAAGAAAATGCAATTTGTCAAAAGGCATCTTAAAAAGTGGAACAGGTCATGCTTTGGTAACCTTCATGTTATGAAAAGAAATACTCAGGATCACCTTGATGTTATCACTTGTCAAATCCGAGATCTTGGTTTCTCTGAGGACTTGGGCAGAGCTGAGTCACAAGTTGTTAGTGAATTGGAAGAGTGGGAACTTAGGGAGGAATTTTTTTGGAAACAGAAGGCATGTAATGACTGGCTTCAGGAAGCGGATCATAATACTATTTTTTTGCACAAGGTGGTGCAGGCTTGTTATAATAAGAGTTACATATCCTCTTTGGTTAATGCTACTGGGGATCAGTTGATTACTATGGCAGATATGTCTCGTGAGGCCACTCAATATTATGTTGCACTCTTTAAGGAAGATTCACCTCTTACTGAGGATCAGGAGAATCTTATTCTAGGTTGCATTCATTCTCTTGTTACAAACGAGATGAATGAGTCTTTTATGTGTCCAATCGCTTTATCTGATTTGGAGGAGGTTGTGTTTCGGATGCGTAAGGGTAAGGCTTCAGGCCCGGATGGGTTTCCTGTCGNCTTTAAGGAAGATTCACCTCTTACTGAGGATCAGGAGAATCTTATTCTAGGTTGCATTCATTCTCTTGTTACAAACGAGATGAATGAGTCTTTTATGCGTCCAATCTCTTTGTCTGATTTGGAGGAGGTTGTGTTTCGGATGCGTAAGGGTAAGGCTTCGGGCCCGGATGGGTTTCCTGTCGAATTCTTTCAATATTTTTGGGATATTGTCAATTTGGACTTATTGGAAGTGGTACGCGAATCTTACTACAGAAAACAAATGCTTAAGGCTGTAAATTCTACTTTCTTTGTCATTATTCCTAAAAAGTATGGTGCTAATCAGCTAGACTTTTTCAGGCCTATTGCTTTATGTACTGTTGTCTATGAAATTATTACCAAGTTGATTGTTGAGATACTCAAACCTTGGCTTCCCATTTTAATCTTTGATGAGCAAGGAGGTTTTGTGGCAGGAAGACAAATTCTTGATGGAGTGGTTGTGGCTTCGAAGCTATTCATTCTATGGCAATATCCAAAGAGAAATCCATGTTCATCAAACTTGATATGGCCAAAGCTTATGATCGGGTTAAGTGGAGCTTATTGCAAAAGATACTCATAGCATTTGGTTTTAGCTCAAAGTGGGTTTGTTGGACTATGAGTTATGTTACTTCCTCATCTTTCTTTTTTATTCTCAATGGAGCACCTTCAATGTTATTTGGACCTTCCAGGGGTCTTTTCCAAGGAGATCCTCTCTCCCCTTATTTATTTATTAATATGGTTGAGGCCTAGGCACATTATCAAGTCTCAGGTTTCCTAGGGTATGATTTACGGTTGGACTTGGGGTCATCGGTTGCCCAAGATTTATCATCTTCAATTTGTGGATGGATGTTGTCTTCAGGTTTCAAATTGGGTTTCTTCCCTTTTATCTGGGTGTTCCCCTAGTTGTTGACCGACAATCAATGCCACTCTGGCAGGACTTGCTTGATAAGTTACGTAGGAAACGTAATCACTAGACTCGTCGGTGGCGTTCCACTGCTGCTAGGGTTACCCTTCTTCAATCAATGATTCGGGCTCTTCCTATTTATTGAATTTTTGTTCAGGCAGCTCCTATTTATTTTCTTAAAGAATTTGATGCTCTCTCATGCCAATTTCTATGGAATGGTAATTTTCAAACTTCTAAGTGGAGCCTTGTTCGATGGGATATTATGTGTCATCCAAGGAAAGAAGGGGTTCGAGTCTTCGATCTACTATCTGGAATGGGTAGGTTTTAGGAGCCAAATTATACTAGTGATGTTGTACAAGTCATAATCATCTTTGGGCTCAAATTCTCAAGCCTAAGTATATAATTGGGGTTGATCCAGTGGATGTTGGTCGTTATCCTTTGGTGGGTAGGGGCTCTATGATTTTGCACGCTTTGAAAACTGGAGCATAGCTTGTCAAGAAGGGCCTTTTTGGGGGTTTTTCATCAGGGCTCTAAGGCTCCTTTTTGGTTAGATTCTCAGGATGGTAATCCTCTTCTGCTTTCCATGTATCTGCATTTGCATCCCCTCTGTGATAGGTTTTTGGTTGACAGGTTGAATAAGGTTATGCGTTATTCGTGTGTTCAGAATATAGGCCTAATTGTCATTTTCAGATGGCAGGACCCTAGTGAATGGTCATCGAGTGGGTCAGAGGAGCACCAAAATGAGTTGGCTCAGATTCTTGCTTCTTGAGAATGTAATTCTTTGATTGGGCGGGATGTTTTGTCCTGGGGAAGTACCTTGATGAGCCAATATTTTGTTTCTATGGGTTATTCAGAGCTTCTTAGACAGATGTTTGGAGATATTGAGGTTTCTTGGTGGAAGCAAGTCTAGAGTATGTTTTCTTGGCCAAAGTGCAACCTTTTCATGTGGTTGGTTACTCATAATCAGTGTCTTACTTGGGACAAGTTATGCAAACGGGGATTCCAGGGTCCCTAAATATGCATTCTATGTCGCTTAGATGTGGAATCTATTTCTCATATTTTCTTTTAGTGTTCCTTTCCTAAGGAGATCTGGCACTTATGGTGGACAATTAGGGGTCAATCATGTAGGCATGTTTCTTCCTTGACTGAGTTTTGGGCTCACTGGGGGAGACCCCCTTGTACGAACCTCCTTTATTCAGGTAGTCTGGGTTGTTGGTCCCTCTTTCATCAGTTGGCATATTTGGTTGGAGAGGAACTATAGGATTTTTCAGGATAGAAGGATGATCTTCAAGCATTTGTGGTAGAAAATTGTTCATTCCCTTCAGGATATTGTTTTAGCAAAGTGTGACTTTTCTGGAGGTGTGGATTTTGGGGATGTTGATATCTGTACTCGCCTTATTTTTCCTCTTTAAGGAGGTTCTCCACTAAATGTTAGTTAGGTCATGAGGAATAGATGTAAACACTCTCTGAGGAAAATCAATAGGCAGGGTCATTGGACCCCTCCATCACAGGGAATTTTCAAAATTAACACTGATGGTTCTTCGCGGGGGAATCCTGGTCATGCAGGTATCGGTGGGGTTGGTCGTGATAGCTCTAGCGACATTCAATTTACTTTTTTTCTATTTACAAAGGCCTTCGAATGAATAATCTTATGGAGGCTCTGGTCATCTTGTGTGTTGTTGAGTGTAGTTGTGTTATTAGTTGGAGAAGGATTATCTATGAGTCTAATTCTCAGGTGTTGGTGTATGTGCTTAATAGACAGCAGTTGGATGGTGTTGGTTGGCACTTACAGTTAATTATTAGACAGACTCTTCGGTTCTAAGACTCTCTAGACTTTGTTGTTTTTATGCTCATTCCTATAGAGTGGAATGGGATTGTTGATTGTTGAGCCAAATAGGCTTTTGATCAAATGTGATGCAGAAGAATCTTAAGATCTTGGCAATCTGGCATCAAACAAAAAAATTGTTTGTTTTCCTGTTGATCAGACTGGTGTTTTGGTCAGTGGTCGATCTGTGATTTTTCTTTTTGTGTTGTGGTCCTAACAGCGTGTTCTTTGCGTCGTCCTAGATATTATCCTATAATCACACATCATTTGGTTTCACCGTGCATAAGTTATGGCAAATTCTTTGTGTATCTGTCATGTTCTTTATTTCCCAGCTGGTCATTGTGTTTTCCGATTGTTTCTCGATCTTCTGGTTGGTTTTTCCATACGCGATCGTTCCAGCTCATTGTTATGTTGGAGGCCGATATTATTGTGTGATAGCATCTCTTAAATTATTTCTTTGGAGGTTGATCCTAAAGATTTGGGTCCTGGCCTATTTGATTGAAATGTATTTACTCAATTCTTGGGGAATGTAATTTTTTCAAGCCTAACTAGATGTTGCGATAGCTTTATAAGCTTATGGACTTGTTCCTAAGGGACTAGATGATCTCATAATATTATTTGGCTTAGCTTGGGTAGGATTTGGAGGGTTTTGAGTGTATTCAGGCATGTGTGCTTGACATCAGCATGTTGCAAATCTGTTGTAAATGATTTTCGATGATAATAAAAAAGGTTGAATCTCTCATTTTCTTGCTACTTATCTTGTTCTTTCGTTGTGTTATATTGGTTGCAAGGTTTGGACTGATCTCCTTAAGGTTTCTCCATCCTTGACTGCACCAGGTGGTATCAGAGCATGGTTGAGCATATGGTTAAACAAGATTGAGGTTGAGATTCTTGTGTTGGTATATCCGAGTTCCTGACTTGTGGAGCCCTAGACCTGTTGATCATGAGGTGGCAGAGTGAATATATGACTTGCAATCATGAGGACTTGTACAAGGTGGCTAGGAAAGGTTTGTTGTTGTTGAGAGTTGAGAGTTGAAGGCATACCGATTGGAGGCAGGTTGCTTGTGTGTCTATAGATCACTAGTTGGAGAAGCATCTTGTAATAGATCACCGGTTGGAGAGACAGTTGCACCTGAGGATTAGAAGATGTCACATAGAAGAATGAACCCTATAAGGCTAGAGCAAATGATGGAAGACTTAAGAGTTGAGACGACGGATGAGATCATAAATGTGTTGACTGGATTGAGAAGGAATCCTCAGACTGAAGAAGAATATGAGGAAGTTGTTGAAGATCTTGAGACTATTGATACTGAGATCCCTGTAGATGAAGAAAAATTGTTGAGAGCTATGACACAAGTAAGTAAAATTCATAGGATGGATGCTTCTACTTTCACTGGTTCATTGCATCTTGAGGGTTTGATAGATTGGATTGGAGAGTTATAAAATTAATTTGAGCTTGAAGATATCAGAGATCCATAGAGGGTTAGGTTAGTATAGACTAAGTTGAAGGGTCGTGTTGCCTTATGGTGGAAAGAATTACAGAAAGATAGAGAAGAGCATGGTGTGACAAAAATCACTAGATGAAGGGTGATGGTTGCTAGGTTAAAAGCTAAATTTATTCCTGAGGATTATGAATTAGAGTTGTTCAAGAAATTGCAGAACTTGAGACATAAATACACGAGTGTGGAGGAATACACAGAGGAATTCTATAAGATAAATATTAGATATGGTCACAACAAAGTATCAAAGGAGGTGGGTAGGTATGTTAATGGTCTAAGATTTAATATTCAGGATGAGTTGAGTATGTTGATGATTTCTACTATTGAGTATGCTTATGAGTATGCGTTGAGGGCACAAGATAAGTTGAAAAGAAGACGAAGTAACCCTAGAGGAAGAGAGAAGCAGGTTAGCAACAATGGCAAAGAGAAGCAAACCATTGAAGCTGAATCTGATCAGAGGAGATCTAGAAGAGGGAATTGTAGCAAGGAAACCAAAGGTACTTGTTTCAAATGTGGTGGCATAGGACATAGGGCTTTTCAATGTTCTGAAGGATCTAGTAAGAACATGGGTAAATAGAATCTTATGGCACATGAGGAACAAACTACTAGTGAAGTTGTGGTAAATGAAGCAGAACCTGAGATAGGAGAGTCTCTTATGCTTAGGAGAGTCATGTTGAGTACAAATGAAGTTGAACCTTTACAAAGGAGGAATTTGTTTAGGACTGCTTGCAAATTAGGTGGTAAGTGTTGTAAGGTTGTTATGGACAATGGTAGTACTGAAAACTTGGTATCAGAAGAGATGGTGCAGAAGCTTGGATTGAAAAAGGCTTAAACATCCTTGTCCTTATGGGATAAGTTGGTTTTCAGATGATCATATGGTGGAGGTGAAAGAGCAATGTTTGGTTAACTTCAGCATTGGACCTTACAGAGATGAAGTGTTATGTGATGTGGTGTCTATGAGTGCTTCTCATGTTCTATTGGGAAGACCTTGGCAATTTGATAGAGGAGTTATTCATGATTACAGAAGAAACTTGGTCACAATAGAGAAGGAAGGACGGAAGTTTACTCTAGTTCCTTTGAAGGAAGCAGAAGGGAGAATTGCAAGGAATTTGAGTATGGTGAAGAGTTATTGTTTAGAGAAGCATACTACAGAGGTTAGTATGGATCGGAAGAAGGATCTTGAAGGTAGATATGATGAAGGCAAGTTGGTATCTGACTGTAAGAAGGGTGAGGTGGAGCAGCATATGACTTTAGTTGTTGAACAGATGAGAGTTTGTGGCAGAGGTAGATTGGTTATGCAAAAGGGAAGAGATAGTAATCTGAGCTTTGGATTGATAGAAGGTATGATGAGTGAGTACAGAGAGGAGTAAGTTGATGGATCTGACAGAGGGGAGTGCTATAAAGGCTGAGAGTTGCAGATAAAGAGGATGTTTGGATCAGAAGCAAGCATGGGATTTATGTTCCACGACTTGTCAAATGTTCATAAGTTGTTCTTATGGAACATTTTATTTACCTGGGGTGTCTGATGCAAGAGCATCTTAGGATCTTGGCAATCTTGCATCAAACAAAAAAAATATGTTTGTTTTCTTGTTGATCAGCCTGGTATTTTGGTCGGCGGTCAGTCTGTGATTGTTCTTTTTGTGTTATGGTAGTGACAATTGTGTTCTTGGCGTAGTCCTGAAGCTTATCCTATGATCGCACATCATTTGGTTTCATCGCGCGTAAGTTATGACGGATTCTTCACATATTTGTCATGTTCTTCACTTCTCAGTTGGTCATTATATTTTTCGATCGTTTCCCGATCTTTCGGTTGGTTAAACCATATGCGATCATGTCAGCTCATTGTTATGTTGGAGGTCGACATTATTATGTGATCGCATCTCTTAAATTCTTTCTTTGGAGGTTGTTCCTAAAGATTTGGGTCCTGGCCTATTTGGTTGAAATGTATTTTCTCAATTCTTGGGGAATGTAGTCTTTTCAAGGTCGACTAGATGTTGCGATGGCTTTATAAGCTTATGGACTTGTTCCTAGGGGACAAGATTATCTCATAAGATTATTTGGCTTAGCTTGGATAGGATTTGGAAGGTTTTGAGTTTAATCAGGCATGTGTGCTTCGCATGTATGACTAGCATGTGAATCAGCATGTTGCAAATCTGTTGTAAATTATTTTCGATGATAATAAAAGCTTGAATCTCTCATCTTCTTGCTACTTGTCTTGCTTCTTCCATTGTGTTATATTGGCAACAAGGTTTGGACCGATCTCCTTGAGGTTTCTCCATCCTTGACTGCGTCAAAATGTATGCTTGGAATATTGTAGATGAAGGGCAATTACCTCTTGAAATGGCCACTTTGTTGGATCATTTGGTGGACAGCGCCAGGGCTCTTTAAGTTTCGTGCCCTTCTTCTTTGTATCTTTCTTGTTCTTGAATAAAATTTTACACCTCTTTTAGTATTTTAGAAACTAAACTTATGAGGTAGTGTATTTTGGTTTATATATCATCATACACGCTCAGTTTAAAAGAAATGTAACTAGAGTATACTTATAGATGATGTTACAAGAAATAATGCATATTTTGATGTCTTGAGCAAAGAAGTCTTTGTTGCAAGAGAAACAATTGTGGAAAATTCATTATCAAATAGCATATTATTAAATAGTTTGATGGTATTAACACTAGCAACAGCAAATAGGTTTCACAGTAGATTCCAAACACCAATAAATTTGATGTAGGTGTTGGAATTTGGTATTTTATCCAAACATGTGAGTTGCAACTTGCTTAGAGAATAAGGGTAGTGCAAGAACGGAGTGATTCTAGTGTTTTGATCATAGTTCAAAATATCGTTATCGGCAACTTATCGTGAAGGGCAAAAAATATATATATATCAAGAAATATCGGAGATAAGTCGAAAACTTATCAGGAAAATATTGGTAACTTAAAAAATGCTTAAATTTAATTAGAAATGCATTTTTTTTGCAAAATTCAATAAGGGGGTGCATCTAATGAGTCAGTAAATGAGTAAACAAACCGACAAGCTGACCTAGATATATATAAATGCGAATAGGGTACAAAATCACATCCTCATGTGGAATGTTGATGGCTAGTAGCCATAGTCTAATAGTCTAAACTCTCACGCAAACTAAAAATGGATAGTCTAATCCTATTGTGTAATGTATCACAAATAAGTTTTCCTTGATTCTATATATTTCTGTTATAAATGATGTGCTCATAAATTTCTTATAACAGCAGTGTTTTTTTAATTAATCAACAATATCAACAAGCCCAAAATTGTTGACTTGTTATTGTGAAACCATTAAATACAGTGAAACTCGGGGACTCGCATCCCCACCAAAACATCGAAGTACCCATCCCTGAGACGTCCCGCACCAAGTACTTGGAATACCCGAGTACCCCCATGTCCGCCATTCCACAACCACGCCGCCGCCAAGACGGGTACTTGAATTTCTATTTGATTTTTCATTTTTGAATTTTACTATTGGGTATGTACTATGTTACTATGTTACTATGTTGAATGTTCAATGGTTCTAGTTCGTGTTGCAATTTTGCTATGTTCAAGTATTTCAATTTGGCATGTTATACTGAAACATCATTTCATAACTAGCATTTCAAGTTCTATATGTATAGTATACAACACCCCCTTGGTCGTGTTTCTATAATCGTTCCTTCCTCTAACTAAAAAATGGAGAAACCTTCAAAAAGTATTAAACAACTGCTCTCCTCTGTACATAAGCGGCATTGAGTTTCAAACTAATAAAAATATTAGGAGGAAAACAATCTTTTCATGGTCAAATTCTGTCATGAAAATGTAGAAAATGGCTGGCTGAGAAGAATAATAGTTTACAAGTATCTGAATCGAAACGATGTCTTCCAAACCACTTCTATACACTGCATTATATGAGAAGCTTACCGTGAAACATTCCACTGATGAAAGTTGTACACATAGAATAATATGCTTGTTTTCTATTTTTGTGTTCGGTAAAGACGGGACTAATCTTGTCAGCCCATTTCACTCTATTGTATGGCCATTTTAACATGGGAAGCAACCTAACTCAACACAAGACCACAGCTTGCTCAACATATCTACAACAGCCATGGTTTTAAATAATCTGGAAAAAGACAAGAAATAAAACCAATTTAAATTTTAAATGTTTGCCTAAGAATTGGGAAATTAGGTGTACGCCTGCTGTTTATTTCGTAGAGGTTTCATGATAAATTAATATACCATACTTTTAAAAATATTGAAGACATGGTAAGAATGTCCAAGAACATTGCCAATGACAAAAATTGTAAAATTAGGTGAACCATACTTTATAAACAACTGAAATTACTCTAAAGAATGTTACAGCAGATAACAATTTCCAACAATATTACACTTGTGAAACACAGGCCATCTCTACCTCTACTGAAAGGACTACATTTTGGCATTTTCATTTCCAAAAATTTTCATTATGTCTATTGGTCGAAAAACCAAAAAGGAATTAAAAAGATTAAAACCAGATTCGCACCATAGACTTTGAACTAACAAATGATTGTAGTTTATCTCAGTTACATGTACCATTGTGATCAATCAGTCTCCTTCTGTCTCCAGTCTACTGTTTGTTCACTCTCTAAATCAACAGACTCTTCAAGGGATTGTTTTCTTCTTTTCCTTTTCCTTCTCTCTCCTTTCTTTTCATGTTGTTTCCAGGTTTCACTTGAACTTCTTGTTGAAGGGACACCAACATCCTCTATTTGCGTCATATGCAATTTAGTATCCTCGACTGCACTAACATCATCAGGATATATAACAGTCAATTCAGAAACATCCACCACCTGTGCCTTTGCTTGAGCATCAATATTAGCATTTTCAGCAATTGCTTGATGATTTTGAGTCCCTGCCTGCATAATCTCAGAAATTTCCTTGTTCTTAGAAAGAACCATAGGAGATTTAGAGTCAAGCATTGTTTCCTGATTTGACTGCACCTTGTGATCATCTGTCTCATATCCACCTTCCCATCTTGGTTTCAGAATGTGAGGGTAGACATGAGTAACCTTGTCATTTTTGCTTTCATCCCCATCTATCTCTTTAAAACGAACAGCACCGACCTTCCTAGCATTACCTGCCAAAACCTGCATTAAAGAAAAACCACATCAACAGATAGAAAGACAGCAAAGTGGGAAACAGAAATGCAAATGTTAATCTAATGTAAAGCATGCCTCTGACATCACAAGCCTTGAAAGATAATGAACGACAAAAATCAGTATGGTAAATACAATGTGGCATCTTTTAGCCTGCTAGAATTAATACATAAGAAAATTATTGTTGGCAGACAATCTGGATCCATATGTGTCTATGGCTTTAATAGGTGTTTAAATCACTTGTACCTAGCCAAAAGAGAACTCTAATGGTTGCAATATTCACATATTACTAAATAGACTCTCACACAAAATAGAGATGTTTTGCGATCCAGGCAAACAGATAATGGCTATAACTAGAAATCCTGGCTGTTTTTGTTTAACAACAATATACCAAAAAATGTCTGTTTTTTTTGACATTTTATTCAGTAAAACAATTTTCAATCTGTGAAAATCTGTTAAAGCATGCTTATGTTTCAAACATAAAGCATCTATTCCAAAAGCAAGAAAAGTAAAATGAAAGATGTCATAAGGATAGAATTGTGAGTGTCATTCAGCTGTGTGCAGAAAAATCCAATACATGATAAAGCAGGCAAAAATCCATATCAAACATTTGAACTGGTGATTAGTCTAGTGGCTCAAGTAATGAAAGATTAAAAGATTTCAAGAGTTTGGCAATAGAGATTGGAAGGTCTAAGGGCCAATGCATTATCCCTTACCAACTTGATGATGATGAAAGTACTGTTGTGAGGTTTTCACACCATTGCCCCATTGTAAATGGGGACCCCCTCTTTTTGCTTTGGCAGTAGGACTAGTGGTCTTAGTTGGCCTTAGTTGGTAGCAATTTCAAAGTCTCCCAGGCAGTGAGATGAGTTAGGACAACTTTCACACACTTAGGGGTCAGATCAGTTGAGAAGATGAGAGCGGAGTTGTGAGAGATCCAGCACTTAGGCAAGTCTTAAGAAGGTTGAACTAAAGGTCCAAGGTCTGATTAGATAGCCCAAAATGGAGTTTAAATTTCCCTCACCAAGAGTGGATGGAAGTCCAATTGGAAGAATTTGGAGTTGAAATCAAGAAAAGCAAGACAAGAAAAGAGCACTTGGTGGAATAAGATGAAGAAAAATGAATCAAGGTGATTGCCAAGGGAGATATCAACTTGGAAGATGCAACTATGCGATGAGTTTGGATACGAAAAACATGAAGTTTTAGAGGCTGAAATGAAGAAGAAACAAAAAAGAAATGAAGAAGAAATGAGAAAGGTGTGAAAAGAAAGAAGAATTCACTAACTCGCAAGCTGAAGTAGACTTGTCCATGGGGAGTGAACATGAAGGGGTTGGATTCCATCCCCCTCATGTCCAAGCTTGGACAAGGAGGGGTCAGATTCCGACCCTCTTGTCCACTCTTGGACGAAAACCTTAAAATTTCCGACATCAAATTGATAAAATTTCTCAACTCTGTGGGCTTTGTTGTGTCAAAAACATGTAGAATCAATGATAAAAATCAGTTTTCCTCCCAAGTTTGATGAGACTTGAAAGGCCAAGAACATCAGTGTGAAAATCAGGTCTTTGAAAAGAAAAAATCGTGATCAAGACTTGCAAGTTGAAATGAAATCCTTGTTGGAGCAAGAAGAATGAATTTGAGGTAAAATCACAATTTGAAATGAAATCGCATATTGAGAACTTCAAGTCCAAACCCATGTCAATGACAAATAAGGAGTAGACATGAAGGGGTCGGAATCCGACCCCCTCATCCAAGGCTGGACATGGAAGGGTTGGATTCTGACCCCCTCATGTCCACTAGTGGACGACACACCATGAAATCCCACCACCCTCTTTTGGGCTAAAAAACTTAGCTTCACCCACAAAATCGCCTCCAAAGCCAATCAATATGGAAAAATCAATCATCTCATGAGCGAAAAAATGATTTTTTATCAATAAAGACTTGAGTTTGAGCCACGTCGGCTTGTATTAGGGGGTAAGGAGCAATGAATTTCAAAATTAAAAACATTTTCATTCCCTAGACAAGTCCGGCCTAGGGTGAAAGTAGTGACCCTTCACCTTGGTTGCCTATATAAGAAGAGCAAAGATCGTTTCAAATCAACAAAGCAAGTGTAAAACAAGAGGTTTGAACTCCAAGCTGGAGCAGATCAGTCACAAGTTGCCATCAAATTTTACAGCCATAATTCAAATTTATAAGAACATTCAAATTTCAGACCTTAGCAACATCAAATCAAGGCTGTTAAGCTCATAATTTTCAAGAAATTCAAAGGCTAGATGATATACTTGCAGATCTGAACTTTAAACTAAGAAATTTTGGGCAGTCAGCAAGATGGAAAATTTTGATAGTAATTTTGACATAGAATGAAGTTGTAGATTCATGAAAAATCTAGCTTTATAAACCTAAGCAAGGAATTCACTTTTAGCAAAACGGAGCAATCACATTCAAGGATTAGAACGTTCAATTTTGTTATTTTTTATATTCATTAAGGTTGGCTTCAATTGCATTGATTTTTCTTCTTAAATTTGAAAGTTTGATTTTAAATTTACAAATAAGTATAAAATCCAAGATTTTGACAAATGTTGTCATCTTGTTAATCAGAAAAAAGTAGAGGATTTGAAGATAAGAAGATCAAGCTCGAGACTTCAAGCAGGGATCAACACATGACCAGCCATCCATCAAGGAGGACAAACAAGAGGGTGGTTCAAGATCAAGGATAAGGTGAAGATGCAAATTCAAGATGGAGATCAACAACCCAAGAGAAAAAAACAAGTCTACAAGAAAAGAGGAATTATCATTAACTATGTTACCACATTCACTCAGGAAACCAGGAATTCGCAATTCGGTTCGCTTGCAATTAGAAGTCAGTCCATATTTGCCCAAAATTCGCCGCCAGTCTGAGTAATTCGGTCCAAATTCGCTGAACAAGACCCTGGCAGACTTTCATGCGACTTCGGCAGACTTTCAAAACCACTGCGCGAACCCGGAAAGAATTCCAACGAATTTGGGGTGAATTTGGCTCCCAACGGCAGTTTTTGTTGACTTTCAATAAAGTTTTTTTTTACTTTTTAGGTCTATTCGACCCTCCATATCGCAATAATGTATTTATTTCGTTGATTCACAGAGGAGATTGCCGTTGAGCTTTAGGGTTCAAAAAGATCACAAATTTGAGAGATGATAACAGTTTTTTTGTGAAACATCTGAATTACAAGCAAATCGCAGATTTCCAACCATATATTATTGCCAATTAGAAAGGAGAATATGGAAATATAATTTGTTTGGAGCAATATAAACACGGAGAGGTCATTGTTGAAGCAAGGAAGAGAGATTATTGCCTCAGGAAAACAAAAACAAAAGACACTATTCGGTTGCTGTTTTTAGGAAAGAAGAATTTATTTTTATGCAAAATTTATGGAAGCGAAAGGCATATAGAAGTCACTGGGGCATATAGTAGAAAAGCACTGGAAATGACTTGACCGCTGCTTTGAATCTGCCACAGAAAAGACAGATTATTAATGTTGACATTATTGTTTTTGAACCGAAACATTGATATGGTGGTGTATTTTGGCATTTTGTTATGTCATTTGGACTAGAACGTTAATATATGTGGTGGTGTATTTTGCTATGTTGCTTTAATATTAGCATAGTGGTGTATGAACTTATTTGCTGCAGCATATATATATATATATTAAATTTAATTTTTATTTTGTTTCAAATCTTGTACAGACGAACCCAAAACAAATCCGAACCCAACCGAAAAAAAAATTGGACAAATTTTGAACCCGATTCTCGAACCCGCATCCGTACCAGAATCCGAACCGGCAACTTAGATCATTAACTTTAATTCCCTTCGGGAATCCAAGTTCAATTGGACCAAGTAGAATAATCCAGTTACATGAAACTTTCATAACATCAAGGTCAAGAAGCCAAAATGAGAAAGGATGGAGAAAGCTAATGAAGATGAAACAATTTGGGAATATGAGCCATAACAATTGAAGGCTTGATAATGTTGAATATCAAGAGATATTTTCTCCTCACCAAGGGATTGATCAAGTTTATAAGATAAGCATGTTGAGGTGGTGCCCACTCATCTTCAACCAATCAAAAAGCTCCAGTTGCACGTGTCCAAGCACATCCAATTAAATCATGCTAAGTGTACATGTGGAGTCCACATCATGTTGCTACCTAACCAATTTTTTGATTAGTCAATTAAAGTAATGTAATTTTCTCATTGGCCCACAAGGTGGTGCCTTCATGTTATTGGTCAAGCATTTAATGTTTGTAGCAGTTAATTGGATTAGGCCTTTGTTGGATAAATCTTGGCCTTTGATATTGAATTGATCAGAGCAATCCATTGTAATTGTACTAGAGAAGGCAATGCCTTATCATTTGTAAATGGGAGGAGACTTGGAGAGATTGTTGCAATAATACCTGCCAAATTGTTCGTAATTCATTGTTAGTCTTCATGGTGAATTGCTTGTATCATTTTGGAGTATTGCATGGTTTCCACATTTCCTAACTTAGAATAGGTTTTACTTATGTTGATTAGAAATAGGGTTTAGTTGAATGGAAGATATTGTGAATCAATCTTTGTGAGACTCGCTTAGTCCATACCACTAGCAGCTTGCTGATTGTAAGTTCGCCTTGTGTGGTCAACTAGTGTTGATGTTTTCAGATTATAGCAAGGAAAATACAATCTATAAGGGTCTTTCAAGTGCTAAGACACAGGATATAATAAATATTCACAATTAAGGAAAGATAATACCCGGATTTGAAGGTCTGAATTTATCCTTTGGTTCACTTCAAATCTGCACTTTGAATTCTTCAAATTTTCCCTTCAATGTTGCCTTCGAGGACTGATATGAATCTGTTCTTGAAGGTCTTCAATGAGCTATCAAATCCATTCTTCTAGGGCTGCTCTAATTCTGCCCTAGTTCGCCCTTGTGGTCTGCCCTAATTCACTCTTCTAGGGCTACACAATTTTCCTTCTATGGCTGCTCGATCTGCCCTTATATGTCTGCTACGATCTGCACAATTCGCCCTTCTAGGGCTGCTTAATTCACCACAATAGCAGATGTAATTTCTGCTTGATCTGCCCCCTTTTATGCTTCTTATTCGCTCTTGAATCTGCTACTTAAGGCTCCAATTTGATCCTCTAATTTATTTCTCAAGTTCGCCTAAAGAAGTCTCATAAATAACTCAATATGCAATGTAAATCTGCTCAAGTACTTTTGCTCATCCAACGATCTTGCTGAAGGAAGAAAGCAACGTTATGTTTTTGGTTGCTTCTTACCTTCTCCAAGTCGCTCTAATATATGAGCTTATTAAGATAAACTCTTGGCCTCCCAAGTTGACCGACTTGGGTTCAGAATAATAATATATTCATTTATATTATTTGCTCCATAATTAATTATTAAAATCAATCCTTAATAATAAATATAACCTTTTATATTTATTATTATTATCCAAACTGATTTTATTATAATTAAATATATCAATAATTTATCCAATATATTAATTATTATTATTGCCACTTTGTCCAATGCGTTGATCTTTGACATAAAGGCCAAAAACATTAACACTCCCTCTTGGACTTGAGGAAAAGATCAACCTATAGATCTCCCATCTATAGTAGGACTCAAAAACATAACCACAATGGATTCCTTATCCAATAGTGTCATAGATATCACATCT